>CM052798.1:9556896-9603268 GCA_028533885.1 Nasua narica | reverse complement strand
TCAAGGGTCAAGAGACTGAAACCCAATTTATGCTGACTTAAGTAGGCTGGGGGAGGGCGTTATGGGCTGAATTAGGTCCCCCCAAAATGTACATGTTGCAAGTCTCACCCTCCGAATGGGCTGTGCTTGGAAGCGGTGTCTTTAAAGAGGTCATTAAGTTAAAAATAAAGCCATTAGAGTGGGTGCTAATCCAACCTGACTGCTGTCTTTATAAGGAGAGGGACGGGGGATGCAGGCACGGTGGGAAGACGGTGTGAGGACCCAGGGAGAAGACAGCCATCTACACGCCCTGGAAACCAACCTTGCTGGCGCCTTGATCTTGGATTTCTAGCCTCTGGAACTGTGAGACCTGACATTTCAACGTTTAAGCCACTTTGTTAACGGCAGTGCTAGCAACTCCTACAGGAAGCCAAGGAGGCTGGGGGAGGTTAGGCTGTCACTGCCCCCAAACTTGGGGATCTGGGGTGGAACTGGCAGCGACGGTTGATCCAGGGAGGGGACGATCCTGCAGCCTTCATCCTCTCGGACTCTGGCCCTGGGTTGCTCCTGTTCTCTGGGGCGCCCTCTTGTGGGAGAGACACGCAGCCTGCAACTTCCGGGCACATCTTAGGGCTCAAGATCCAAAAGGAAAGTGAGAGCTAATCTTGCAGTCCCTATTTGGAACCATCTGGGTAAAAGCATTCTGGTTTTCCTCTCTCAGAGCTCAGCACCCGCACCGGGGGCCGTTTGCACCGCCTCGGGGCCGAGGGCTGGAATAGGTCCAGCCAGGATCCTGTGACGTCCCTGAAGGCAAGAGTGGGGGTGGGGGGTGAGGATGGAGGGGGTGGAGGCAGGGAGGGCAAGAGGAGCCCCAGAATCGGTCCCATCCTCGAGAAGGGAAAGGGGAGCCGTCCCTCAAGGCTGGCCGAGGCGGGGAAAACATGCTCGGCAGGGATAAAGAGAGCTGGCACTTCAGCCGGTGTCACTAATTTGCTACGAGGTCTTGGGCGAGTGTCCAAAACCTACGCTTGTTTCCCATTTTTTTGTGTGTTTGTTTGTTTGTGTTTTAATAAGATGGGCATGATGGGGGTGTGGTGTGAGATTAGCTATTATAGGAACTCACTCAACCAGACCGTTCTAGTCCCTAAATTATTACCTTGTTTTAAGTCAGGAGCTCACGGGGCTGCCTTCAAACCTGTAATTTACAGAGCAATTTTCTGCCAGGCAGAAGGAGCGGGTCCAGCTCCCAATAATGTCGTACTTAATACGGAGGAAGTCTCTTCTGCCCAAGGAACATCTGGCTTGAGGAATTTTTTATTGTAAACAGCTGGGTGTGGCCGTTCAGCTTCAGGCCATTGGTTTCGAGCCCAGACTCTGCCCAGAGCCAGTCTGCCCCCCGCTCCCACTCACTCATCCAGGACCCTGGGAATCTATGTAACTGCTCTATGCCTCAGTTTCCCCATCTGTCAGATGAGAAAAGCTTCGAGTCAGCTCTGCCCTACCAACCCTGGTGCCACCTCATGGCCCCATTGTGTTGTTCTTGGACCTGAGGAGCTCAATTTAGCCGTGACCTAGAACAAAGGGAAAGAGGGACCCATCTGCAAAAGGTGGGGACTTCATGTCCAGTTAGGAAGCTCTACTTGCAATCAGAGTGATGCAGATCGGCAGGAGGCCAGCAGGTCGCTCTAGCACCCTCAGGAGATGAGCCCAGCCATGTGGGCCTTTTTTTGGCCCTATTTACTCTGGCCCTCCTACCACAGGACCTTTGCACATGCTGTCTTCGCTATCTAGAATCCTTTTCTCTTTCCTCTTCACCTGCTGAACTCCCCCTCTATCCAGGCCTCACCTCCCCTTGACTACATGAAATGCCCACGTGATAAGCCCTCCCGACTACCAGCTCCCTCTGCTCTCAAGACTGTTCACGGTTGTACTCCCACACTGCTCGAGGAATATTTGATTTGTGTCTCTTTTCCCCACTGGACTGGCAGGTCTGCAAGGGCAGAGGCTGGGCGGGACTTCATTCACCACTATATCCTCAGCGTCTAGCTCAGTTCTGACTGCCTGGAATGTTCTTCCCATGAGGTCTTGGCAGGGCTGGCTCCTCAAAGCTGAGGATTCAGTTCGAAGGTCCTCTGGGAGCCCCCCCACCCCTCCATGACATCACCGCTGTCTGTGCTCAGTCCCCCTGGCCATGGGTGAGCTTTTGCGAGCCCGGAAGAGAGCCCGCACCAAAAGCAGGATCGGGTGGGTCCTGGATCTCGGACGCCCAGCCTCCAGAACTGGGAAAAACACGTCTGTTGTGTCAGCCCCCCGGTCTGTGATGGTCGTCGCAGCAGCCTGAGCCTACTGACACAGTCACTGGACATGGGTTCTGGCCATCTAAGTACCCCGGGACGAGTGACACAGGCAAGCAACTGATGCTAAGGGAGGGGTCGCTTAGATGCTGCCTTCCCGGCAGCGGGGTCCCGGTCCTACATTGGGAGGTGGGGGAGGGGTGGGATCCTCGACATGGTGGGGGGTAGGAAGCACATGGGGGGGGGGTCAGACGAGCCTGGGGTGGGGAGGCAGATGACTGAGCCTTGGGAATTCTTAGCTTTTTGGAGCTGGGTAAACTCCTCTATCTCCCCAACCTCAGTTTCCCCATCTAGGAAATGGGTCGGTGATCTCCTCTCTCAAAGCGGCTGTGGGCAAGATTAAGTGAGAGAAAAGGCTACCTGGTCGGTAAGCTCTGTGCAGTAGTATTTATTGTTACAGTGTTAAAATTCACTCCTGGGAAGACATGGGGCCGTGACCAGCCACCAAAAGGCCAGGGACGTCATCGCCGCTCATGGATAACTTGTTCTCTTTGCAGCCATGAGCTGCCTCTGTGTTGGGAAATTCTTCTCGCCAGCCAGCCGTTGGCAATAATGTTGGCTTTGGAAGTTGCTGTGTCCCCTGGCTTTTCATTCCTCGCTGCTCTACTGCTGGGAGCCCGATGAAGCCTGGAAGAGACGGTGCCCGAACGCAAGGTTTTTGCTGGGAAGCGAGCGGCTTAAGCTTGGAGCCATAGAGGGTTCCAGGTGCCCCCGCAGCAGACACGGAAGTCTCGTCCTGCCAGAGCTTCTTGTTCTGCCATGTGCAGCCCTGTTCAGTGACCTCACGATGTGGGGGTCACTATCCTGAGCTCCCCCCTCCCGTGCCGCCTGGGCTGTGCAGAGGCACCTTCCCTTCTCCTGCATCTGGTCCAGGTTTTCATGTGTGGCTTCTTTCTGCCTCCTGTAGCCTGGGCCCTGGCGACAGCCAGACAGATTTCTAGGAGAAAGACTCTGTGCTGCTAATGACAAAGGGGCCTTTCAGAGGGGTCTAGGGTCCTAAAGCCGAGAGTCTATGGGGCAGGTGCCTTCCGAGGGCTCCTGTCCCCAGGCCCCAGAAATACGGGGTACTTCTGCTTACTCTGGTTCTCCCAACTACCTCTTTTTAAGGGGCCAGCACCCATGGCTGCGGAGGACACCTCTCCAAGAAGCATTCCCGGGTCCGGAAGCCCAAAGACCACAGCTCAGGCCCTTTCGACGGGACGGGACAGGCCACCCCAGCCTTAGTCAGTTCGCTCCCAGAATCCCTCGCTCAGTCCTTCTGCTCTTCTTGCTCACCCTTGAAGCAGAGTGGACGTTCGGGATTTTGACTCTGTGTGGAGGTTGTTAATTTATCAACCAAGCTGTCCTGGGTTGAAAAGCCAGTTCCAAAGGCTCCGCTGGCTGCCAAGGATGGGAGCATGGGCCGGGAGAGAATGTACCATGGGGACTGAAAGGGGCTTTCAACGTTGTTCCCGTCACCCCAGGCCTGCTGGCCTAAGGCTGCAAATCTTGGGGGGCGATGCCATCCCCGCCAGTGACCCCCAAATCGTCCACTTGCCCATCTTATCCCCAATGGGACTGAAGGGGGGGAAGCCAGCTTCATTTCCGACAACGTGGCTCAACGTTGGCTTTGAAGAATCAGAGCTGCCCGCGGGCCCCCTTGTGCCATCCTTCCTCACCCCGTGGGAATTGTTTCCCGCCTGGCTTGCAGCATCCCCAGAGGCAGATCCTGGGGTCCCAGGTCACGCAGCCTGGATGCTGGCTTGGGAGGGACCCGTGGCACCCGGTTAGCGGGGAGCCCCCATCCAGGCTGTGGGCTCTGCACCTTCAGGCGCCTTATGTGCCCACATGTCATTAAAATCCTGAGGTTTAGAACCTCAGCAAAGCCAAGTTAGATACCGGAGCTTCTCCCTCAGGCCCCGGAATCGGAGATATGACTCTAGGAGGCTAAACATTCAGACGAAAGGGTGGGGGTCATCCACCTGTCCACCGGCCAGGCGTTTGGTTTCCAGGGGCAAGAAAAGCTGTGCCTATCTTAAGGTCAGAGAGAAAACCATGGTTGTCAGCATTGGGGAGGAGTCATTCTCAAGTTCATCAGGCCTCGGCTGAGGCTTTTCCTAGGAGGGCAAACAGTTCATTGCGTTGAAGAACGCGGGCTTTGAGGGTTCTCGCGGGCTGACACCTGCCTGTCCAAGTCTTCAGACCTCTCATTGACTCTTGGGAGAATGGCTTCAGTATTGTGGTCCCAACAAAGGATTCTGACAACCCCAGTGTCAGTAGAACCCCAATGCTTTTGGTTTTGTCCCTCCCAAACCATCACTCAGCGCCGAGACCAACAGACTCGAGTCTGAACACGTGAGTGAAGCAGACTGATTTTCCAGGGTGGTGTACATGGGCTTTCTCTCTCTCTCTCTCTTTGGTCAAGCCCTACGGGGGGCTCTAGAGAGTCTGAACGCTAGGCATTCCTTGTCCTCCTTTTGCACGTGGCCCCAACCAGAACACAGCTGCAGAGGCCCCGTTCCATGCTCTGTGTCGTGAACGGGAAATCGGACGTTTCCTTCTGTCCCCATACCTTCCCACCTGTCTCCGGAGACCTTATTAAGCGTGTTACAGACATTAGCAAGTGTTACTTCTCACGACGTCCCAGGGTGGGAGCCAGGAGTATTGTAGATGAAGACGTTGAGGCACAGAGAGGTGAGGCCACCGGGAAGAAGCCACACAGCAGAACCATGGAGAGTCAGGAAAAGGGCCGGGGCTTCTCTCCACCACCTTCATGACTTTGCTCTGCGGGGTTCATCTCAGCGAGAGCGCTGGGGGCCACCCCTGTTTCAGGTGACCGAGACATCACAACGAAGGTCTGGTGGGTCAACAGTGACAAGCATTTCCCTGCTCCCCCATCCCAAATCTACTGTCCTACTTGGTTGTCACTGCCCTAAGTCCATCATCCCCGCCCCTATCCTCAGGATATCCTTCAAGCGGAGGACAGGAAATCTGCATTTCCTGGAAAGGTCGCTGCTAAGCCCCCGCCCCCGCCCGGATCGCCCACCTGCCTCCATCCGCCCAGGCAGCCGCTCATGGAAGGCGAAGGCAAAGAGCTGCTCCACGTGCCCACCCCGCGTGACGCACAGCTTTCAGATGGAAGGGAATGACCATGCCGTTTTGCGTTCTCCCAAGAGAGATCCAGTGACCCACGTCAGAACCGGAGTTCTCAGGGGGGCACGGGGGCCGGAGCCAAGGACCCCACCAGGGTGGCCAGAAGGGCCCACTGGCCAGCCAGCCTCAGGCTTTGCCGGCTCTGAGCACTGCCAGTGCTGGGCTCTGTGTGTGTGGTTGGAGTCCTGCCTGCTCCTTCGGGAAGGGTGTTTTGGGGAACCGACGGTCTCCTTCCCCCTTGGCAGCTCAGTTCAAGCCTGCAGGGACCGCCTGGACTGCGCATCGGCCGACAGTCACTCTGGGGGGAGCCCGGGTTACAGAGAGGCTGGGTCGTCGGGCCCTTCCACGGAGCAGGAAGGTCCACAAGCTGCTGGAGACAGGCAGGCTGGCGCCTCCTTGCTCCCCGGAGCTCCCGTCTGCTGAGGTTTTGCCCGGGATCAGAGGAGCATCCTCGGCCCGCGGTGCCTATCTACAGGAGTGACAGCATCTGGCTACTCGTCTTCAGTGGCTGTGTCGGAGCTGGGCCTGGTGCAGCGTCCGTTCCTTACACGTTGGTGACCTCGAGGCCGTTGTAGCCTTCCAGACGGCACTGCTCTGGCCTGGCCTGCGGGTCATCATCTCCACAGTCTTCATTTTGAAGAGAGCCATAGTCATCATGAAAATCGGGGTCTTTGCTGCTGAAGCCCCTTCCTATCTTCCCCAGGGGCAGCTAGGAGGAGAGAAATGAGATGAAACGGTGGGGAGAAGAGAAGAGGAATTGAGTGTTTTGGATCTGGGAAATGTGGGGGTCCCCCGTTCTAATTGCTGTGTGACCTTAAGCTACTTGTCTAACCTTTCTGTGCTCCTCCTATTAGTAATCCTACTCTGCTGCTCGGAAACGCTGAGAGGGTTTTGTGAGCTAACCTTACGAGAGAGCTTTGTGCTCCCAACCGAAGGAACTGGTTGGTTGCTAAGGGTGAGGACAAATACAGTCTTTCTGATGGCCCTCAAACTCCTCCCATATCCTTCCTCAGCGGGAGGAGAGTTGAGAACGGGTATGATGGAGGAGAGATGAGAATGCTGAGCATGGGCGTGAAGTCTGACTGTGTTCCCCGGTCAGGAAAATATATTCTAGCACCTCCTGGTACGGCAGAAAGAGCACGCATTTTGAAGACTCACAAACGAGAGTTTGGATCACTGTGTGACCCTGGACCAGTGACTTGCCCTCTCTGAGCCTCTGTTTTCTCAGCTTCCAAGAGGGAACTGCAATTGCTTTCTCCCAGAGTAGTCGTGAAGAGTAGAAATCAGATCTGTAAAGCACACAGCGAGGCGCTGGCAAAGGGAAGCTACCTTTGTCAGACGCACCAGGCTCTGAGTACGGATTTCTCTCTCATTTTGAACATCTCTCTATGATAATAATCCAGATAGCGCTTTGTAACTCTTTATGTCCCCGATTGCTTTTGTTTCCAGACCAGTGTTCCTCAACCTTTTGTTCAGCGTTGCCACCTTAAAAAAGGAGCCTTTTAAGATATTTTCCCCCTACTCACATCCCCCCCATGACATTTTCACACCACGGATACACCGTGCTTGTGTTCATGTCCCGTATATGGACCCGCTCCTCCCAGAGGGAGAGGGTGAGGGGTTTGCCTCTCCCCCCAGAAACCAATTTCTACCCCATTCGAGACTGCACTTTCTAGACTGAGTGCACCGTAAGAGTAAGGGTGGGAATTTACTCGTGCTTATCCCCATTCACGCTCAGGATGGTGCCTCAAACCCAATCAGCACCCAGAAAATGTTTGCTGAATGAACGGGAGGATATTTGGGTTATCCTCTTCTCCCGTCTGTGCCTACACACTTCCACTGGGTCAGGCCGAGTCTGGGTGAGCAGCGGCAAACCACATGCCCTTCCATAGGCCAGAGGCTAGTCTGTGGCTATCGGTCGGGTCGCCGAACTTCAAAAGCTAAGTCGGTGGTTTTAAGAGTCCGGGCAGCTTGGCTGCAGGTAGGGATCCCCCTCGCCCCAGAGCCGTGGCTTCGAGACCCAGGTGGGTCCCGGAACCTGCCTGTTAAGCAACTGCCCAGGTGATTCTGATGCAGGCAGGTGAGACTTGCCCTTCCAGATGCTACTCTAAGCCTGGGCGGGGGCTGGGGCTTAAGCATCATGCAGGTCAACTGATGGTGACTTCCTTCCTCCTGGTTGCACCTGTGACCTGGCCCATCGGTCCTCCTCCAATGAGAGGAGCTGGGAGGGGACAGCATAGGCCTAGATGACAATGAGACCTCCCCCGGGCTGCAGGACTCACAGCTGAAGGCACCCAGTGACTTACCCGGCCAGCCTTGTACTTGATACCGCCGCCGCTGTTCTCCTCCTTCCCCGCCCGTGTGATGCTGGAGGCCCTCCCTGGGGGTGTCCCGAAACGCTCAGCCTCCCGGATGCCTGAGGAGCTGTGGAGAGACCCATACTGAGTCAGCTATCCCCCCCCTACCCCAGAGACACGCACTCTCCCACGGGTGACAATAAACATGACTGCTGTGATTTACTGAGGACCTCCTGTATGCCCCCCGCGTGCTAAGTGAGCACTTTCCGAATGCAATCCTCACAACGGCCTGCGTGACAGTCGGGGCACGGGGGAGGCTCAGGGAGGTTAAGCCATTTGTCCAGGATTACCCAGCTGCGAGCAGCGGAGTCGAGACTTGAACCCAAGCCTGTGAGACTCCAAGGTCATGCTCTTCCCCCTCCAGCATGCTACAAACCTTCCCGGGAAAGGGAAGACTGGATGAGGATCCCACATTTGAGCTCACTGGTATGACTTGAGAAGCATCAGGAAAATCTCTCCCACTCTGCATTTGAAATCTGTGTCTCCCCCCCCCCCCCCGCTCCCCCATGACTCATTGCCTGCAGTGACCCCATTGTTGCTGTGGGTCGAAGCATCGAAGACTTCTGTTAGGGTTTGGCGAACTGCGGCCTGGAGCCAGCCGGCTGACTTTACAAATAAAGTTTTATTGGAAACCAGCCACATCCATTAGTTTACATGTTGGTGTAGCCTGCTTTCTTGCTATAAGGACAGAGTCAAGGTCCTTGAACCCTTCCAGAAACCCTGAGAAGGGGCGATTATCCCAAGTCGGGGGAACTGAGGGTCAGAGGGGGCAAGTTTCTTGCCTAAAATCACACAGATAATGATGGAGAAGCCAGAATTGAGCCCCCAAAAGCCCTGCCATGTCCCCCGTATTACACGGGACCACCCCCGAACCGCCCCAGCACCTGGCCTCTAGGCTCACGTTTCAGTGACTGCTAGGGGTCGGGGGGGGCAGAACGTCATGACGCATCACCTTGTCACGGGTGCCCGACAATCTCAGCGCGCCCCTCCCCCCGGGACACCCCATCCCCCCACTCTGTAGCTGGGAAGCCTGCCAGCCACGGACGAGGGGATATGACAAGGCCTCCTGTTTTGTGTGCTTGACAGTAAAGTCTGTCAGAGCTCACAGAGGAATTGCTCTCCCTCACTGAAATGCTAAGGAGAAAGCTGGAGGAAGCGCGTCGACAGAAAGGGGGGCCCCATGTCACCAGTTCCAGAGGAGAGCATGTCAGGGTTCGTGTGCAGCCGGGAGGCGTGAACGATCAGTCGGGGTGGGGGGGTCTGCGTCATGTGCGCTGCATACAGTTTGCCTCCCCGAATCCCACTCACAAAGCCGCCGGGAAGGGAGGACTCGTATTCCCATATTACAGATGAGAGACTGTGGTTCAGAGGGCCGAAATCACCTCCTGTGTTTAATACAGTAGAAAGCGGCACAGCCCGGATTTGAACCCTGATTACAGCCATTTCTCCACAGAAGAAGAAAGAGGCATCCGTGGGAGGTGCTAGTAGTGGGTTTGGAAAAATAAATAGATAATAGCTGTGTTATTGGGTGCCTCACCGTACCTGGGTTCCTTTCCCAATTGCTTTCTGCATTATTTCACCTTAGGTTTCCATCAGGCTCCCCAGCCTTGGATTCATCCTGGGATGGAGTCTAGGGTTAGCTCTTGATAGCTATTCAATGGTCAGGGATCTGACCATTTCTCCATCTGAATCTTTCCACCCCATCAGGGCATTCTGGAAGGACCCAGCCCAAAGGGCCAGCAGCCCCCTCTCTCTCCAGAAAGCTGAAGTCAGCAACAGAAGGAGAGGGAGCCAGAGGGCAGTGGACTGGGCAGCTTCACCGCTGCAGAGACGCCCTGGGGGCAAAGCCTGAAGAGCCTAGTTAATAATAATCCCCAGGCATGCGGTTAAATATTGCGGTGATACTAACCAGGCCTGGGGATCACTGTCTCTACTGGTGTTTTGCTCAGCCAGGGACTCTTGCGCCAACAGAGATGGTCTCTAAAAGTTCTTAGGAACTCATGAAGTTCTGTTTCCCCCAAGTCAACTGAAGTCTCTTCCTGTGGCCTGTGGCAAGTTCTCAGCAAAGGGCACAGAGAACTGACTCCCGGGCCAGGGACAGACACTGCCTCTCTGTGCCCTGGCTGACCAGCTCAGACCCCTCATCTGTAAAATGAGGAGGAGGACCAGGTCCACATTCCTCTTCCTTATCCTCATATTGGAAGGATTGCTTTTATCTCATTCTTAAAGGAATCCCTGGCCCGCCAACAACATAAGAACCCGTCCTATCTGTGCCCCATGAGAAACCTCCCCAGGACTCAACCACGAATTTTCTAGATGGTCCTTAATGCACCTGTGACCTCAGTGGAAGTCAGGGGTTTCAACAGACACACGAATGCCTGCTAATGTTTAGCTAATGCTGCCTGTCCGGGGCTCAGAATATATTAAGGCCATTACAGGTCCCATGGCGCCATAGGGGGTCAAAGAAGGTGGACAATTCTTGGGAGAAAAGCCTCTTTCCTGCACCTGTTGCATCATGGCTCATGGACTAGGGCTCTTGTCAAACTCTGGTCTCCATAGAACTACTTCAAAATGCCCAAAATGTAGATTCCTTGGCTTTCCCAGTAAATACTGGTCCTGTAGATCTGAGTTTGGGCCAGATCCCCACCAATGATTTTGCTGCAGGGGTCTGTGGATCTCACTTTGAGAATCTCTTGGGTATTAGCCTGCTGATGGGGAAGGGCAGTTCAAGGATTCTGGATCATTGCCATGGATACACACTCCCTGCCCCACCGCAAGCCTCAGTTTCTGTATAACATGGGGTGTGGCCCAGCTGCTTTCTGAGGCTTCATATGGTTTGGGGTTCGGCTCTCGGGATTCTGACTCAGAGAGCCTCAGATTCAATTCTGAGCTCTGTCAACAAAATGGACAAAGCTTTAGCTAGACTGACGAAGATTACAGAGTGACTCAAATTATTGAAACCGGGAACGAGAGAGGAGACCACACTACCAGCTCTAGAGAAATAAGAGAGATTATAGGGAAATGATTATAAAATCAACTGTATGCCAACAAATTAGCTAAACTAAATGAAACAAACTTCTAGGAAGATATAAATTATTCAAACGGATTCAAGAAGAAATAGAAAATCTGAACAGATTTATAACAACATTAAAGTAGAGAAGAAAAAAAAAAACTTTCCACAAAGCCCAGGACCATGTGGTTTCACCAATGAATTCTACCAAATGTTTAAGGAATAATGAACATCACCCCTTCACATGCTCTTCCAAAAAAAAAAAAAGAGGAGAGAATACTTTTTAACTCATCCTATGAGACCAGTATTATACTCTGATACCAAAATCACACAAAAAATATCACCAGAAAAAGTCCCTACAGACCAACATCCTTTATAAAGGATACATCCTTTATAAATATGCAAAAAATCCTCATCAAAATGCTAGTAAACCTAGTCCAGCAACATATAAAAAGGACCAAGTGGGATTTATCCTAGGAATGCAAGGTTGGCTCAATGTATGAAAATCAATGTAATATGCCATATTAATAGAGCAAAGGACAAATCTGGGCTCAGATCCTTACTAGCTGTGTGACCTTGGGCAAATATCTTGGCCCCTTCGAATGAGTTTTTCCATCCATAAAGGAGGGATAGTGACACAGATTTCTTGGTCTTGCCATGAGGATGAAATTAGTGCCCATAGCAAATGTCCAATAAATGGTGACTTTAGCCTAACTGCAATTATTTTAAGGAGAGAGTCCACTGGGAGGGTGTCTAATTTGTCTGTCCACGCGCTTTTTCTCTGGCCACTTTTCAGCTGAGGAGCCTGGGGTCGGTAGGCTGACACGGCCGGGTCACCGGGACCGTCAGCACCGTAATTATGCTCACCCCTGCCTCCAAACCTCTGTCTCCGTGGCTTTCCCTGCCCGGAATGGCTACCTCTTTTTCAACTGTGACCTTCAGGCTAAAGCACTTTGCTTCTTGGAGCCTCCGTTTCCTGATCTGTAGAAGGAGGCCCCTGTGTCGTTGGGAAGAAGTGGGATCCAGGAAGGGAGGGGGCCGGGGGAGGTCAGGATCACCTGCTTCTGGAGCCCGAGCTGGAGCCAGCAGCCCACACTCACGTGGCGGGGTGGAAGACGGCGCTCATCTCCTCTGCCAGGTGTCTCCGGAGGATGTGCTTCCCGCTGGGGATGCCCAGGGCGGTAGCCATGGCCTCGGCGTTGAACGTGGGCTCCAGCACCAACACGGCACCGTGGATGCCGCTGTTGGTCAGGTTGTCCGCGTACTCCTGAGTGCAAGGCATGGGGCTGGTTAGCCTCCGGTGGGGGGGCCTCCCTGTGACCTTGACAGGTCCGCCCTGGCGTCCTGCCCTGCGGGGCTGAGAGGGCCACCCCGTCGTCCTGAGGTGTCCTGAGGGGCTGCCCTGCTCCAAGTGGGGACATGCGTCCCATAGCAAGGGCTTGTCCCCCTGGGGACCAGGTAGTATAAGCCGGAGTGGGAACACCGCCCCCTCTTTTAGGGCCATGAGCACAGTGACCAAGACGTTTGTCACTGACGAATCCCCAGATCTTGCCAGGCAGCCCATCATCTGATGAGATGGGCCTGGATTCAACCCCAGCCTTGCTTCAGGACAGCCCAGCCTCTCCACCCCTGCTATGAGAGAGCCACCATGAATGGGGTCCCGGCGTAGGGGTGGGGTGAGCGGTCCCTCTTCTTGAGCGACAGGAGGCGGGCATTCTTGCCGCTTGGGCCACAACGCTGGCTCACAGAAAATGGACACACAAACGTGCGTGGGATTTACAGACGCCTGTGAGTCTCCCCCAGCCCACCCCCTGCCCACCGGCCCCTCACCTTCAGGTCAATGTCCCGCACCCACTTGAGCACCCGCTGGTTGGTCCAGACCACGGGGTCTATGTTCTGTGTCTCGCAGCGGGCGCGGCGCTCCTGGAGGGCCTTGTGGGGGCGGGGGAGACAGTGGGTCAGCCGGGGGTGGGGGAGCACGCGGGGGTCCCAAGGAGCAAGCATCCACGGCGCTGGGGGGACCCCGGGAGCCAGGACAGGGAGGAGTTCCGGCTGGCGAGCCCCGGCTTCCCTGGCCCTGTCTATCTGGGGCTTGGCCTTTCATGCTGGGAAAGGAGGAGGAGTCTGCTTCTGGGGGCGGAGGGCTGGGTGAGACCCTCACCAGCTGCCTAGTTTGTACAGAGCCCCACTTTCCTGACATGGAGTAGGGGCCCATCAATGCGGCTCTTCTGTGGGTCCACCCAGGCCCTGGAGGGAACGAGCGTCACCTACAAAACATCCCCCCGGGTCGCATGTGGAAGGATCTGCCTGGTCCCCTTTCGCCAACCTCCTTGGGGGGGAATGGCTCCCCGACAAAGGGCTTCGGGCCTCTAGCCCCCACGTGCCGTGCCCATTTCCACACTTCACTGTCACAATCTTCCCACACGTCTCCCTCCTTCAGCAGACTGGGGTTCCCGGGGTGGGGGGGCAGGGTCTGCACCTCACTACTTCCGGTGTCCCGGGCCCTGCGGCGGGTGTGTGAGAAGGGCTGAAGAACCGGACAGATCCTTCCTCTGCGCTGCTCCTCCTGACCCTGAGCGGCTTGTGCTCTGACATCACTCTAAGAAAACTAAGCTGTCTGGACAGCCTTTGCCCTGCAGGGCCCAGCAGCCTCAAGAATACTTGGGTCCTAGGGGAGCTGAAACGGGTGCCCCCTGCTGACTTGGCAGGGCTCAGAATCGAGGGGGCAGTCGGAGCCCAGACCCTGATTCTCCCCCCGGTCCCTGGTTCCCTGGTTGCCCTCCCTGTTCACTCCCCTGCCTCAGACCCAACACTGGGACCACATAATCTGTCCTCTAGGCCTTTGCTCATGCTGTTCCCTCTGCTAGGTTGCTTTTCCCTCACACCTTCTGCTGACTGATGTCTTGAATTCCTCTCTCAGGTCTCAGTCCAGCTGTCACTACCTCAGGGAAGCCCTCCCTGATCCTTCTGGAAGCTATGCCTTTGGGTTTTCATAAAATCCTGGACTTCCCTCCTTGGGCCAACTTTTCATGGTATGGTGGCATCAGCTTCTTTGTGGTTCTCACTGATGAGCAGTGAACTCTTGGAGGGTGAGGGTTCCCCACTTCCCCTGAATTGGGCACAGGGCCTGACCCATGCCCAGTAAGCAGCTGTTGGAAGAAGGGAGGCAGAGAAGAAGGGATGGATATGTGTGTGGATGGATGGACGGATGGATGGATGGAAGGACAGGCAGGTGGATGGACGGGCAGGTGGATGGATGTATGGATAACTAGGTCGAAGGATGTGTGTGCAGATGGATGCCTGGATGGACAGACAGTTGGATGGACAATGAGAGCCAAGGGAGAAAGAAGGGCTGTGGAAGATGCCTCCACCTTCTGCTCTGGTCCTCACCTCCCTGCTGAAGTTCACTTGGTACAGCAGCTCGATCCCCAGCAGGATGCTGACCTGGTGGAACTTCTTGGACACATTCAGGTGCTTCTCCAGGTCCCGCTTCATCAGGGAGTGCAGCATTCGCCCGTCGACCAGGTGGTTTTGGAAGGCCTGAGAGTACTGGGACAGCCCGATGTCATTCAGCCAGGCCTTGGCCACCCAGTGATGGTCCAGGTCAGCGGCTTTGGACAGGCTGGTGAGGACAGATATGGCCAGAGAGAGGGGTGGGTGGGGACAGGTGGCAGAAACAGAGGGATGGGCAGAGATGAAGATAGAGGGAAAAGAACAGGGCAGGGTAAGGTGGGGGACCAAGAAATCCCAGAGACGGACAGGAAAAGAGATGGAGTGGAGAGACAGAGAGGAAGAAAGAGACAAAGCAGAGATGGGAAGAGACGTGGATGCAGAGAGTGGAAGGAGAAAGACAGACACACAGAGACAGAGAGTGAACCCCAGAGAACAGAAGAGGGATCAACAGAGAGGCAGACAAAGGGATCGGGAAAAGGGAAGAAAGCACATTCAGATACACGGAGTGGAAAGAGACGGTGGCAGAGCAGCAGGGACGTGTCGGGAGGGAGGCGGCACATCTGGGAGCCCTCAGCCTGCGCCTGGGTGTGGTCCCCTGGGCACATTCCTCGGCAGAACCCCTGAAGCCCGCAGAGCTGTGGCCTGGGCTGTTTCTCCTCGCTCTACAAACCAGGAAGCTCTGTGGCATGTCTTGGAATCAGAACTAAACCCCCACTTTGCTTATTACAAGCCCTCTCTCCTCGCCGCTCTATCCCAGCTTTCCCTGTATGACACACCTGTCTCAGTGCTGCACACATAGTAGGTGCACAACGAGTATTTCTCAAATGCATAAAGAGGTAGGATGCAAGAGGTCCCCTTGGATGTCATTCCCCTGATTGCCACACGGTGGCAGTCTCACAGAAGGAATGAGAACCGTGCATCCCACCTGCAGAGGAACTTGAGAAATGACCGGAGGGGCTGCCAGGTGGGGGTGGGGGGGCCACTAAGGGATCAAGACATGACAGGGAAATAGGGGCTTACAGAGCGACACCGCCCTCCTCCCCAGGTCTGGGATCAGGACCCAGTACAGGACCCAGTACTCATCCCTTCCCCCTAAATAGAATACCCTTCACTCACTTCCCAGCCCCTCCCTGTGTCTCCATCTCTAAGAGCTGCCCCGCCAGCCACTCAAGCTGGAGGCCCGAGTGGGATTTTCAGCTCCACCTGACTCAGCTCCCCCCTTTCCACTCTCCCCTGCTTACTCCCGGCACCTCTGTGGCTCCCTGGACTCTGCCCTCCAGCGGGTCTCCCTGCCCCTGAGTCCTCCCCAGTGCCTTTTCCAGGACAGCAGCAGAGTAGACCGCACCACCCTCCTGCTGGTGCTCCCCTGTGGCTCCTCGCTGTCCTTCCTGCCTTCGCCCCACCAGTGCCCGCTGAGCAGCTGCTGACCGCTGTGCTCGGGAGGGACGCTGCCATAGAATGGGCACGTCTTCCCTCCTGGCCCCTTCCCTTCTTTCTTCTTCCCCACGCTCTCTGTTCCCCGGTGGCACCATTTCCAGGGCTCTGGGTTACATTTGTAAATGAGGACCCCCACCTACTCACCTCTCTCTTCTCCTGTCTTCTGAGCCCCCGCCGCTGACCCCCTGCTGCCTTGGCATCTCCTGCCTGTCACGCATCTCACATTTGATGGGCTCCAAATGAAATGCCCTGTCCCCTCTCCCGGTTCTTCCCCACACCCCTGCCATCACCGGGCTCTGGTCCTCATTTGCCCTCTTCTCCCCTCCCTCACCAGGTCTATCAGTCACTCTGGTCTGTGTGTCTGTCCCTTCTTCTCCTTTCCTGGGTTCAAGCTCCCACTGCCTCCTGCGTAGATTCTGGCAGTTACCTCCTTACTTCCCCCCATGACCCTCCCCTGCTGGCCCCGCCCCTTCTCGTCCACTTTCCCCACAGTAGCCAGATGATCTTTCAAAAATATTAATCAGGGTCGCCTGGGTGGCTCAGTTGGTTGAGCAACTGCCTTTGGCTCGGGTCATGATCCCGGAGTCCCGGGATCGAGTCCCATATCGGGCTCCCGGCTCTGCGGGAAGTCTGCTTCTCCCTCTGACTTTCTCCCCTCTCATTCTCAGTCTCTCGCTCTCTAATAAATAAATAAATAAATCTTAAAAAATATATATATATTAATCAGATCATTCCCTACTTAAAACCTCCCAGTGGAGGAACCTTAAATGCACCTTACAAAGTGAAAGAAGCCAATCTGAAAAGACTAGGTACTGTATGATTCCGGTTACAGGACATTCTGGAAAAGGCAAAACTATGGAGATAGTCAAAAGATTAGTGGTTGCCAGGGGTCAGGGAGAGGGAGGGATGAGCAGGTGGAGCACAGGGGATTTCTTAGGGCAGTGAAATTATTCGGCATATATACTGTCAGGATGGATGCATGTCATAATATATTCATCCAAACCCACCAAAGGTACAACACCAAGAGCGAACCCTTATGTAAACTATGGACTCAAGGTGATCAGGATGCGTAGGTGTGGGTTCCTCACCTGTACCAAGCGCTCCATCCAGTGGGAGATGTGCATGATATGGGGGAGGCTGTGCAGGAGTGGGGGCAGGCGGGGTATGGGAACTCTCTACACCTGCCTTTCGATTTTGCTGTGAAACTAAAACTGCTCTCAAAAAAAATTGTTATTTTAGGGACGCCTGGGTGGCTCAGTTGGTTAAGCAGCTGCCTTCGGCTCAGGTCATGATCCCAGGGTCCTGGGATCGAGTCCCGCATCGGGCTCCTTGCTCAGCAGGGAGACTGCTCCTCTCTCTCTGTCTCTGCCTGCCTCTCTGCCTGCTTGTGTTCTCTCTCTGTTAAATAAATAAATAAAATCTTTAAAAAAAATTGTTATTTTAAAAATGAGGGAGGAAAAAAGACTTTTTTTTTAAACAAACAAAATTGAGAGAATTTATCATCAGAGGAATAAACTGCAAGAAATGTTGAAGAGCTTTTTTCAAGAAGCAAGAAAATAATAACCATATGGAAACATAGCCCACATGAAAGAATAAAGAGAACTCCTAGAAGTCATGATAAAAAACAAACAACCACTGGATTTGGAAATGGGCAGCTTTGAATGGACATTTCTCCAAAGAAGACATACAGGTGGCCAATAAACACACAAAAAGATGCCCATCACTAATCATTAGGGAAGCGCAAATTTCTCTACAAGATACCACTTCATACGCATTAGGATGGCTAAAAAAAAAAAACAAACAAACCAGAAAACAAGTGTTGTTGGGGGTGTGGTGAAATCAGAACCCTCGTGTGCTATTGGTGAGGATCTAAGATGGTGTAACCTTCGTGGAAAACAGTGTGCTCATTCCTCAGAAAGTTAAAAATAGAATTACTTTATGATCCAGCAATTCCACTTTTGGGTAAATACCCAAAAGAATTGAAGCAGGGTCTCAAAGAGAGATCGATACACCCATGTTCACAGCAGCATTATCCATAGTAGCTAAAATGTAGAGGCCACCAACCATCTACCAACAGAGGAATGGCCAGGCAAAAAGTGCTATCTATACACAGTGGACTGTATTCAGCTTTAAAAAGGAAGGACATTCTGACACACGCTACACCATGAATGACTCTTGAAGACGTGACGCTAAGTGACATAAGCCAGGCCCCAAAAGACAAATACTGTGTGATTCCACTTAAATGAGGTACTGAGAGTAATCAAAACCATAAAGGCAGAAAGTAGAAGGGTGGTTGCCATTATATGGCGGGGAAGAGGGGAAAAGAGGAGAACAGGGACTTAGTGTTTATTGTGTTATCGTGAGCATAGGGTTTCAGTTTTATAAGATGAAGAGAGTCCTAGACATGAATGGTGGGGATGGCCGCCCAACAATGTGGATGTACTTTATACCATTGAATTGTGCATTTAAAACCAGCTAAGATGGGAGGGTGGCACGCCTGGGTGGCTCACTGGGTTAAGGGTCCAAGTCTTGATTTTGGCTTCGGTCATGATCTCAGGTTTGTGAGATCGAGCCCTATGTCAGGCTTCACACTGGGCATGGAGCCTGCTGAAGATTCTCTCTCTCTTCCTCTCCCTCTGCCCCTCCTCCACCCTTCTCTCTCTCCAAACAAAAACAAACAAAAAAACTTGTTAAGATGATAAATATGTGTACTCTACAATAAAAACATTTTTTTTAAGAATAAAGGTGATTGGGGTGCCTGAGTGGCTCAGTTGGTTAAGTGACTGCCTTCGGCTCGGGTCATGATCCTGGAGTCCCGGGATCGAGTCCCACATCGGGCTCCCCGCTCCGTGGGGAGTCTGCTTCTCTCTCTGACCTTCTCTCCTCTCACGCGCTCTCTCTCTCTCTCAAATAAATAAAAACTAAAAAAAAAAAAAAAAAAAGAATAAAGGTGATTGGAAATGGTAAATATCTGGGCAAATATTTTTCTCATCTGCAAATGTCCTTAAAAGAGAACGGACACTTTAGAAGACAAATATAACCATGTATTGTGGAGCATCCAATACATATAAAAATGTATGAAAACAATAGCACAAAGGCAGGGGGGAAAGCATCTTACACTATACACAAAGTTGTACAATATCACTTGAAGATAGGCAGTGGTAAGCTAAGTAGGTGTATTACAAACCGTAGAACCACAGTTGAAAATGAAACAAAGAAGTGTAGCCCATAAGCCAGCAGTGGGAACATTCAGTTAACAAAAAGTCAATACGGGGCACCTGGGTGGCTCAGTGGGTTAAAGCCTCCGCCTTCGGCTCAGGTCATGATCTCAGGGTCTTGGGATCGAGCCCCTAATCGAGCTCTCTGTTCAGCAGGGAGCCTGCTTCCCCCCTCTCTCTGCCTGCCTCTCTGCCTACTTGTGATCTCTCTCTCTCTGTCAAATAAATAAATAAAATCTTAAAAAAAATAAAAAAATAGAAGAGAAAGAAAAGGGACAAAGTGTGGATCTAAATAAAACAAGAAAACTCTCACAGCTTCCCTTCCCTTTAGCAGGCACACCGTTGGGAGTCCTTGGAGTGGCCAGGCAGGGGCCGGCCTGCCCTCTGGGCTGGCGGGTGGGGGGATCCTTTCAGATGCAGGGGATGCAAGGAGCTCTTGGCTCCCTTGCGCGGCGGAGCCCGCCTTTCTCTGGGCCCATTTGCTTCCAGCCCTGCAGTGGCTCACTCCTCACCTCCCAGCAGTGGCTGCCCTGTTTTGCATAAGGTCCGCCCCAGCCTGCGGCTCTGACTCTAAGTACTTCCTTCAAAGCACTAATCAGTCACACACACGGAACTTTCAAAATGAATTGATCTGAGCCCAGAGACTGTGTTCCCTGCTGGAGAGCCGGCTAGACACTCGGCAGAGGCTTCCCTGGAAGAGTGGCCAAGGAAAGGAAGGGTGGGCTCCCAGTTTCGCGCCGTCTCCTCCTGCCCCTCAGCCACCCAGGACCACCGGGGTCTGTCCCCGAGTCCCGGCCCTCCTCACGTCTCCCGGACATGCTGCACCCCACGTCGCCCTCCTCACCTGCTCGACCTGCTACAGGGCTCTGCCGTGCTTCCGGTTCCGAAGCCTTTCAGGGCCTTCAGTGTGCTGAGTCAGAGTCCCTCTCTGCGCCCAGAGCCCCCCTCCCCCCCCCCTCCCGGAGTCCCCATCCCCGCACCTGGCACCCTGCTGCCCAGACCTCCAGCTCCTGGAGGGCGGGACCCCACCTGCCTCAGGCACCTCCGTTCTGTATATAGTCCAAGCCACGGAAGACAAAGCCACGCTGGGGCCTTGACTCCAGCCCACCAGGAGGCCGCCCAGGACCAAGCTCCTGTACTGGAAACTTCTGACCCAAGACAAGCTCCCTTCTAGGAAGAAAAAAGTCCCAGGTGGGCCCACTCCCAGCCCTTCTTAGGCCTTCACCTTGGAGCCGCCCCTCCCAGGACCAATAGCCACGGTCAAGGCTCTCTTGCCAGGGGGAGTGGGAGGGGGGCAGGCATGGGAGCTCCCAGCCCTCAGATCTGATGCCCTGGGACCAAGATTGTCACTTGTGGGGACCGGAAGCCCTTCCCCCCGTCTGAGGGAGTGTTTGCTCAGCAAATCTCAGGGCGGGGTGGGGGGAGGGGCACCTGGCTGAACCTATGCGAGGGAAGCCACTTACAGCCCCCAATATCTATCCACAGGCTGTCAATTAATGCGCTCCTGCCCTTCAGAGCGGCTCTCTTCTCATTAAAGTTGTCCCCATGGGGCCTCAGCTTGGCAACACTCTCCCAGCTGTTGGTCGGAGCTGTCGTAAGCCCCCAAGCTGAACAAGACGGCATGACTTTAACAGTGATTCAGATGTTTTATGAAGTTTGACGTTGTCCCCAGCCGGGGCCGGATGAGACCCCGAAACCCGAGTTTGGGCACAGAACCGCGATATCATCTGGGTCGTGACTCAACACAGAAAACACGAGGCCATGCGGGTCTTACCACCGTGGGCCCCAGGTTCCTCCCCAGAAAACGTGCTCGCCTCACAGAGGCTGTGGGGGCTAAGAGATGAGAGCACGCGAAACCCTCAGCACGGAGCCTGGGGTGGATTCCGCGTTCCATAAACGCGAGTGGTAGGGGTTATTGATGTTTCTAACGTTGAGGTGACGCGGGATAAGGGAAAGGGGGTTGACTCTGAAGTGAGGTATGTTGTAGTGTGACTCTGCACCCACGATTTCTCCGGGCCTCACTTTCTCTGTCTTTAAAACGGGGGTAAGGGGGCGCCGGGGTGGCTCAGTCGGTTGGGCGTCTGCCTTCGGCTCGGGTCATGATGCCAGGATCCTGGGGTCGAGTCCCACATCGGCCTCCTTGCTCAGCGGGGAGCCTGCTTCTCCCCCTCCCTCTGCTGCTCTCTCTGCCTGTGCTCTCTCTCTCTCTCAAATATCTTATCTCAAATCTTAAAAAAAAAAAATTAAAACAGGGGTAAGAATGTCTATCCCACCTTGATGTTGTGACGGTTAAATAAAATCATGTCCATACAGCGACTGGCGATGGGGCTGGTGGATTTCGTGGTCGGTGTTTGAGAGATAAGGGGAACCAGGCCCAGAGAGGGCACTGTCATGCCCAGAGCCACACAGGAGGTGTTCTTGAAGATGACCTCGCTGGGGTTCATACCTTAGAGTTCACGGGCCCCTAAAAGTTCTGGGAGTGAGTCAAAGAGTCCCCGAATGCAAAGTTGTCAGGTTTTGTCTATGGCCTCAGGGCAAAGCATCAGCAGCTTTTATGAGATTCTCAGAGGACTGTGGTCTCCAAAAGCTATAAGAACTGCTGTTCTAATCTAACCCCCTTCACTTCACAGCTGGAGAAACTACGTGTCAGAGAGAGCAAGACCAGGGCAAGTTAGAGACCGGCCAGATTCCCGTAGGGATGAGACCCTCCCTCCTGTAGGAGGCCTGGGGGGGGGGGGGGCGGGGACACAGGATGCTTGGAGACGGTCCTGATCTAGGCTCTCAAAATTTGTCAAACTCCATTCACATCCGGCTGCTGATTTGCATCCACGCCCTTCTGGCCGCCGTGGCATTTTGGTTCCTCGAGGTTCGAGGCCGAGGCGGCGGTCATGTTTTGGGCAAACTTGGGCGGGGATCCTGCAGTTTTTCTAAGTGAAGCAGGCAGCCCCACCCTGTTTCGTGGTCAGCATTTACTGACCACGTTGGGAGGGAGACAAGGGGGCTGGAGGGGTCTCTCGCTTGGTTGGCAGAGGATCTGGGGGGTAGGCACTGGTTAGGAGTGGGTGGTGAGCGTGAGGTACCCGTGGGACCCTAAGGAGGGGAAGCCCACCGCTCCTCTCCCCCCTCCTTCACCCCCAACCCTGTCCCGCAGGGTCCTAACTTGCTAACAATGCTGGAACATTCCTGCTTTGCTTGCTTTGGGTGCTACCTGAGTTTCTGACCTGATCTCATATGTCTTTGCTGCCACTCAGGAATCACGCTAAGGGCCCCTCTCTAGGTCGCACAAGCATTTGGTTTCCTGCCTCCAAACTTGCCTGAGTTCCCAGCCTTAGCCCCTCATTTTTTAATCCACAAAGCAGCTTCTGCAAATAATAGCACACACCACCAGGTTTGATTAATTAACTGCATGAAAACGATGGGGAAACCAGTGAAGGAGATAATTATGCGAAACAGAAAGTGTCAGATTTACGACGCTCGTTCTTTCTTCCCCCGTGCACTCTGAGGACTGAGGGGGTGCTCTGGTTTCCCGGGAGCTGCTTGGTGAATGAGGTCCCTCCGCCCAACAAACGCTGCTTGCAAAAGGTCAGGAGGGAGGCAGGCAGGTGGGAGGGAGGCAGAGGTGGGGGTGCGTGGGGGGAGAGCAGGACACACCTGAAAAGAGGAACCTCCGCCCATTCCAGGTGTGCTTGCTAACAGAGTGCCCTCCCAGCCGGCCCTAAGCCTCTGGGGAGACAAGGCACTGAAGCCCTTCACGTCCATTTCTCCTCTGTCACATTCTCCTTCTCCCCGCCTCACGCCAGCCTTCCTCCCCCCATGATGCTAGAGTTGGGATTGAGGTGGAAGTAGGCAGACATTTTGGCCGAATTCCCAGACCTGCTTGGGCTGGCCTGGGGACGCATGAGTTCCCCCCGCCTCCTGGCTACAGAGATCAGAGGCCCGTGGGGCCTACGGGCCTCACTGATTCCCTGTATCCCCATCTTTCTACAGGGAGGGCTGGCCCAGAGCGGGACTGGGATGCGCCGGGCCCCCCGGCCAGTGGCATTCCCGGGCACAGCCCACCATCCCCCATCCCGTTCACACCCCACTGTGTGATCTGGAGGTCTCAGGGGGGTTCTTCTCCCTTCTCCCTGGAGGCGCAGCCCGAGCAGAGTGCCCGGGCGTGCCGACCCACCTCCTGCCGGCCTCGGCGTCGCGGTAGTCCTCGATGGCCAGCCGGAGCTTTCGTCGGTGCAGGGAGCTGCACACGCCCAGACCCAGCTCCAGGTCCTCGTCACTGAGGCTCAGCAGCACCTGCTCGGCAGGGAGGGGAGGACTGAGTGCCCGGAAGGAAGGTGTGGGGTGGGCACCCAAGGCTGCCAGGACCTGCTGAGCCCCAGAGGGGTCCGCTAGCAGGAGCCCACCCGTCTCCCTGCCCCTCCTTCTCTGCAGTCTCGGCCCGAGCACTTGGCGCACCTCTGCTCCTGGCCCATGGAGCCCTCTAGCCCAGTCCTGCCCCCCTGCGGCGGGGACAGGCAGGTTGGGCCCAATTTAAAGATGCGGAAGCTGAGGCTCAGAGGACTCTGCGCCTCGCTGGGGAGACATGATGCTTTACTGGGGACGCTGGAGCCTGACCCCAGTTCAGCGGGCTCCTAGAATACATCCCTTCACCCCGGGGTTGGGCGGGGTTGGGCGGGGGCGGGGGTACGGGCGGTGGAGCAGGCAGCTCTGGGTTGGTCGAGTTCACGGGAGGGAGGGGGGCACTCCCGCTGGGATCGCGGAGGAGCCCTACCTTCCCGCTCTTCACGTTCTCCGCACAGGCCTTGACGTACATGGGCATGGCCATGACCACCTCCAGCCAGGCCTGGACGGTGCCGGCCTTCCAGTGGGACATGGGCGTGGTCCTGACCAGCTCCACGTGCTGCAGCCGGTCCATCTGCTCCTCGCCCTCCGACAGGCTGAGGCTCTGCCGCGTGGGGCTGCACTGGCTGTCGGAATCTGCAACACACAATTGTAAACTTGGTGGGGAGGTGGGGAGCGGGGGAGGCGGGGCAGGTGGGGGGGGGAGGCGGGGACTGGGCAGACCCCGCCCCGGAGGCTGCGCTCCCTCCCGGGGTGCACGGGGAGGGCGGGGATGTCTCCCTCTCCTGCATTCCTTCTTTCCAAAGTCCAAATGACTTTTGTTTTGTTTGGCTGCCCCTCCCCCATTACAAAAGTAGTCTGCCCCCCCCAACAAAAGAACAGACTTTGAAAAACTTCATCGAGGAAAGAAGGAAAACCAAACAGAAAGTGAAAATCACCCCAAATCCCACGCCACCCAGAGACAGCAGCTGTCGGTTTGGGACACACAAACGCCCACGCTTCCAAACAAACACACAGAGACGCACACGCAGACACAGTGCTCTCCGTTTTTGTAACAGCCGTTCTCGTTTACACCGTGGAGGACATCCTTTCATCTCCGTAGAGGTCTGTGATATCTTTTGACGGCCCGGGATCCGTCAGAGGATGCTCTCGTTCATCTCGCCTGCCTCCCGTTGATGGGCATGGGTTGTTGCCCATATTTCCCTCTAGCGACCAACACCGTGGCAGTCATCTCTGGGCAGCTGGGTGATTTATTGTCTTAGGATACCCGGAGCCTCAGCTCCATTCCTTAACACACCAAAACCTGTTTCCGGAGTGGCCCCTCGCAGGCGAAAATGTCTACCCTCCAGCATTTCCCAACCCCACTCTTCAACCCGTCGTCGGACACACCTGATGAAGAGACCAGGTTCAGGCCAGACTTGACCGGGATGGAAAGAATCTCTTTCTCTAAAGTAGGGTTAAATCAACACCCACGCAAACTCAATACCCCGAGACAAAAAAAGAAGCCTGGTTGCAAAGGACCCTGCCGATCCTGTACATTATAAATTATTGAGACGATGTAAAAAACGCTTATGCATCAAATCGGGCACGTGGTTACTACAAGGTGTGTGAAATCACACAGATAGTTACAGTTTCTGAGCTTGGGTACTAGGAAGAATGAGCTTACTTTCCTCTTGCTATACTTTTGTGCATCGTCGAAGTTCCACGATGGGCATATACATATCTAACAAAAATTGGAAAAATTAAATAGGAAGTGGTAGAAATGGTTATTGATGGGAGTTCATCTGAATGAACGATGCCCCCCCATTCATATACTGGAACATGTGTGATTTATGAGAAATGGGTCACTGGAGAATATTTTTGACATGGGAAAATGTTCATAGTCTATTGCCAAGAGAAAAAGGACCCTATAAGACAGCAAGCACGATGTAATCCCAGCTGCGTTTTAAAAATGCTACAAATGTGATTCTACGATGTATGACTGTAATTGTGTGTATATGTGTCTATTTATACCTTTTATACAGATAAAATGCTAGTTGGATAAATGTTAAAAGTCTGCGTCTCAAAAGGGGTGATGGGTTAATTGTGTGTGAGTGTGTGTGTGTGTGTGTGTGCCCCTGTAGGTGTGCAAGGGTATTCTTGGGTGTGTGCACAACTTCCTGTCTCCCACGTTTCCTGCATTGAGGTACGTTATTTTTGAAATGGACACATGTAACCTAGAAATCTCTCTCGAGTCACAAGTCCCCTCTCCCCAGTGCCTTCAGCCCTCCCCTGCCCCTGCCATAGAAACTCTTTGAAAATAGCTGCTTCCGCTTGGGGACCATACACGCATCTAGCTCTGCTTGAACCTTTCTCCCCGACGCCGGGGGCCTCTAGCTGCTCAGCCAAGAGCCCTTGGGCCCGCAGCTGGTGGCCAGGAGGATGCCATCTCTGGTCCGGCAGGGCACTGAGCAGAGCGACCTAACTCACGGCGGGCAGCCAAGATGCCTCACGCCTCCATTTCCAACACCCTAAGGTCGGCACGATGCTGTTTCCTGCCACCTGCCTCCTTCTCAGGGCTGCTTTGGGGACACCGTGACTGGGGATGCTGGGTAGGTGGAAGGTGTCTTCCCTGCTCCCCAGAGAAACGGCAGATGGCACAGAGCTCCAAGCAGGTCGCTGGTCTGGGCGGCCGTTGCCATGACGCCCGGGAATGTGGAATCGACAACCTCGTCTGCGGCCCTGCCTGGGGTCCCGGAGTCTCTGCCTGTCTCCAGTCTCAATGTCCCCCCCCCTGCTGGTCCCTGGGTCCCCAGGACAGGTTTGCCTTGCAGGGAAGTCTCTCTGATGGGGTCCTACACGTGTGGCCCTCTGGCAACAGGGCGGGTGTGTCCTCCCTGGCTTGGAAAGAATGGAGAGTCTCTGTGCTAATCCTGCGGCTGGGTCCTGTCTCCGTCCCCTGCTTCTGGGAGGATGAGAGATGAATGTCACCACATCTGGTTACCTGAAATCCCAAGACACAGCCCATGTTGTCCATTTGGACAGGGCCTGTGGAAAGAGGCTTTGGAGTTGAATAGACCGTGGCTCTGGGCCAATTTCTTGACCTCTTAAAGCCTCAGTTTTCCCATGTATAAAATGGGCAGAATAGTACTCTCTCCAGGGGTGCCTGGGTGGCTCAGTTGGTTAAACCACTGCCTTCAGCTCGGATCATGATCCCAGAGTCCTGGGATCGAGTCCCATATCAGGTTTCCCCTGCTCTGCAGGGAGCCTGCTTCTCCTTCTCCCTCTACCTGCCGCTCCCCCTGCTTGTGCTCTGTCTCTCTCTCTCTCTCTCTCTCTCTCTGTCAAATAAATAAATAATTAAAAATCTTAAAAAAATACTCTCTACCTCCCAGGTTAATGACTAGTATAAATTCTGAGTGTGTAGCTATAGTAGGCACTCACTACTTGCCTCAGTCCCGCTGCCTTCCTGGGATGAAATGTGGCTTGAGTTCGGCTCAGGGGCTTAGGGGTCCCCTTCCCCCCCAAGGCAGAAATGCATCGTCCCAGCAGGACTCCCACCCGGTCCAGGTGGGATAGGTGGGGCTTCCTGTGAGGTGAGGGGTGGGCTTGTCTATCCGGTGCCCAGGGGGGTGGCTAGGCCTCCCCCAAGGAAAGGCTATAAAGCAGCAGGGGAAGGAGGAAGGAAGGAAAAAGAGGAAAAAGAAAAAAAAGAGAGAGAGTTGGAGAGAAAAACTCAAAGAGCAAGCCTTCAGGAGAGAAATAGGGCCACGGAGACAACAAAAACACAAAGAGAAACAGGAAGAAGGAGAGAATGAGTGGAGGGAAGGACCGATAAGGGGACAAAGAGAAAAAGCAAACTTCCAGTGTGTGTGTGTGTGTGTGTGTGTGTGTGTGTGTTTTCCCAAGCGTGTGAATACGTGTGGGTTGTTCTTGAGCTCACAGACCTCAGGCCCATGAGGAGAGCTGGCTTTCAATTCACATTTACTTAGGGCGTCCGGGCTCGAGGCACGCCCGAGGTGGGGCTGGGGTCCTCCTACGAGCAAACCACACATTTTGGTTTCTGGAGAAAGACAGCCATTCCCCACCCCACCCCCTCACCCTCGCCACCCAGGACTGAGCTCCCAGACGACGCTGCGGAAGGCCTGAAGAGGGGGGCGTCTTTGGGCCTCATAAACCATTAATTAAAGGCAATTTCCAAAATGCAGGCATTATGGTGCCAGATTTTATGTCGGGGGTTCCATCAATCCTGACTTTTATCTCCCCTCTGTCTCAGCCCAAAGAGTGGGAATAACTCACATTTATAGTCAGGCAGTGAGTTAGAGAGGCCAGCGGAGGCCCTGGCCGTCTGAGGAGGTGTTGCCAGGAGGCCCATCCTTCCGAACATGGGGAGGACCGAGGTTGACTCTGGAAGAAGAGGTTCTACCTTCTCCCGCCAGATGGATAGTCTGGTCCCAAGAGCCTAAAATTTTTACTGTCTGGTCTATTACAGAAAATATTTTACAGCAATTATCGAGGGTCTGAGGTTGGCACTGGAATATGAGAGACCTGGGCCTGAGAAATGCCAGCTCTTCTGCTTCTCTTGGGCAAGTACTTTGAATGTTCTCAGCCTCACTTTTACCATCTAGGAAATGGGACGATAATCACGTCTGACCGCACCGGTCCAAGTGAGGACTGAACGAGGTGACGTCTGACGCTCCAACCGCTCAGCTCAGCGTCTGGCAGGCAGTGGCTGCTCAGGGGCCGAGTGGGGAACTCTGCCCTCTGCAAGCTCACGTCACTTGCAGTCTAGACCGGCTCTGTCCACACGTGGCCATCGAGCACCTGTTATGTGGCTAGTCCACATCGAGAAGCTTCTGAAAATACACGCTGAATTCTGAAGCCTTTCTCCAGGAAGAAAAAGTAACCTCCATACTTTTTATATTGATCCCATCTTGAAGTGGTAATATTTGGGGTATATTGGGTTAAATCAAATATGTTATTAAAATTCATGTCACCTGTTTTCACTTTTTAACGTGTCTACCAGAAAATCTAACATTATGAATGTGGCTCGTACTATCTTTTTTCCCCGCCCAGAGCCGGATTAGATGGAAGGTTTTGGTTGTTTTCTCATTGCCTTTCCCCCATCTGTTGGTTTGGAAGTGAAGCACCCGATTTCTCTGCTTTCGGTTCAGTGGTTCTCAAAGTGGGGTCCCTGGGCCAGTCGCATCAGCAACACCTGGGAACTGGTTAGTAATGCAGAGTCCAGGAGCCCGGCCCAGAGTTCCTGCACTGCTGGAGGGGTGGGAGTCGGGAGGGGGCAGGGATGGTACCTGGAAGCTGTGAGCGGTGGGTCCAGGAATCTGTAGTTTAACAAGCCTCCCAGGTGATTCTGATGGGTGCCGAATTTTAGAATTATTCTTTATTGGTTACCCTTGAGAACTTACCAGATGCATTTAACTTAACAAAACATTATCATCGTGATTATTTTACCCTGATAATGTTGCTTAAAATAATTTCCCTACACGTTAACCACATTGTTCATCACTTCTTGTGCCTCAGACCTGGCTTCTCGGATAATTCTTCTTATTCCTGAAGAACATGATTGAAAAGTTCCTTGGATTACGAGTATTTTTTGGTAGTAAGCTCCACAACTTTTTTCTGAAGAAAGCCTATGTTTCCCCCTCATCAATCAAAGAGCTTTGCTGGGGACACAGTTTTAGGTTGGCAGTCATTGCCTTCTGGCACCTCGAGGACATTGTTCCACTATCTTCTGCCTTCGTTTCTGCTGAAGAGAAGGCAGCTGCCGGCCCAATTGTTCTTTGGTGAGCTCCTTTTAAGATTTTTCTCTTTGTCCATGGTGTTCTGCAGTTTTATTATGATAAGGCTACTTGTGAATTTCTTCTTATTCTGACTGACATATATCGTGCTTCCCGTATCTACGAGTTTATTTCTGGAATATTCTCACCCATTATCTCTTAAAATATTACCTCTTCCTCATTCTCTCTTTGCTCTCCTTCTGGGATGGGACTTTCTAATTCTTTCTTCCCTCTCTTGTAAGCTAGTGCTGTCCACCACCATTTCCTGTGATGGTGGAAATGCTTGATAACCTGCGCTGTCCATTGTGACAGTTGGGAGGCACATAGGGAGTGACCACACTCAAAATGGGGCTAGTGCAGCTGAGGAACTGAGTCCAAAGCTTTACTGAATTTTAATGAATTCAAATTCAGGATTATAGTACCACACGTGGCTCGTGGCTGTAGTGGTAGACCAGAAAGCTGATTTCCCTCTGTGCGTTTCCATCAGTTTATTTCCCTGCATTGCATTCTGGGTAATTTCCTCAGACCTGTTTTCCATTTTTAAAATTCTCTCTTTAGCAGTTTACTCTGCTGTTTAATCCATCCTTGGATTTTTATTTTATTTTATTTACTTATTTTTCTAAGTAGGATCCATGCCCAGCATGGAGCCAGGGGCTTGAACTCATGACCCTGAGATCAAGACCTGAGCTGAGATCAAGAGTCAGATGCTTAACTGACTGAGCCACCCAGGTGCCCCTGGATTTTATTTTTTTAATGTTACTAACTACATACTTCTAAGTTCTATTGGGTTCTTTTCTCAGTTCACCTGGTCTTTTCAGATAGTCTCTTGTTGTTTGCTCATGTTTATGCCTTTATCCTAAAAATTTTAAAGTATTATATACATAAATATTAGCTTCTATTTGGCATTGGTAACTATGTATCTGAAAAGGCCTTGGAGGGTCTAAATTTGCAATATTTCTCTGTGGACTCTTACGCATGCTGAACTCAGATTTGATCTTATGGGAATCTCTAGAGTCTAACTAGTGGATGTTTTCCTCCAGAGAGGATTTCTGTGACCTGCAGGGGTGGAAGTCGGGAGTGGGTGGGGACGGTACCTGGTAGCAAGGACCATTTCATTCCTGTTGAAGAGACATCGGAGAACGAGAGACCACAGGCTCTGGCCCTTACTCTGCTGCACTCCGGCATTCACTTCCCTGTCCACTGTCCTGACATCAGTGTCTGTCCCCAGGACAGACCCCACTTGTCACTCCTGCTTATCGCTCACTGCTCTTGTTCTAGTCTTAGCTCACAGCTTTTTAGTTTTGGATGGGGGCAACTTTGGGATTTCCCTTACTACGGCGAGGCCAGACATATATTAAAAAGCATGTTTTATTTTAGATTTAGTGATCCTGTAGAGGGAGGGCCCTCAGAGTCCGTCTCCCTCCACATGGCCCCGAGAGGACAGGCCTCCGGCCGTGCACGCCATCCACCCTATGCTCTTCACGTTCTGCAGATGGGTCTGTCTGTCCACCCAGCTACCAAGGTAGTTCTGAGGTCAGGGGTCAAGTCTATCCCTCTCTTCATCACCCAGGCCTGGTTCATGGTGATGCTCAAGGCCATCATTACAAAAGCTCAAGTTATGGGAAAGGGGCAGTCAATACAATTTTTTGTTTTTGTTTTTGTCATTATTGCTTTAATTTGAATCTTCCCAGGGACCTCTTCTGCTCAACAGCCATCGCTGGCTCCCTGGATAAATCCCAGGCTCCTTACATGACAGGGCTCTGTGTGACCCAGCCCCTTGCCGGCTTCTCCTCAGTCCCAGGCCCCCTCCCCAGCCCCCTGGGCTTCTCGCTCTTTCCCAGCACTTCTGCCCCGCCCATCTCGAATCTGTCGCACCTGCTGCTCTCTGCTGGAACCCCCAGCTGCTGGCTTCTCTGCTTGGCAACCTCCTATGAAACCTTCAGGCTCTACTGTAATGTTGCCTCTTCCAGGGACCCCTTCTGCAGTCCCCCGGGGTCGGCCGGTCACCACCCCCTGCAGCACACAGGGGTGTCCAGGTCTCCACCCTGCACGCATGCGCTCACAATGCTCTCATTAAGCCAGGTCTGTTTGTGCCTGCACTTCTCACGGCTGAAATCAAGGATGGGTCGTGGGACTATTCGGGGAGTGTGCCTCCCACTAAAGCGTAAACCCCATGAGGACAGGAGTGGGGCCTGATTTTGCCCCCGAGGTATCTGCGATGCTTAGCAAGGGCTCCACGTCTGCCAATCTCTATGGTGTCACTTCAGCCACCACGGCCTCAGTTCACGAGCCCGTCCGAGCCGGATCCTGCCTGCCACAGCCCGGACAGAAGGCGCTCCGTAGATTCTGGTTAAGAGCAGGCAGGCAGGAGAGGAGGTAAGGGGAGGGGGAGCAGGCCGTCCAGGCTCAGCTTCTTCCCAACTCCTCCTCGGCCACATGTGGCCCCTTGCACGCACCACACAGTGGCCTTCCTTTTTCTTGACTGATGGTGGGGCCTCTGGACCTCAGCTATATTGACTGACATCTGGGACGGCCAGATTCTTTGTCGTGGGAGCTGCCCCGCGAGGGTTAGGAAGTTTCGGGGGCCTCTCCGGCCTCCACACGCTCGATGATACTAGTGAGCACACAGTGGGGCTGCTCCCAGCACCCCCAGCCTGCCGCTGGGGGGCTCTGTCCCCTCACACCGGCCCCTCTCGGGCAGCGGTGCCGGCCCAAGTTCCCTGCCCTTGGGCGGTGGCCGGGAGCCCCCATCAGCCCTTCTCCAGCCAGAAGCTGAACTCTCATTTTTAAAATGCTGCATTATGATGTGAGAGAGTCACATTTCCCGGCCCGGTAACAGCCGCTGCACTGGATGGAGACGCTCCCAGCCCCTGGGAGGTATGTGCCCAAGACAGACCCTGGAGCGCCTGGTCGGACGACCTGGGTCCAAATGGCATCGAGTCACTGATGAGGTAGCTGCCCCATCAGGACCCTGGTGGGCCCGCCACCACCTGCGACGCCCTGACCCCAGCGCTAAGTGGCCTCTTAGAGGCCTGAGCTAATAAGCTGACTGCGTGCCCATCCCCCGTCCGGGTCCCTTAAAGCCCACGACCCCACAAAGCACATGGAGGAGTCCAACCGAGGTCGGATTTTACCAGCCGTCGCTACTTCACGCGTTCAGAGAAAACGTCACCGGCTTCCCTTTCCCCTCATTGCTGGTGCCACTCCTGACCTGACGGGACCCCTGTCCCCAGCTACAGGGGCCCTCGTCCCCTAGTCACCGCTTCCCGCCAGCCCCTTGGAGGATTTTCCCAGGAGGCAGGGCATGGATTTCCTGGAGCTGGCGGGGCTCCACCTGGTCTGCCTCTCATGTTCCAGGCAGACATTCGGCAACTAGTTCCTGATTCTACAGACTCAGGGCGGGATGTGAAGACGAGGTCCGGGGAAGGCAAGCAGACTGCGGTCCCATGACAAACTACGGGATGCTTTAAAAATAGACACAGAAACTTTCCTTTTTCCTTCTCGCTAACCTTGACACTGAGGAGTGCCCACATTTGGGAAGTCCTTCTTAGAGTCTGACCTGCAATTGGAACCTCTCCGCTCTTTTGTTGGAGGAGTATTCCAGCTGGGGGCTGGCCTCCACCTGCATTCCCACTCCTAGTCTTCTTTGCCCACACGTTCTCCTGGCTGGCTTTCCCACTGCTGGCGGGGCTGGAAGGTGAAGCAGAGGGGATCTTGGAGTGGAGGCTGAGGGCTGGAGAATGAGCCTTCTCCCGGTGCCCCGGGGAGATAGGACCAGTTTGCATCTGGGTGGCCCTTGGAGGCAGGACTAGAGCTAAGGGCTGTTGGGGGCTTTGAGCACCTCGCTGTCCCTGGGCTCCCTGACTGGATTTTCAGCCTGGCCTCTTCCTGTCACCAACCCTCCCGGCTCCCCTATGGGCCTCAGGACCTCTGAGGTCCTTTCTGGCTCAGCTCAGCCTGCTTCCATGAGCCCTGTGGACTGTGGTCATCGTGACGGTCATGAGACCCTGTGTATTTGCTTGCTGGCCCAGGGGGACACCCCGCGAGTCAGAGCCACGGGCCTCTGGCTTAGGGAGAGCCACTTGGAGGCAGTGCCTTCTATGGGATCACCCTAAGCAGCTAATGCAGACTGTCCAAGCTCGCGCCTCCCAGTCGCCTGGAAATGCCCCGCATCCGCGGTGAGCTACTTTGTTTCTTGCACCAAGGCTAATTTAAGAAGAGCGAACATGTTCACGAGCCCTATTTCTTTAAGGTCCTTCCAAATGAAGACAGAGCTTTGGTGAGGCTGATGGTGGGGACTTCTTACAACTTAGATACCCATGGGAAACGTCAAGGAGACTTGCACTGCTGGACCCCAGGTCCTATCTCTGTTCCCTCCCTTACTGTGTCTCTCCTTGGGCCAGTTCTGTCTGTCCTGTCTGAGCTCAGTTTCCTCGCCTGTGCGGCTGGGACAGCAATCCCCCCTTCATGCGATTTGGGTGAGGACTACATCAGGATCACTTACGCGGTCCTCAGCCTGAGCCCTAGGCCTGGCACGCAGGAAGTGGTCAGCCGGTGTTTGTTGAATGACTTACTGAGTGTATATCAAAGGCCTGCACTAGCCCAGCACTCAGCAAATGTCAGCAAGTCACATCCTACTCTCCTCTGCCAGCTTTCATCACTCCCCCAGAACCAGTCCTTGTCCTCGGTCCTGGGCCCCACACCCGCACGCATCCCTGGGCCGGCCGTAGCTGTCTCCATGCCGGCGACCACGCCTCCTCCTGGCACCTCTGGGTGCCGTGGAGTCGCCCTTTGCGGCCCATCAGCACCGTCACCTGAGGGTGGAATGCTGCCTCCCCACCACCCTCTCCACCTCTGGCTGCCGCAGAGGATAGCCGGGAGAAATGGTGGCATCACCTGGCTGGGCTTTCCGGCCACAGGCAGGCTGATCCCACGTCCGACTGGGGACCTCTGGGGGCCAGGTGGGCTCAGGATTCCTGGGCTGACTCCGGAGTTGGGAGGGCTGGGGCTCCCTGCTACTCCCCGGAGCGCCCCAAGCTCTGGGCACCGTGCTCCGGGTTCAGAAATGAGTGCGGTCCCCCGGGGCAGTGAGGGCAGGCCAGGCCCTCCCCCTGAGGAGGGAGAACGCGTATCAGATTGAGATGGGCGCCGCCGGCCCGGCGGGCAGACCGCACTCTGATCAAGGGGAAAGACAAGGAGCTGTACAGCCCGTCGAGCCCACGGGGAGAATCTAGCCCCGAGGGGGCAAAGCAGGTGGCGTGGAGACAGATTGGGGCCACGGAATTTTTTCCCCTAAAGAGCACTCATTTTCTAAACAAACAACAACAACAAACCGAGTTGCCAATATAAGAATTCCAGTGTATTCCATCCCACTTTGGGCTTCTCTTGAAAGATCGGGAGCTCTGGGAGCCCTGGAGCCCAGCAGGGTTCGCTTCCTTGGGTGGGGCCGCCCGCAGCGCCCAGGCACCCGCGGCCTGGGTATGCGCGCAGCACGGTGCCGCCTCCCGAGAGCGCGCGGAGGCGGGCCGATCATCACCCACCACCCTCTGTGGGATGCGGCCACTGGCTCTGATTGACACAGAGACGGCATGCCAGCTCATACTGGGAGCCCTCCTGGCCGTGACCGTGATGGCTAAGCCTCCCGGGTGCCTTGCAACCTGGCCGTGAGCAGGCCCACCGCACAGAGGAGGAAAGCAGAGCTCAGAAATGCCCATCAGCTGTGCCCTGGGACCCAGCCAGGACCCAGAGGTCACCGCCCACGCTTCCTCTCTTGTGCGTCTCCTGCTGCATGGAGACGAGCAGCCGCTGGAGGCTGGACGTTTCTCTCCGTTTGTTATTTCATCTTTCCACGGCCCCGGGAGATAGGCAGTCTTGTTTCCATTTTGCAGAGGGGAAAGCTGAGGCTCAAAGCAGGCGGCTTAGGGTTGCACAGCTACATACGGGCTCTGGGATCACACCCAGGGATCCGGCTCCAAAGTCTGGGCTTTCCTCAACACCCCTCCCTGTGATGCTCAGTTTTGATTAGTCCTGCTGGGTTCAGGCTGTCCCTGAAATGCACCTGTGTTTCCTGCACACACGGGAAGAGATGACGGAGCCCGGCAACGGCTCACACACCCAAGTTGCTGTTGGCGACCTGGTCTCCGACCCCTGGTTTGTAGATGGCCCTCACATTCTCTCTGGCGTGCAGAGAGCCTCCTCAGTCGCGATAGCCCTGGTCCCTGCAGTGACAGCTGTCAGAGGCAGTCTTCTCTCCTCCCTGGCCTGCCCACCCCCAGTGGCAGGCTCCATGGCACCCCCAGAGACATCGGTGTCCTAACAAGGAGGGAGGCTGGCGCCGTGTAGGCATGGAGCGCCTGGGATGCGATGCCCGTATCTGTGGCCTGGCCCAGGGAGAGCGATTAGGCAGCTTAGAGCTGGTGGGGTGACAGGGCAGGTGGGGCCTGATGTCCTGGCAGGAGGGTGTGCCCATTCCTGTCCCTGCCCCAGGGCCCTGTGGCAATGGGCTCAGCCCCTCTGGGACCTGGGAGAGCAGCAAAATCAATATCCCGAGGCTGGCATTTCTTAGCCAATCTGCGGGGACCCCTCCCCTTCTGCAGAGGGATTCGGGTTCTTTCTGAGCAAAGGGGGCATTCGGATAGAAAGAGGTCTAGAGTCTACCTCGCCTTGCTCCTGGCTAACTTCTTAAGGCTTCTGGGAATCCCATATAAGCCTCAGGGGCCTTCCGGGGCTAAACAAAGTCAGAAGTGTGTGTGCTTAGAGCTCTCCAAAGAACCACTGACTTAGTACCTCCAAGCATGGAATACAGGGGCTGAAGGAGTCACCCACTGCAACAGATCTGAGAAGATGCTCCGTGGAACTAGGTACAAATGCATGGTTCTGTGGTCAATTAAGTTTGGGACACACAAAGTGGAAAAAAGTGAGATATTTTCCCCTCACTGCAGAACTTGTCAGAGCCTTGATAAACTAACGTGTTGTATTCAGGATCTCTAAGGGTTAGAGACACAGTATCGTTTCCAAAACAACTGACCCAAGGATTTTCCCCCTGCCCCCCGGAATCTTGTGGTCTATAGGTGCTCAGAACGCACTGGCCAGGGAGTCAGGAGCCCTGGGTTCCAGAACCAGTCAGCCACTGATGCCCTGCTTGACTGTGGGCAAGTCCCTTCCCATCCGTAACATGAGGGGAGTGAGCGAGAAGCCACCAAGAAGCCCCGTCATCTCTACACATCCTGTGTCCTCTGGTCTTATCCCTGTGTGAGTTTCTGAACCTGCCTGGGCCTGCCTTCACACCGGTGCCACGATCCCGCTCTGCCTCTCTCACAGGGCTGGTGAGAGGCCGAAATGAGATCCCCATCATCACTGTCATTGCCATCATCATTGTGGCGGACAGTCCCGGTGACCCGCGCTAAGGCTTTTACATGCAGTAATGCGTTTCTTCCTTGCAGCGCCCCCTTGAGAGCTCCACATTTTCCCCAGTATACACTTCGGGGAAAGAGACCCAGTCCGGTTCGGTAACTCCCTAGGGTTGCCAGGTAGCAAATGTCAAGACTAAGGTTTGGACCCAGACAGTTTGCCCAGAAGCTACCCCCTTAACCTTGACCTTAACCTGGCCGGGAAAGAGCATTGCAAGCTGCAAAGAGCTGTCCCCTGGAGGGGCCTCGTTCTGCATAGTCTTGTTGTGATTCATGGGGGGAGCGGTGAACCCCCTCCTGGGAGGGGCTCTGGCCCCCCACCCGCAGGCTTTCCCGTTCTGCCAGGGTGAGGAGGGAAGGGACCTGGGCCAACTCTTTCTGGTGTGGGGCAGGGGTGAGCAGGGGAGTCTGGGGTGCCCTTGGGGAGTGGCTTTTCCACAACAGGGGGTGCGGGAGGAGGCCTGAGGCAGCCCATAGGATGCAGCTTAGAGGGCCTCGCCCACGGGAGTCACTCTGCTTTGGCGTTGCAACCCCTTCATGCCAGTGGGATCGTATCTGTAAGAGAAATAAACTGGAGTTTCGGGGTGAAGGACAGTGAGTTGGGGGTGGGGAGGAGGTGGCCCGGGGGAGGACACCGGGGACTTGAGAAAGTCTCCACAGGCCACCACTGCCCTGGTTTGTTTTAGAGGGAGTCTGAGGCCCAGAGAGACAGACCGACTTGCTTGTGGTCACACAGCAAGTCCTTGGCCAAAGTCCGGAGCCTGGCTCGGGGCTCTCGGCTGTGCGGGGCTGGGGTGATAAGAGTTCGGGGTTGAAGGCTGGGCCTCCTGAGGACTCTGAGGGCAGGGTCTGGGCAGAACCCTCCCTCCCCCCAGAGCACAGCTTGGGCACTCTTGCTCGGAATTTAAGGCTTATCACTGGGTGCCTGTGGGGCACCACTGGCCCCAGGCCAAGGCCAGCAGGTCCACTGGATGCTTGGTAGAAGCCTAGTCGGCCACAGGTCAGGCCAAGTCTGAGCTGGTGGATATCATGCTCAGAACTTGGCCTTCACCCAGGCTTGACTTCGGTCCCCACCTCCTCCTGGTTGTGTGCCTCTAGGGAAGTTGGACACGTCTCTGGGTCTCTAACAGGGGTCCTGCTGCAGGTTGCCCGGGAATCAGCAGATAGCCCCTGCCAGACCCTTCTGCTCTCTGCTCAGCAGGGCCTGGCAAAGGTCCCTGGCAGCTGTTCCTCCCTCACTCTGGAGCTGCCCCAGGGAGGTGGCCTCAACCTCCCCTATCACCGCTCCTTAGCGGAAGTTCCCCCATGGCAAGCCTGCCCTAAAACCCAGCAACCCAGGTTGCTGCCCTCAGCTGCTGCTCCGTGCGACCTCTCGCCAATGAGCCCACCCTGGGGAGCTCGTGTGAAACACGGATCCCAGCGTCTCCCCCCTCAGACCTGACTTCGTGGGTATGAGATGGAGACGGGCATCTGTAGCCTTAAAACTCAAGGCATGGTCAGGTCTGACCACTACTGATCTATGTGTGATTCTCAAACTTCCCCGCTCGCTCTCTCTTTTTTTTTCTTCTTGCTCATGGTTTTTTGTCTATCATGGGACCCTTCGAAGGGACTCCTGCATGGAGGGTCAGGGTGCAACACATAAGAGCGGAGCTTCTTCTGGCTGAAGGTGGGACTGGAGCCCTGCCTGCTAGCTCTTTCACCAGCCAGGGCAACCTCTCGAGGTGTTCTCTGAGGAACCCCCAAGTGTTTCACGGAACTCAGTTTGAAAACTATTGCTTGTTCCAATTTCTTCCTCTACTGGGTAGAAACACAGAGCCCCAAAGAGCTAGCCTGCACAGGGCGTGGCTGGTGAGGCTTTCTGAAGCTTCCCATTGATCGGTTGTTCCCTGTTGTGGGGGTTGGGATGGAGCTTGGTCAGAGCTACGGAGCACGATTACCGAGAACGCGGACTCTGGAGCCCGACGGCTGGAGTCGAAACCCAGTTCTGCCTCTTCCTAGCTGTGTGACTTTGGGCAACAACTTCACCTCTCTGTGCCTTGGTTTGCTCATCTATAAAATGGAGGTAATAGCAGTATTTACCTTGGAGGGCTGAACGATTATACGAGTGAGTTTCTCATGGCGAGGTCAGGCCGGCCTCAGAGTCTGACACCTGTCCCCATATACATATGCCACCCCGGGGTGACCCGGGAGCTTCGGCCTCAAGAAGCCAGGCTTGGGCCACTTAATTTCTTCTCCCGGTCTCAATTTCTCTGTGTTAGCCACAGCGGAGAGTATGTTTCTACTTGGAATCGAGAGAATTTTGTCATGGCTGCTGGATTCTGGGGGCACACACACGTCAAAGCCTCGCGGTTCGGGGGCCCAGCAGCCCGGGGTCTGTCGCAGAGCTACACCGGCAGGGAATCTGGCCTCTGAGGAGTGGGCGCACGGCTGGAGCGACGGCGGGTTCACACAGCCTGAGGCCCTGATTTCCCCCCTAGGGGACCTGTTTCCAGTCACTTTTGGATTCAGAATGTGTATCCACATGCTCGCACTTGTTTTTCCTGTCTCCGATTTGAACTTAAATCCACTCAAATCATGGGGAGCACAGGCCATGGGGCCAGTCCTTTCCAGGCTGCAAAACACAGCCAGCTCTCGTTTCTGAGCCTGCAAGGAGGGGGTGTGTTTGGGTGACGCCCACGTCATAGATGAAAAGACACTGAGGCTCACGGTTAAACAAATTGCCAGAAATCAGAGGCACGGCCAGCGCCGGAGTGGTTATCCCGGCCTGGCCCGGCCCCACTGGTGGGTGGCAAGGGTCCTCCAGGTGGAGCATGGCGTGCAATTTCACAGAATCTCTTGTCTGGGGGCAATTCGCTGCCATTTACTGGTAATCCGTTAAGACAGCAATCAGACAAAACCTGAAACTCAGTTAACCCCGGCGAGCCGTCGGCCAGTGCTTCCCGGGCACCGGAATTGAGAAACAGGGCCTGTGCACGTAGCCTGACCAGGTCGCAAGGCTCCCCCCCACCCCGGGGACAGACTAGGGACTGGAAGTCCTGCCATTTTTAGGAAGAAGAGGGCAAGGCTTTCAGTGGCCACTTCTCAAAGCCCAATCCTCCTGGGATGCTTTTCTCCCAGATGGTTTGCTGGGGGTGAGGGGCCCAGCCCTTAGAGGGCCGCGTTGCATATCGGCGTATTTTTCGGGACCTGGGCTTTAAGACGGCCCGTAGCTATGGTTCAGGTATGAACATCTCATCCCCTCGCTATGCCCGGAGAGTGACACGTCACTGGCGACGTCTTTACTATTCTGACATACAGCCAAGACCAAGCTGCTAGGTTATTTTTATGTTTATAGGGCATTCCTTTAGAATATAAAATTATGAATCCTTTTAGAAGATAAGGTTAATGCTATGGATTCCCTCTTGATTCTTTATGACCACCGAGTCCTTCTAGTTCTTTTTGCACTCGAAATGGGAACCGGTGGGAGGTGGGGGGCGAGGGCAGCTTTGGTCCCACCCAGTGGGATCTGAACTGAAAAAACTTGGGTCTTTTGTTCGGAGCAGATGGGCTGGAGGTGGGGGTGTCCGGGAGGCCCGTTCTGTGAAAATGTAGGTTTTGGGTGAGAGGCCCTGTGGATATCTCACAACGCACGTTGGCGAGCTGGCTGTGACCTATGTTGCGGCCCCACCGCGCCGAGTCCCCACTGGAAACTGGAGTGGGGCGGCTCCCGGGCCCCTGGACGCGGGCTGTGGCCGGGACGGGAACCCGTCGGGGGCAGAGCTGACCCCCAGCACCCGGCAGCTCTGGTGCAGGGTGGGGGGGATCCACAGTGGGACAGGAGGAGGCAAACCTCTGTCAGTGGGGGCCAGCAGCTCGCTTCTCCTCTGCCCTCCCCAGTCCCTCTGCGAGGGTGGATTTCCCAGGCCTGGAGATAAAAGGCTGACAGAGTTGATGGAATGGCTGCAATCACACCAGCAAGGAAATGCTAGGCTGTGCCAGAGGCTAAGAGTGGCTGCTTAGGGCTCCCCTGCTGAGGCCTCCACGTCCCCTGCCCAGGCCCACACCCTCACTGCCCAGATGGTGGTCAGGGTGCTACAGACTCCCTAGGTTTGAAGTCCAGCTCTACTGTTTACTAGCCTCTTGACCCTGGATGATTTACTTAACCTGAGTTTTCTCACCAAAATACAGGTTGTTGGAGGGTTAACGGGATTAATACATGTAAAGGGTGCAGCACAGACTGTGGCCCACGGTAAGTGCTTAATAAATGTTAGATATTATAGTTGTTATTACGTTACTAGGTTACATCTGTAGGAGCCTGCCAGCATGGGTGGGAGAGCACGCAGAAGAGTCACTGAGTACAGCTGTGCAGGTTGTGCACTGTACAACACAGAGCACCATTTACACACTAGTGCCTTCTGGAGTAGTGTAGTACACAACCTATGGGTCTGTACTGGCCCTAGATGCCCTGGGCATCCCTACTTCAATTTCTAATAGGTAACACTTGAAGTTGGACCATCTGGGGCAAGGTCTCAAAGAAGATAAAGGAGGTAGTATGACTTTTGAGTAGAGCTACTTAGATTTGAATGGGTATGGCCCAGTTCTTGAAAAGGTTACAGGACTGTAGGAGCGATAGTTAGGATCTTGGCCAAGTCACTCCGCTCTGAGCCAAAGTGTTCCCCATCTGTCCAGAGGGCTGGGGTGGGGTGGTTGGGCTAGTTTCGAGTTGGCAAATGGGCTCTCTCCCTGTAGGCCAATTCTGACTGATTGGCAGTGGCTGTCTGAGGCTTTGTAAAGTGAAGACATCAGAGGCCACTTTGGGCTGGGTGGGAAGGGCTCTTCGATCGATTGGTGATGTCTGCATGAGGCCAGGGAGAGGAGAGCAGTGGTTGAGCCACTTGCCCGCTTCAGATTAGCCCAGTGGTTCTAAACGCTGGCTACACCTTAGAGTCACCAGAGAAGCTTTACCGCCCCTCTGACTCAGGGCTGTGGTCTGGCCTTGGTAACTGTTTTCAAAAGTTCTGCGGGTGATTCTAAGGTGTGGCTGGGTTGAGAACTGCAAGGGTAGACATCCCTAAGTTTCCTCGCAGTCCTGAGCTCTACGACTTCTTGGCATGGTCAACAGATCATGGAGCTCTGAGCTTTCTTCCAGCAGAAATGATAGGGGGTTTAAAAGGCCAGTCTTCCATCAGTTTTATTGCCAGAGAGGATCTGTGTTTAAGTTGGGAGGCAGAGGTGGAGGGCATTGGCCACGATCATGGATCAGGGTATGCAAGGTGACCTCTTCGTGGGCCACACTGTGGAGATTCACTGGGGAGAGGCCCAGGCTCTGCATCCGGGGGATCTCATGGGACTCGAAAAAGCTTGGCCCTTGGGACGATGCAGAGGCCCAGTGAGGTGTGCAGGAAGTAACATGCCCCAAACTCACAGGCGCACTTTCTGGGCCTTGGGGAGGAGTGCTGGGGGTGGGGGCGGGAGAGGGAAGCAGATGAAAGCTGACTGGGGCCGTTGAGATGGACCACGCAGGGCCAGGGAGCCAGGCCTGGAGGTGGTGCCTTAGGAACACGGGCAGCCCTGGATGCGGACAGCGCCTCCAAATTACAGTCAGGGCGGCCAAGATGAGGTTTCTGGGAGGCCACCCTGGCCTCGGCCCCACCATGGGCCCAGAACTCAGCCAGCTTTCTCAGCCCCTCTGGACCCAGCCCTGGAATTCCAAGGAGCAGGTCATGCACGGGCTTTGCCTCCCACCCGGACCAAGATAGAAGCAATCAAATAACATAGAATTCAATAATATTTTAAAATAAGCTTTATTTAGATTTTTTTTTAATATTTTATATTTGCATCCATGCCTTCGAGAAACCTTTCCCATGGGAAAAGTTATTTTCATCTAATTTACCCATAACTCATTCGCTATTTGATGTAGTTCTCTTAAATAAATCATCCTTAGTAACTCTTAGATTTATCTCCTAATTTACAAAAACTGAAATGAAAAGGAACTACTAAATCATTACCAGGAGTGGTTGCAATCTTATTTTCTCATAAGTAAAGGGCTAACAATAAAAATCAACCAAAAGAAAAGGAAAATCATGGGGAAGAAAAGTATTTTCTAAAATCTCTCTCCGTAGAGAAAGATGCCAGCCCCGGCCGCTCTCCCTCCCTGCCAGGCTCGGAAGAACAGCTTAGCCAAAGGAGGCCAGAAAGATCCTTATTAGGCAGGTGCCCCGCCTGCTCCTGCCCAACCCCCCCACCCCTCACCACGTCAGAAGAAAAGGGAGTAGCCTACGGGTGTTTTATATTTGTTTGAGAGACTTTGGACAAAATATCCTATCCTTCCGATAGAGACTCTCCAGCACTTTCCAATCTCCTTGTAAAAGCGGAAAACGTTACTGTTAGCAGCGCAACTACAGTTGTGCAGAGGGTGGGTGAATTGAGCTGTGTTAGTAGTTAAGGTGTGGGGCGGGGGAGGACTCACAGGTCAAAAGAAAAGGGAAAGCTAGTCTTAGGCCTCGGGACGCTCTGGCTTAGAAGCTCACGGGTTCTCCATCACCTGGCGTTACAATGCACACGGTTCCTTTGCTGGTGAAGCCTCGTTGGGGCCAACACTGCTCCCCAAATAGGCAGACAGATGTTCCTGCCCGCCTTTCCCTCCTAGGGTGAGTGGGCTTAGGCTGTTGTGACAAGGTGGAGGACAGGGCCCAAGGGATCTCGAGAGATTCTGCTAAGTGTGGCTGCAGGAACCAACCAGAATGGGGAGGGCAGTGAGGCTCTGGTGCCCGACCCAACAGCCCTCCCCTTGAGAAGGGCACCTCCCCCAGTGACCCCTGCTTGGCCGACATGCGGAGTGACCCGAGGATGAGAAAAACACGGCTGCAGGAAGAACCTATGCCTCTCAAGGACCCTCGTGGCACCGACTCAGGCCAAGGGTCCCTGCGGCCATACCCTGTGGTCATGTGATTGGCTGTCTCATTCTGTGCTCAACCTCTCTCAAAAGACAGACCCAAGAGAAAGTGACCATCACAGTAGGCCCTCCTTTCACTGAGGTCAGTGTTCCTTATTTCAGATAAATAAATAGATATATAAAGGCCTGAAGAGGAGCTGTGGGGAGAGGGGAGTGCACTTCCATGCAGGGGCGAAAGAACGGGAGAGATATAAGAAAGAACAGAAAAAAGCAAGCTTTGAAATCCAATGGTCCCTGGGTTCTAGCCACCCTAAAGTCTACCTCGCACAGTTTGGCAGCAGCATGGTAATAGCCAAGTCAACAGAAACACCCGCCTCCCGCCCGCCCCATGGAAAAATATACATTCCAATATTTATGTAATAATTTAGATAGAATAAGCCTTCTGCGTTTGTGCAAATAAATTAAACGGAACAATTTTCTTTTCTTTTTTTTTCCCATAAAGAAAGAAACGGCAACGCAATTTAAAAACTGGCAGGCCGTTAAAAAGAGCCCGTTTGACCTCTGGCACGCCCCAACCAAGGCAAGGCCACCCCCACCTCTCCTCCCACGGCCAGGCTCACGGGCCAGGCTCACGGGTCTTGGCGGGGAGCGGACCCTACCCTGACCACGTGGGCAGCTGGCGCTTAAAGTGACTGGGGCGCCCCGAGGGGTGGGGGACAGGGTCTGGTCCCCAGCGTTCACACGGGGGAGGGGGCGGGGGCACATCATCAAAAACAGACCACATCCTTGGGCAGACGGGCTCCAGAAGTAGCAGTTTGGACAAGGGACATTTACAAGCACGGAGTGCACAATAGTTTTGTTATTTACAAATACACAGCAGTCCTTCAAGTTTTCAAGTTTCATAAAAAGGAGGAGGGGAGGGGAAAGAGGGAGTAGGGGAAAAAAACCCAACGAACCGAACAAAAAGAAACAAAACAAAACACGGAAAAGAAACAAAAACAGAAACAAACCCAGATTAACAACACAACTGTATCGCTCTGAGGACGACAGAGAGTTGACAGAGTCACACACGGTTGGAGTATGTACATCAATTACAGAGGTGGCGCCGCAGGGGGCGGGGCCCGCGCTCGGCCACGCCCAGCACCCACGTGCGCGGGAGCGCGCGCGCGCACACACGCCCCGCCCCGCACGCCCCTTACGCCCCGCCGCGCCCCCCCCCCCCCCGCCGTTCCGCCCCCCCCCACCCCGCGCTCGCACGCACGTCCACACGCACAGACACGCCTGCGCGCGGCAGGCGAAGGGAGGCGGGTATCACCAGTCCGCGTCCTCCTCTATGTAATAATCAGGGGCGGTACCATCAAAGAGGCCGGGGTCGAGGGACTTCCGCTGCTTCCCTCTGGCGAAGACGCGCGAGATGGAGCCGAATCCCATCTTCTCTTTCTTCTTTTTCCGTTTTTGGTCTTCAAGATCCTCTAGTGACTGAGGAGCCGGGCCGGGCGGCGGGGGTGGAGGGAGAAAAACAAAGCTACCTGAGATGGGTGCAGGGGACAGGGGACGGTGGAGGGGGACAGGGACAGCCGCTGGGTGGGGGAGTGGGGCCACCGGTGGGTAAGAGGCCAGGGCTTGCCCCCCCGCCCGTGGAAGCTCTGCGGGACAGCAAGGCAGTCGGCGGGGGCAGCCAAGCTCCCAGCAATGCCTGGGCATCATCACCCCGCAGGAACCGCCAGCTGCTGCTGCTGCACTACTACTGTCACTTAAATTCACCTGGCTCACAATCCTGGGGGGCTTGCGGAGGGCCTGCAGGAGCGCGGCTGCGCACCTGGCTCTGGCCCAGTCCCCTGTCGGCGGGGACCTTGCAGCAAGGGCACAAGTTTCCTGTAGAAAAGCCCCAGGGGCGGAGGTGGGGGGGGGGAGGAGAACTAGGGGAACCTGGAAAATGAGGAAAGAGAAACCTGAGCTTTGTGCGGGCCAAGAGCAAGGACACTCCTCCCCACCCCCCTTTAAGGCCCTGGATAAGAGGCAGGCCTGGCCACAGTTGGGGGTGGGGTAGGGAATGCTGGGGCTTGGGTTCTAGTCCTAATTAGAGCCCCGGGCTCTCTGAGCCCAGTTTTCTCATCTGTGATGTGGAGGCAACAGTGATGATGGGCACAGGCTCCTGTCTGAGTAACTGAGGGCCTGAGGCTGGTGTCTGTGGGAGGGCTTAACAAACACAAAGACAGGGGTAGTGTTCTCCATCCAAGAGGTGGAGGTTAGACTAATTGTTCCCCAAACACATCAGAATTACCTGAATTCCAGGCCCCACCCCATAGCTGGTGGATCAGAATCAGAGTTAAAGCCCAGGAATCTGCATTTGGAAAGTCTTTCCTGGTGGACCTGATGCAGATGAGCAGTGCATAGACCAGCCTCTGGGAACCCCAGGATTACACTGCTGATCTCAGAGACCCCTTCTGGCTCTCAATTCCTGTTTTCCTCCCTGTGGCCCCTCCTCACTCTGATGACAGGGTACTGAAATGTTAAAAATGAATAAAGAGTTTCCTACAGCAAGGGGTCCAAAGAGCCTATGGCCTGGTTCATCAGCCTTTGGCTGCCAGGAGAAGACACTCACCAGGGCAGTAGGATGGAAGATGTGTGATGCACTAAGTGGGTCCGCAGATTGGAAAGAGGACAGGGAAGGGCAAACTAGGTGCTGACCCTGGCTCAGGCACCAAGCGATGGCTGATTGAGGCAGTGGCTTAACTCCTCTCTGCCTTGGGTGTGGGAAGTGGGGATGCTGAGGGCCCAGGGGAACGAGGGGTAGGGGAGTCGTGGTCACAGGGTGAAGGGAGGGCCCAAGTGGCTAGGGCAGGACACCTACCTGTACAATGGGGTTGTGCAGATTCTTCTGTACTGGGCCGGGACTGTCGCCCTGTAGCCAAAAAAGAGGGGGAAAATGAAATAGCAGGGACACACAACACACAACACACGGGAGCAGAGGTGGCCCATGGAGAGTGGGGTCTTCCATGGAAGGAAGCCATCTCTTAGGGACCCCCCCCGT
>CM052798.1:9499212-9556796 GCA_028533885.1 Nasua narica | reverse complement strand
TGACCAACAAATCAGTTACTTGAAGGCTTCTAAGATCCTGACCCAACGGGTCCATCAAGTTGGAACTGGAGATTGGTTCTACTTGGTGGTGTTCATAAAGAAATACAGTTTTAAAGAAAAAAGCACAAAAATAACTTTAGGACAGGAAGACTCAGGAGACTAGGTAGCTTCTGATTTCTCCCACAAACAATTCAATGCATCTCTTACTTTGTGGAAGGGTAGGTAGGCCTCGCGAGCCTGATTTACAGAGCCAGAGGGTAATCCAACATGGTGGAACTCATAGTAGAGCTCTGACTCAAATTTGGGACTATTTCTTCCTGGTCCAGTGCTCCCTTCGGTGGGCATGCAAAGGTGGGTGTGCAAAAGCCTTCAGTACATCCCAGAATCTGGCTGCACTGTGGAGTGAGGGCAGACCTTTGGGATCACAGGTCATTACAAGGGCCCCTGGTGGTTGTTTTCAGAATTGCAGGCAAAAAAGTCATGAAAAAAACCAAGTATGTCACTTGGGCCAAAGTCTTCTCCAACTTCCCACACTTAGTCCCAACCTCTGCTCTAAATTAGTGGCAAAAGAGTGAGACAGAGAGGTCCTTAGTCCAGACTGGGATGTTCTTGCTGTGCCAGGTCAAAGGCCTGAGAACAGAGGGTTACCTCGTGCTTTTTCCAGGCTCTTCTTGGCTTACCTGTGTGCCCATCTGTAGAAATGGGGATGAAGGTGGCTGAGGGAGGGCAGGGATGGAACAAATGGTAGTTTAGTCTTTAGTCCCATCCCAAGGTTTGCAAACAGAACCCATCTGGCAGGCTTCTAAGAGAGGTCTACTCTCGGTAGGGCCATCTTTGCCAAATTCATGGGGTGGAGTGTGAGGCCACTGCCCACTGGAATGCCTGTCTGCAGACAACTGGCTTATGAAAGCACCCAGGGCCTGGCAGCAGGGCCCTGTGGAAGGTGATCTTGGAAATAAGGAGGCCGGGCCTGTTGCCCGTAGCAGCCGGTATGCTCCAAGGCCAAGTTGGGCAAAAGGCTAGGCCAAAGGCAATTCAAGAGGCCTTTAGGGAACCCTTTCTGGAAAGAATGGACTTTCCAGCAGGATTCCGGTTCTCCGAGCCCCCTTGGGCCCACCATGAGAAGACAAAATAGGGTCCTTGGGAAGGTCTTCTCATCTGGGGTGTGTCTGGCTACTCCAGGTCTCTAGCCCATGCTAAGAATGAGGGCGCTGTTGGCTGTAGGTTCAGCTCAACGGTGGTCCCTCAGAACGAGAGGACGGCTGTCAGAAGCCCTCTAGTGGTCTCCCTCCTCGCCCTGGTTAAGAACAAATTGCTTTAAGGAAGTTGAAAAAGAATCCCAGCCTTGAGCAGGTTTCAGGCCCGGAGCGGCCTTCCCCGCATCCTGACTAGGCGAGACAAGGCCCTGGGCCAGCGATCCCTACTGCCCATGTCACCAAGCGAAGGCAACTAATTTTAAGTTCAGTCTTGGCTATTTTTATGAGTAGTCTTTAGCCACTTTTCATGGTTATTGTAAATGGGAGAAAGTTTCCCTTGTGATTGTTCCTATCTAGAAAAGTTACTGATGATTCTACACTGATTTTCACCCAGTACCATTCATGTACTTGGTCATTATTGGTTGTAATAGTTTTCCAGGTTATTCTCTTGCGTTTCCAGGTAGGTAATCGTATCATTGGCAAGTAGGGGTTATTTTGTCTTTCCTTCCCACTATATTCATCTCATTTCTTTTTTATTACCAATTGTGCTGGTTAATAGAACATTAGCTGACTTTTTGAGAAAGCTTCCTTATGCACTCAAGACCTGACTCCATGGTGTCTCGGTCTTCATATTATCAACTGTGGGAAAGGACAAAAGCTTACAGTGGCCTCCACAGTTCTCCTGAACTCAGATGCTTGACCCCCCCTCGCTCCCTGGAGCCCCACCGTCTACTCCGCTGGTCACCAAGGGTTAGGTGGCTAGGAACCTGGACCTCCTGGCAGCTGGTGCCCAGCATGCCATCAAAAAGTGTGATTAAATAAGCAAAGCAAACAAAAAACCATAACAAATTCATGGGACGCCTCTCCAGAGGCAATATTTGCCCAAACTCCTGGAAAATTAAAAAAAAAAAAAAAAAAATCTGGCTCCTTCCTGGAAGACAGACTGAGAGCTGGCTCTCTGGGGAAACGAAGCACTGGTAAGGCCCTGGGCTCTGCAAGGTCGCAGCTGGGAGGAGAAGCCCACGGTCCCATACACAGGAGCCCCGCCAGAGGTAGTCCCGGGCTGTGCAGACCCTGAGCCGGCCCAGGCCTGCCTTCCTCTGGGTGTTTCTTGCCCTCCCGGACACAAGGAGCAAACAGGCCTCATTTCTTTCTCTCCCCACATCCATCTCTTCTTGCAAAAGGAAAGAACAGAACAGGAAATGCCTTCGCTCCCTGGGTGGACGAGAGGAAACAGCAGGTACGTCTTCACCCCTCCCCCCCGCCCCTGCGGTTTCCGGGCAGCGCCCCTGGCCCCGGCCCCGCTGCTGCTGGCCTTACGTTGCAGAGGGAGTGTGTCCGGTGCCGAGGGGAGTTGATGTCGCTTGGCGTGGACGACCGGTCGCCTTCGGCGGCAGACGCGTCGGAGATGACAGAGGGCTGCCGGGAGTGGCAGGGGCTCACCCTGACCGCTGGAAAGCAGGGACAGCTGGTAAGCGAGGGGTGGAGAGAACGTCCTCGCCTGTGCTGCCCTGTCGCACTGCCACCCTACGCCCCCATTGTCCAGACGAGAATGCTGAGGCCTAGAGAAGAGATTGCCAGCCCTCTGCCCCTCCATTCCACAGACCCACACGTGACCAGAAAGCAGCTGCTGGGAAGGACCGCCCCTGGCCTCTGGATCCAATTAGGCCCTCTCCTAACCACAGTGAAGGAGAAGACGCAGGAGTCTCCAGGGACCTTGGTGACCGTCCTCACAAGGCTGCCACCACCTGGACGTTTCCTAGACCCGGAACAATCCGCACCACTGGTCAACACCAGCTTCCCTAGTGAGAAGCCGAGAGGCCACCGCCAGATCCCCTCTTCCCCCCACACCCCACGCCCGGTCATCCCCAGTGCAACCCTTCAAATCTGCCCACCTCTCTCCAACCTCAAACACACCCCCAAGTCTGTCCACTTCTACCCCAAACACAAATCCATCCACTTCTCTCCAGCCCTACTGCCGCCATCCAAGCCAGAGCCCCTGCTGTCTCTGGCCTAGAGGACCGCGCCGCCTCCCAGCAGGCCTCCCTGACTCCTTCCTCATACTGCAGCAAAGCCAGGCATTCGGTCAGGCTGGGGGTCAAAACCCCCAAAGCCCGAGCGGACACGGCTCTGCCCACCCTCCTGGCCTCGGCTCACGGTCACGCCGGCCTTCTGACAGTGCCGGACATGGGCCACCTCCCTCCTGCCTCAGCCTTTGCTGGCCCCGCTGCTCATCGGGTACATTCCCCTCAGCCGGGGCTCTCAGCCTGTCCCGAGAGAGGCCTCCCCCAGTTACAGCTGTCCCCACACAACGTCTCCTATTGATTTCCCTCCCTGCGCTAACGACCATCCGTCAGTGTTCCGTCTGTCGGCTCAGTTACGCCCGGCTGTCTGTTTTCACGCCTACAACGTCCGCTTCATGAGGGCAGGCACGCTGGGGGTCTTATCCATGGTGACCCCCGGAGCTCACGGTGCCGGGCACGGGGCAGGGGCTCGGTCTGCAGTGGTGCAATGGACGGCCGAGCTCCGAAGGCACCGTCTGGAGGACTGCCCCCGCCCCGGCGCCCCCACCAGACTGCTCTCCTGGCCGCAGGCTGCACTTTCTGCGCAGCAGGACTGCCTCGGGGCCTACTGTGTGCCGGCAGCCCGTGAGCAGGTAGGGCTGTAGGAAACGGACACGGGGTTTAACAAGGGGGCGGGGGGAGATGGATGGGTAATGGACGGGCTTTGCAGTCAGGGACCTGGATCCCCACCTGCACGTGTCACACAGAGACAGCCCCGCATATGGCACGGCCGGTGGGTGCGGATGCTGCCGGTGCTGGGAGCGAACACGTGTGACCTCTCCGGGCCCCCCTCATCCTGCGATTGCCTGGTGCCGTTAATCAAGGAGCTCTGCTGTCCCCCGGCCATAGGATCCCCTGAGGCCTGGGCTGGAGAACCGCGGAGCAGGCCCGAGACACAGTCATTGGGGTTGGCGTGGGACCCAGCCTCGCCAATCAGAGTCCTTCTTTGGTATTTACTCCAAACACAGAGAAAGAGATCGTTTTTCTTTCTCATGACTTTCGTGCTTAAAGACCTTAAAAGCCTGAACTTGAGGGAGACTATTCTGTGGCTTCATGGAAAGAGATGGCCTCAAGAGGAGGACAAAGGGAGGCAGGTGGGGCTGAGACAGAGGTGGACACACCCCAAGGATGTCTGGCCCTCGAGATCCAGCTATGCCTGAAGTCCATCTCTGGGACTTCTCAGTTACACGAGCCTGGGGCCTCTGCCCCAAGCCCCGTAAGCAGCTCCAGTGGGACTAGAGGGGCTGCCTCCCCCTCCCACTCCCCAGAAGTCGGTGGCCTCCTGAGAAGCCCCACAGCCAGGGTGGGGTCGGGGCTCACCTTGCCGGTCTGCAGGGTGCGGGGGGTGGGAGTGGTAGAGAGTCTGCTGGCTCTGCCGGATGGCCGCGGTCAGCGGGAGGTCCGCCTGCACCACCCACTCCTGGTTGCCGTTCAGCACCGTCTCGCCCGGCATGGCCAGCGAATGCCGCTTGGGGACATCCTTGGTCAGCGTAGCTAAGGACTGCTTGGCCTGGAGACAGAAAAAGACAACATGATCGAGGGGGTCCTCTTAGCCGGTTGCCTGGCCAGGATCCATGGTGAGAAGGTTCCCCTTTCAGTTCCTGCTAACACGAAGCGAAACCAGGATTACGAGAGAAAAAGGTCCAAGGACACGCTTATCACCCATTCCTTCTGGTTCTCCAAGGACCAGCTGGGATTTGAATGAGAGTGGAGGAAAAGTCATTGCTTTCCTGAGCCTCAGCTTCCTCACCTGTAAAATGAAAACCCCAAAGCAAGCAATTTTGAGGGCTCCCTCCAGCTTGGACACCCCGAGTCTATGAAACCACTCCCCTTCCGCGGCAGGAGGGGCTGAGTTGGAAGGTGGCAGGCAGTCCCATCCCCCAAGCCGGGTCATCATCTCCCTTCCGGTTTAGAAAACCATCGTGTGCTCAGTGCAACAGCCCTGGGTCTCAAGTAGGCAGTGGAAGATTATCTGTGCTCGACAGACGAGAAACCGGAAGCTCAGAGAAGTGACTTCTTCCAGAGCGCAGCGCAAGCGGGAATGTTCGAGTCGGGTCCCGAGCCGGGACAACGCTCCACCCAGCAGAGCTACAAGAGAGCGGAGAACTACAGAAGAGGTGTGCAGAGTCATCTCAAAGTGCGGGCACACACAGGGCCGCAATGGGTCACCTTCCCGTGGCAGTCTACACCGCGTCCTCTGGCTCAACTCTTCCACTGAACTCGCTTTAATGCTGGGAGCTCCCCTTGAGCTCTGGCTCCCTCTTCGGTCTGAGCCTCTAGCCTCTCCCAAGAGTTCTGAGCTCAGACCTGGGTACAGATTCCACTTCTGCTATTTAACTTGCCGTGGACCTTGAGCGAGGTCCTCACCAGTAGGATGGGGAATGGAGAGGGATCATTTCTATGTGAGTAGTGCCCCCTGGAGTTGCGGGACAAAGTGGCCCAGCAAAGTGCTTTGGAGTTTGGGCTTGGAAATCAGACTGCCCGGATTTGAGCCCGGCTGTGCCCCTTCCCAGCAGGGGGATCCAGAGTGAGGTCCCCCAGCCCTTAACGCCTCCACGCCCTCATCTGTCTGAGGGGGGTCGCATGGTTGCTAGGGAGAGCCCTGGTTCATGGGAAAAATACTCAATAAAGGTTAGTGACTTATCATGAATTGTCTACAAGACACGTCCTAAGTCCCACGAAAGCCCAGGAGGCCGGTCACCCTATTGCACGCATAGTAAGTTGCAGCTGCGGGGGGTTGATGGGGTCATTGATGCCCCGCCCCCATGCGGTGAGAAGATCCAGGAGGCAGGCAGGACCCTGCGTGGGGCCTCCCCCTGGATCAGGGCTGATAAAGGCCCCTGACTGCCCAGAAGGCCTGCTGATGGGTGGCCATGAAGCGGTCCGTGTTGGAGAGTGAGCCTGGGCCCCCGAGGGTGCCGGGAGTGCGGCTCAGTGGAATCCTTCACTAGCTTTTCAAGGCATTCCTGCTTGTCCAGGGAACGTCTCCGCTGGCCAAAGGCTGGGAGGATCCTGGTACAGGAACCTTCCGGAAACAGAAGCAGGTTTGTGAGCAGGTCTGGTCCAGGTCCAGGAGGCGGGGCCTGTGGCTGGCGGGTTTCTGCAGAGCGAGGGCAGAAGCAGTGCCAGCCCAGAGCACGGCCGCCCCCTCGTCCCCCTGCTGCTTGACCCCCCTCTCACCCACCCTCACTATGCCTGACTCTTGCCTGGGCCTGCGGCGGCTGCCATTTTTACAGACAAGGAAATGGAGGCCCAGGCAGGTTAAAAGTGACTTGAGGTCGCACAGTGGAAGGGACACGAGACTCCACGCCTCCTCATCCTGGTGGGGCTGAGGACAGGACGGGGCTGGGCGCAGAACACCGGTCAATGGCTGCCGTCCACTGAGCATCGCCTCGCCTCAGCACCGCCGCCCCAGGAGGAAGGTCTTACAGTCCTGACTTCATACATGTGGAAACTGAGAATCAGAGAGGCTGAGTGCTTGTCAGAGGTCACACAGCCCGAGGATGGCAGGACCCAACTGGGCCTCTGTCAGGCCTGAATGGCCAGGGCACAGCCCGATGCTGAGACGGGGCCGTCCCACTCTCGACTCCTGCGAAACGCCAACTTTACAGAAGACTGGTCTCAGCTGGGCAAAATCTGCCCCCACCCACCTCCCTGAGGGACCCCGGGAGATGTTCCGAGGCTTGGTTTTCCCAACTGGGAGGTGCTCGTGGCACCTGGTGGGTGGAAGCCAGGGAAACTGCTAGACATCCTCCAGTGTGCCCGCCGGGCCCACAACACACTTATCTGACCCCAAATGTCAACAATGTGAGAAGCCCCATTTACAGTGTAGTCAATGTAAGAGACATCTCCGGTTTGGGAGAAGCAGCGCTGACAGGAAACTAGGCCACCACGAACCAAGGTCCTAGGGAAGGGGGGCCAGGACTAGCATTTCGGGGAAGCCTGTGATCTCGGGGGCTGGCGGTCCTGCCCCCCGTCCCCTCTGTGTGGTGGAGGCCAGTGGGGAGGGCCTGAGGGACAAGCCACGGCTGCTGGGGGAGGTCGGACGTCCTTTCAAAGGCCTCTCGAATGAAACCGCCACATCGCGGGGCCCAGGGCCTGTGATTCCCAGCGCTGCCTCTCCACCTATATTATTATGTAGGACCCTGGCTTCCCTGCCTCTGCAGCCCCCTTGGCTTCAGTCCATTTCTAAGCCTGGCCTTCCACCTTCCCACTGCCCCTGTGAGCTCCTGACTTCCCTTCCAGCACATTCCACGTGCTAAACCAGCCAGAGTGGCTTTCTGGTGCTCACCCCCAAGGCACAAGTATAACGCACAAGCCCAGGGATGGCGCCCTCCCTTTGGTCTTGGCCGGACGAGCAGGGCAGTGGGGTGAGCTGGTGAACGCTGCCTAGAGCAGGCAGTTCCAGAAGCCTCCAGGGTGTGAAATTCTGCAGATGGCAGGCAACGGAGAGGACCTCCAGGCTGGTGAATACCCCCACAACACTGGGCTGACTGACACGCATCTTGGCAATAGGCCCTCCCTCTGCCGCCAAGCCCTGGGGGGATATCGGCCGAGGTGATGGAGAAGCCTGCACTCCGGGCTATAAACGCGCGCCGTGCCTGAACAGCGGGGTCTGATGCCCACCAGAGGAGGGGGCAAGAACCTGAGGTCCGCTGGCCAGAACGGAAGCAGGCTGAGGAGTCTGGTGAGAGCAGAAAGAGAGGAGATCTGGTTCCCGGTTCTGAAAGACCCCAGAAACCCCCAGAATGCCGGAGGCCCATGCTCCAAGGCCAAGAAGACACACCTGGCCGTCTAGGGGCTCCAGGAAGACCTGCGGCCGCTTCCCAGGTTCTGGCGGGGCTGCAGGTGGGAGCAGGGCGCCGGCGACCTCCCTGGTGGGGAAAGCACCCACCCTCCGGGGGGACCTGGCGGTGGCAGCTTCTTTAGCCTGGGCAGTTCTGACCACTAGGGGTCAGCATTGGACAGGAGACCCAGGAGGGGCCCGGGGTCCTGACTCGCCACAGGGCAGCCCATGATCCTGAAGGAACTGACCCTAGAGAACCTTTGAGTCACCGTATCGTCGCCACGTACAGCAGCAGGCGAAGTGCTTCCCTCACATTATTTCACTGAAATCCTCAGGCCCTACGGGGTATATGCAATTATCCCTATTTGGACTTGATGAAACAGGTCCCGAGAGATGGGTCCTGCCCAAGGGCACACAGCTAGGAGGCAAGGGGGCTGGATTCAAATCCAGAACCCATGGCTGTCCCCCACATAGTTAGCCAGGTTCAGTGCTCTCTGCAGGAGGCTGCTGTGTTCTAAGAGCTTCGTGGGACCCCCTCACCCCCCACCCACCGTCACACTGAGACCCTGGTGGTTTCAAAGGCTCCTTAAGCCACGGGCTCCCTGGAGTGTCCCGGCCAGGAGGGCAGGGTGAGGTAAAGACTCTCCCCCCATTCCGGTACTGGGTAAAGGGCACTAAAGCCCAGAGAAGTTCAGTGAGTGGCCCAAGGTCACACAGGAACACGCAGAGCAGGATTCCCGGGCCCGGGATCCCTTCCACCAGGCCCGGACACACCACCTGGGCTCCTTGTCCCCACACGCGGGCTGGGCACTTCCATGGAACACACAGCATTTGGAAATACTTTGAAAGTTTGTTTTGGATTGGGAAAAAAAGTAACATTTTTTCCTTGACGACCCAAATAGGACATTTTCACTAGAGAGTTCTTGCAATCCTACTACCCAGAAATAACCACTGTTAGTTTTTTGGTGCACTTTCTCCCAAATGTTTTCCTAAACAAGCCCGTGTATTTTAAACAAGAATAGGTTTTGTTTGTTGACAGTGGCCCGGGAGCATGGAAGGGTAGATGGGCTCCCAGCACGCTCGCTGGGCCCCTGCAGGTGTTTCAGAGGTTGTGGCCTGGGCTCAGGGGGCTCGGGGGGCTCAGCGGTCCATGTGGAAGGAAGCTGACAGAGCATCACAGACCCCGCGCCCAGCCGCACCCCCTCCCCGGCTCCACTGCGGGACTCCCGGCGAACCTGTCCCCACACCCTGTCCCCGGCGCATCCCGTGGCCTCTAGCAGCTGCCTGGACGCCCGGGCTCTCACCATGGCCAGCTCGGCTTCCAGCTCCTTCATCCGGTTGTCCTTGAGGTCCAGCTGGGAGCGCAGCGCCGTGGCATGGTCCGTGGCCTCCTTGGCCTGGCGCCGCAGCTCCCACTTCTCGCGCTCCAGCAGATCCTTCTCCTTAGCCAGAGCTTTGACGGCGTCCTCGCTCTCCTGCGGGGACAGAGCGCCAGGCCGTTACAGCAGGGGCGCGGGGGGCCTTGACCCCTGGAGCAGAGGAAGATGAGAGGAGGCCCGGCTCTGCCACAGCTTGGCCGGGGGGCCAGACCCAGAGAAACCATTAGTAGATGCTCAGTGCATGTCGTTTCCGTGAACGAATGAGCAAGTGAACGTGACGAGTGTTTCTACCCCATCACGTCTCTGCTTCCCCATCTGTAATATCGGGCAGGGAGGTGTCGATACTGGTTTCAGGAGTTGTTCTAAAGATGAAATGACTCCCCGTGTGGAAAATACATGGAGTCTGAGAGACGTCTGGGTCAGGAGCGGGTGTGGGGCTTTGTCCTGGTCTTTGGTAACGTGTGTGTCACAGGAAAGGGGAGCCGGAGAAGAAGGACCTGCAGTCCAGCTGCTCTGGCTGCCCCGGGGTCCCGCAGCATTCCCCCGCCCCCGGGTCACAGCCCACGCCAAAGCAGGCTGAATGCCTCCACGAACGGCTCCGGTCACCGGCCCGTCCCCCGCTCCCCGAGTCCTCCTCCAGGATGCAGAGGGAAGGGCTGCGCCAAGCCGGAGCAAAGCCAAGGACCAGACGGCTGAATCAGGGGGCCTGACCTCCGTGGGCAGGAGCCCAGTGTCTGATCAGCAGGTGCCCTTCCCGAGAAGAAGGGTCCGACCCTCACCCCCACCCAGGTCTTCCCCTCATGGGCTCAGGAGCCCGGCCTATGGTCTGTGTGAGGCCTGGGGCTGGGCGGAGAGGCGGCCATCCTGCCTTGTTGACCAGCCGGGTCGCCGCAGGCCTGACAGCCAGGTGGCCAGAGCCGTGGAGGCCCGGGGCTGGCCCTTTCTCCGGGGCTGTCACAGAGCTGAGGCTACGGCTTACAGTCTGGGGAGAGGGAGTGGGGGTCATATTTCGGCTCTGCAAGGACTATCAGGCCCCCGCGCCCTCGTGTGTGACCCGGAGATAATACCCCGGGACTGCAGGTGTTATTCTGAGGACGGAACGAGATCATGCAGGTGGAGAGCTCAGCACTGCTCGGGCGCACGGCGGTCCCTGCTCGGAGGTGCTCTCTGAGGGGCCTTCCCGGACCACCCTCCTGAGAGCGGCCTGGGCTCCAGGTGCTGCTGCCCACGCTGGCACTGAACCCGTATTCACGGACGCCGTTGGCAGGCATGGACCCCCCCGAAATGCCTGCATCCGCATGGGGTGTGAGAGCAGGGAGGGGGCACTCGGCGTGCGCGGGCACACACCTGGGTCCCGGCGGGCCAGCCGCACACAGCAGCGGGCGGCAGACACCCGCGGCTACACGATCAGGAGCCCTCGGCTGCAGGGGGCTTACCGGGAAGGCCATGGCGCCACAGTGCCACAGTGCCCGTGCCGGCAGTGAGCAGGCCCCGCTTCTCAGTGCAGCCTTGAGGGGGGCGCAGGGGACGGTCCCTTACAGGACGTGGCACTGGCCCTTGCTCTCTGGGCTCAGGACGCCTGGGTTGGAGTCTTTGCTGCGGGACGCGGGCTAAGCTATCCAACTTCCCCAAACCTTGACTGACCACTTCATTTGTGAGACAGCGACTGTCCCACCTCCCCAGGTGACGGATGCTCGGCAGAAGCCAGCCATGCAAGATACATAGCGACAGATGGCACTCTCACCCCATCATAGGTGGAGCCATACTGGAAGATTCCAGAAGCAAGCCGCTCAGTTCAGGGAAGCATGCCGCTGCTGGCTACTTCTCCTTTCTCTGGGGAGCTGGGTTCAGGTGGGGTCAGGGCAACAGGGGCCAGGCATGGCCCCCAGCACGCACGCAGATGGGGAGCTCCTACCCTGGGGGGGCTGAGCTACATCCTGGGCATCTGCCCCCAGCACCCAGCCACAAGCCTGGATCACAGAAGGGCCTGGGAGATGAAGCGTGTGGAACTGAATAACTGGGTAAGGACCGCCCCTTAGAACTGGCTGGTGTGTAAGAAAGAGGCTTCTTACAAAACATTTTCGAATTAGGAGGAAGGTTCCCTAGGACCCTCAGAATCGTCTTCGTCTCTGGGTCTGTTTGCTGTCACTGACCGCACTGGTCAGCAGGGTTCCGAGCCAGAGGGAAGGCCTGTAGGTAGGAGCTTTTCGTCTTGGGGAAGACTCTGACGCCCCCTTCCATGATCGCATTCCCTGGCAGCAGGAGCGGGGGGCTCAGCAGCAGCTGACACGGAATGTTCTGAACACACATTGAGTACGGTGCCTCAGCGTTTTAGGCCATTATATTTAAACCTCACAACCCCCTGTGAGGTGGGGGCTGTGGTGATGCCCATTTCACAGACGAGCACATCGAGGCCAGAGAAGTAAGTTCCCCAGCCCCACAGACAGTGAGGTAGAGGTCTCAAGCCTCACTGGCCACCGAGGCAGGAAAGCAACAGAAAGGAGGCTGACCAGGGAGGCTGGAAGCAGCTGGGTGGGCCGGGGCTGGCCAAGTGGCAGGGCTACGGAGGGTGGGGGACACCTGAGGGTTCCCTTCGTCCTGTTCACGGGGACACTTCTTTTGTGCATGAAAGGCAAGTCATTTTTTTTTAACCAGTTGGAAGATCTTAGAAGACACAGAATAAAACTAGGACTTGTGGTTTTAGCTTCTGCAGACCAGCTCTAAACAGGTGGCTTTGGGTCGGTCCCTGGGCCCCTCATGGCTTCAGTCCTCCCGTCTGTAAAATGGGGCTGGACCCCACAATGGTTAAAGACCACCATGTGTGGCTCTCCCACTGATATGCCAGAAGTACAAGACAGACTCGCTCTCCGTGACAACAAGGTTTAAGACGGTACTTTAAAAAATATTCATGTTTTCCAAATTCCGTTTCTCTGCACGAATCTGAAGGGTCTCGTGAAGCCATTCCATTGAGAGTGACACCTGATCCTGACCTGTGACCGTCTAGGGCATGCCCACGGCTGCAGCAGCTCCAGCCCTACCCCCCATTGCTGGCTGGACTTGGGGGGACCCCCAGTTACCTGGACTTAATAAAAGGGCATGGTCTAGGGGGAAGGTGGGTCTCCATGGAAATTTTACTTTCCAGTAAGAGCACAATTATAAAAACAAATTGGATGCCACTGCATGAGCAAAGACAGAGTGTTTTTTGTCAAGCCCCAGGAAGGCCACAGTGCGACTGAAATGCTCAGCGCACCCACGGCTCACGGGCGGGGGTGGCCATGACCTCTTCTCTGTGGTCTGCGTTGGGTTGCTCGGTAAACATCAACAGTAGAAATAACTCATTTGTTTGGCTAAACTCCTACTCATCCTGAAGAGCCCAACTCCTATGTGCCCTCCTCCGTGAAGCCTTCCAAGACTTTTCCTGCAGGCAGAATTTCCTGCTCTCTCACTAGGGCTCCCAGGTCTCTCTGCACACTGTTACTGCGTTATTATTAATAAGACGCATAGCTAATGTTCACCGAGCCCTTACTACATGCCAGATGCCATGGGGACTGCTTTGCATTCATCACAAATGCATGGTCTGAGGCTCTCTGAGGTGAGGCGAGATGCCCTAGGGGCTGGGATCTGAACTCAGGCCAGCCAGAATCCAGAGTCCACACTGCCAGCGACTGGGCTGTCCAGTCCAGGCTTGTCTGCCCAGGAGGCCTGGGGCCCCCCAGCTACGGGCTACACCCCGTTTGTCTCCATACCCAAGCCCGGCCGAGACACATCGGAGGCCTCCTCAGGCGAGCAGGGGACATGGACGGTGAGCGTGTTTGGGGATTAGAGAAGCCAGACCTGGTGATGGCAGAGAAGGTATCCTGCAGGCAGTGGGAGGTGAGGGTCTGCAGAGGGGGTACGGGGCGGGGGGTGGGGTGGGGAGGGAGCTGGTGTCTGAGGGGAGGAGAGGGAGTAAGTAGGTGGAGGGGAGGAGAGCTGAGGGAGGGGGAGGAGAGGGGAGTTGAGTGGGAGGGAGCAGGAGGAGGAAGGGAGGAGGGGAGGACGCGGGGGGCAGGGAGGGGAGCGGGGGCCGGGCCCCACCTTGCGGTGCTGCTCGTAGTTGCGGATGAAGTCGCGCAGCTGCTCCTCGCGGCTCTCCAGCGTGGCGTACAGCTGCTGCATCTGGCTCGCCAGGTCTGTCTTCTCGCCCTTCAGGCGCTTCCGGTCGGCTTTCATGGCTGCAGGGCAGAAGAGTGAGTCAGTGTCGGGGCCTCGCTGGCCAGTGGTCCCAGAAGCTGAGAAGGGACCCCGCCTCTATCCTCTTTTTAAGAGAAGGGAAAACGGGGTGCAGAAAGATGACGTTTCTCTCCCACGTGCCCCGGCCACTTAGCGGCACTCCCAGGACTCGAACCCAGGTTCACCTGTATCCACCGTCGCTGTTCTCACCTCTGGGTTTTACTGACCCAATCAGGGCGGCAAGCCCCAGCCTGAGCATCCCTCCCAGCCCTGAACGGAAGACGGGCCTCCAGCCAGAGGGAGCTGGGGGCCCGGTGAGCACCCACATCCACCGCGCAGGAAGCTGACAGTGCCCGACTCCCCACTGAAGGAGCCCCCGCGGCCCACTCGGAGCCCCAGGACCACTCGGCCCAGTGCGACAGTCCATCGTCCGGTTCGGTTCCTCTGCAGGAGAAGCACTTGATTAAAAACACCCATCGAGATATGACGCTGAAAGCATTCACAGGGGAACCAAATACAGACGCGTCACACTCGATCAACACGGGCCACTGCTGAGCTCCCGGAGCCACCGCCACGGAAGTAAGAAGACCATGCAGGGAACGGCAGAAAGTACCTGCAAACCGTCTGATAAGGGCCTTACATGTGAATATACAAAGAACTCTTAAAATCCAATAATAAAAAGACAACCCAAGTAAGAAATAGGCAAACCATCTGAACAGACATTTCTTCAAGAAGTGTTCAATAAGCACGTGAAAAGGAGCTTGACATTATTCGTCAACAGGGAAACACAAGCCAAAACCCCAACCGGATACCTCTTCACACTCGCCAGAATGGCCAAAATAGACAAGACAGACTCAAGTGTTGGCACGGATGTGGGGAAACTGGGACACCTCCCGTGCTGCTGCCGGGGACGGATGGAATGGGGCCGCCATGTTGGAAGACAGCCTGATGGTTTCCCAAGTCGTTCAATGGCAGGTTGCCCTGGGATCCAGCAATCTCCTCCTAGGCACACGCCCACGGGAAATGAGAACACAGGTCCGCACAAACATGCAAAAGTGTGCAGCAGCATGGGTCACAGAAACCAAAAGGTGCAAAACCGCTCAAGTATCCATCAACTGATGAATGGGTTAAAAACAACACAGCAGGGTGTTTATCCATACAATGGAATGTTATTTGATAATAACAAGCAGTACCGTGGGTGGACCCTGAAAACATTACGCTACGAGAAAGGAGCCAGTCACGTACGGTGCGATTCCGTGGAATCGGAACTCTGTTCTCTCCCTGGAGAGAACACTGAGGAAGCCCTTCGTGTGAGAAGGCACAGAGTAGTTAGGTTATTTTCCTGAAGTCACACAGCCAAGTCTGACCCCAAAGCCCACACAGCTGCCCCAACACTACGCCACCCTTACAGTGGACGTCCAGATGGGGTCCTGGCCCCACGGCGAGTGATACAGGGCAGGCAGTGGCTGGGCCACCCCACCTCGTCCTGGACATCCATTGCGAACTCAGCCAACCAGCAGGAGAGTTGGAGCCGCCAGGGGTGATGTAAGGACCGAAGGAAGACCCTGGGCTCCTGGCTGGGTGTTCGACAGAAGCTGACGTCCTTCTGGCCCTGAGGGGACCTTCTTCATCCTCCTGCCCTTTGCCTCCCTCCCTGCAGCCTGGGTAGAACAGGGCACGGGCAGGTCAGCTGGGGCCGTGGGGAGACCCATGCAGTGGGGACCCTGGGTCTCGGGCAGCCCTTTACGTTCCAGCTTTCAATTTGCCCCTTCCTTGGCTGGACACGTCCTCTGTCCTCTTCTCGGCAGCATGGGAGAGCAGCAGCTTAGCTCAGCAGGGCCGGAACTCCGGGCCTCGGGGCTGCGACTCCTACGGGATGGGGACGGTGCAGGGCACGGAGCGAGAGCTCATCTGATCTGGCTCCTGTCAGGCAGGGGGTGGCCCCGGGGAGGGCTGAGAGGCGGGCAGGGCGGGGCTAGTTTGGGGCCCTGTACCCTAACACGGTGTGACCGTGTTCCCGGTGAGCTTCACTTTAACAAACCCCAACATCTAAAGATGGGTCAGAAAGAATCTCACAGGAGAGCCCAGGCCCAGCTGGCAGCGAGAACTTGGAAATTTCCATCTGCATTCTGTCGTTAGATCCTGGATCCTGGCTGCACTCCGGTGACAGAGGTGGGAGGGGTGGGGGGTATTTTGAACATCCCATTTTATAGGGGAGCAAACTGAGGCCACACAGCCAACAAAGGGCAGAGCTGCCTCTGACCTGGCACCTGACTCAGGCGGGTCTCAGGCTGTCGAGGGGAGCGGCTCCAAGGGGCCGCGGGGGGCAGCCGGCCTCAGCAAAGTCACCACGGGGGCTCCCAGGGGAGCCTCGGGTGGGCCCCTCCTCCCCAGAGGAGCCGCTGAGCAGATGTCATGGACTCCCCCGGGGGACACGCCTCTGCCCTTCAGCCAGCAGGGAAAGCCATGCCTCTGCCTTTTGGTTGGAAATTAATCCCCCTTGGGCTCTGATTTGCCTCCTTCAGTAGCCTTGTCTGAGAAACACCAAATTCCAGACTTTGCTCGTGGCAACAGGAGGCTCTGGGAAGGATGCCGCCCCTTTCCTCCAAGCACGGCCGGGCCTCCCTTCACTTTTGCCGCATGGCCTTGGAGAGGGGGGACGTGGCAGCCTCTTGCTGGCCTCCATGAGTCCCCACTGGTCCATCCCGGCACCACCCGCGCGTGCAGCCGCACGGACCCCCGTTCTGTCCTTCAGTGGAGCAGTGGGCGCACATGTGTCTCTGGGTGTTGGCGGCCTCAGTGACGGCGCAGGAGGCTACACCTCCCCCATCCGACTGGGGGCTCCTGAGAGCAAGGGCTGGACTTCTGATCAGGATGAACAGACATGGTCCCGCCTCTTGGGCGGTCAACAGGGTGATGGAGAAGTCAAACCCCACACACACGGATGACACTTGACACCATCCACGCTGCTCCTTACCAAGAGAACCCCAATTCTGTTTGTGCAAAAACACTCAACTTCCCAAGCCCCCTTGCAGCTAGAGGGGGCATGTGTCCAATTTTGACCATTAAGATAAAAACAGGGGTCTATGGGAAATCCCCCATTTTTTCTTTCTTTTCTTTTCTTTTCTTTTCTTTTCTTTTCTTTTCTTTTCTTTTCTTTTCTTTCTTTCTTTCTTTCTTTCTTTCTTTCTTTTCTTTCTTTCTTTCTCTTTCTCTCTCTTTCTCTCTTTTTCTCTTTCTTTCGAGAGTGCTGGAGCCGTGGGAGTGGGGGAGAAGGAGAAGGGGCAGGGGGAGAGAGAGAATCCCAAGGAGGCTTCCTGTCCAGTGTGGAGCCCAATGTGGGGCTTGATCTCACAACCCTGAGATCATGACCTGAGCAAAAATCAAGAGTCGGACCTTAACTGACTGAGTCACCTAGGTGCCCCTCCCATTTTCTTTATAGTAAAAGGTCATAGTATAGTACACTGGCAGTAATTCTTCCCTTTTGCCCTTTTGTTTTCTTCCTGCTGGGAACACAGATGTGACGTCCTGAGGCACAGCAGCTATTTTGTGCACACAAGAATAAAGACACAACCTGAGAATGGTAGCAGAAAGACAGACAGAAGGGGCTGGACACCTAATGGCATCATCTGGGCCAGGATTCCTTATAACAGGAGAAAATTAAACCCCACTGTTTGTGGATTTCCCTTTTCGTACACCCCAACACATTCCTAATGGATGCATCAAGGTAGGCTGTGAGAAGTGCCTTCACCCCCACCATGAAAGGCTCTGCTCCACGGTTTCTTCACATGAGCTGTCCTTGAGAAGCCCTGCTCTATGAATTCTGGGCTGGACCCCACCAGGCTGAGCACTGAGAAAAGCATGAAGTTGAATCTCTGGGAATGAATGCTGAGTGAAGATCCCTTAAAGACGAAGATAAGGCACTTCTGGAACCATAGTGTGAACAAAGAGGCTGCTGTGTGATCTGTCACAGTTTTTCAGAAGCACACATGTCCAAAACCTATCCAGAAAACTCCACGGAGAAGCAGGACCTGGGAGCAGACACCTGGGGGCCCCTACCCTGGCCTCAGGGGGGGAACGTGTGTGTGTGCACCCCAATTGAGCCTGACTGCCCCCAAGTCTCCAGATGCTGGGTCATCTGACAGGGGGCTCCCTGATGGGCGGCACTGGTATCACAAAACAGCATGATGGGTCCCCAAGAAATAATTTAAACTACTAATTTACTCAGTTATGAAAAATGTGCAGTGGGGTGCTTCCTTCTTCCCTTTGCCACACGTCTGCTTCTAGCTCTCTTTCAAAACCCCATCCTGACTCTCCAAATGCTGCTAAGGCAAGATGAGGTCTGCGAGGCATGAATCTCCCTCTCTCTAACCAGCCTCCTGACTTGGCCCAAAGCTCCCCCAGCTCCATCCACTTTCTCAGCCAGCCAGCTTCACCCAGGCGTGTCCCATTCCAGCGGCCAGGGCGCCGGAACCACTGCCATGGTGACGAGTGATGTCATGCCCAGCGGGCCCTGTGGGATCACGGAGGGAAACCAGTTCAGTGCCTGGGAATGTGGGGACTCTGAGGGTGGGAAGGAAGGCGTGCAGGGAGGGACTTATTTTCCTAATTCACAGGAGGCACAAGCCTGCGCGAGACACGGGGGGCTGTGACCAGGGTCCCTGCTGCGGGCCTGCAAAGATGGAGCTTCTCTGGGGAGGTCATTCTTCTCAAGCTATCGTGGTGGCCCTTTCTGCAGCAGAGCCCTTCTTCCTTTCCTGGCTTAAAGTGCTGGATCCCCTCAAAGACATGGGGCAGGGGTGGGGTGGGGGGTGCAGTGTGAGCCCCAGTTTAGCTTCTGCAAATGCGCTTCTGGGAGGGCGAGGACCAGAGAGCAAGAGGGTCTCTGCACCTTTAAGCATGAGCGGATTTCTGCTTACCCACCAAGGCAATGCATGCAGAGAGAACCTCACTGGGGACTGAGGGACCAGGCCCCCGCCTTCCCCTCTCTGAGCCTCGGCCCACGCCCCCAGCATGAGTGTGCTCAACTCTGTGAGCTTCCTCTGGCTTCTGAGGGTCTAGAAGGCATCACCTCAACCACTGACTCCCCATAGATGCGTCCATGGCCTGGACCAATGCCACGCAGTGGGGCAGGATGGGCATCGGTGCGGAGTCCGAGGAGCTGGGTTCTGTCCCCAGGTCTGAGCCCCTGAGCAAGTCACTAGCCTCCCCCAAGCCTCAATTTCCTAGATGTTACAGTAATTCCCGTGTGCCGGGCGCTGCTCTAAGCCCCGATGCCTTTTTGTCACTCAACTGTCACAACCGCTGTGTGAAGTCATTCTGTGTTATAGAATGGGGAAGGAGGCCCCCCAGGGAGATTGAGGACCCTGCTCGGGTAGTGGGTGGCAGTGCCCCCGCAGCACCAACCACACTCCCTTCCACTCCGTTACTCTGCAGCTTCCAAAATCACCCACCCCCACCAACCTCCTCTAGTCCCGTTGGCCTTATCTGTTCCTCGGGACCTTGTGCAGGTGTGTGCGTGTGTGTGCGTGTGTGTGTGTGTTGGGCACAGGGGAGGGGCACCCGCCTTATGGAGGAGGAAGCTAAAGTTCAAAGGGTTAACTTCCTCACTGAGACCCTCATGGCTCAAGGATCGGACCCGGGACTTGCATCCCTGACATCTGACCTTGAACCCCTCACACTCCTTCCCCACCCTACTGTGGAAGCACGTCGCCGGGAACAGCAGAACCTGCATCGATCTACAAAACCACTGGAAATCCAAAAATCCACACCAGTGACTCCTGCTACCCGGCACTGTTTCTGCAGCTAATAGTCCCGAGGGAGCCTTCGGAGGTTTCCATTAAAGGCAGCGTGACATTCTTGTGCACACCCCATGACTTCTCCGTGGCTGCTGGAAGGAGGGAACACGCATGCGTGCAAGTCGGCAGCTCTTAAGGAATTCCGCCCCCCACCCCCAGACCCCCATTGCCCCACGGCTTGTAGGATTCTCAGCCCACCCAAGACATGGTCTCATTCCACATGGTCAGACTTGCCCTTAGTCTGACCTCAGGAGACTGCAGGCCAGGTTCTGGATGGTCCCAAACAAGGAGACCTTATTAGGAAAATTTCCAGCCTGGTGAATCTCTCCAGACAAAGGGGGCTCTGAGGAGGGGAGGGGTGGAGCGCAGGGTCAGGTAGACCTCAGCCCATGCAGGACGACCCCGGCCGCTATCAGCAGGGGGGGGGGACCCTGTTTCTTTCCCCTTCAACATTCCCTGCCGGTTGGGCCTTTGGCATCCACGGAGTGGGAAAGGGGGGGTAGAGCCTGAAGGGCCCAGCAAACCACTCTGGAAAAACACCCACCAAAATGCTCTTCCACAGAGGTCGCGGGAACAAAAGCCACAGCCCGGGCAATATAGTCAAAGGTATCGTTACTGCGTTGTGTGGTGAGAGATGGGAGCGATGTTGCGGGGAGCACAGCACAGCGTGAGTTGTTGAATCCCTATTTTGTACGCCTGAACCTAATGTCACATCCGCTATACCCAGATTAGAAAAATAACTAGAAAATTCAAAAATAAAAGCTCTTTCAGCTCAACTTCCCTTTACAGAGAGGGAGGTAGAGGCCCAGAGAGGGAGATAGGATAGCCAGTATCACACAGCGAGCAGCCCCGGTCTCCGGATTCTTAGGCTGACGTGGTTGTGTGAAAAGCTCAGCTCTGGCGTCTGCCCATCGAAGTTCAATTAAACCCGTTTCTTCACCTGTAGAATGAGGACTGGAAATGCACTCAGTCCTGCCCGACACGGAACCGCCGTGTCCGGGATGAACTGTCGGGGGGGGGGGGACCATGAGCACGTGGAGAGAAGAGAACCCCGGAAAGACGCAGCTTCAGGAGGAGCCTGGGTGGTGCAGTCGGTGAAGTGTCGGACTCCTGATTTGGGCTCAGGTCATGATCTCCGAGCTGCGAGATCGAGCTCCGCGTCGGGCTCGGCGTGGGGCGCGGGGCGTGGGGCGCGGAGCCTGCTTGGGATTTTCTCTCTCTCCCTCTGCCCTCCTGCCCACCCCGCGCTCTCGCTCCAAAAGAAAAAGAAAAAGAAAGACACAGCTTCGGATTCGTAGAGCAGAGCCGCGGATTCCAGTCCTGCCCCGCAGGTAACTTCTCCGGGCGTTCTCTTTGCTGTTAAACGGAGGGTGATAACCTCTACCTTGCCAGGGTCAATGGGACGTGACCCAGCGCCTGAATACAGCCGGTGCTCATTAAACGTTAGCATCTCCTCCCGTCTTCCAGCTCCCGGTGGCTCCCAGGCCCCGGGAAGATACCACTGGCTAACTTGACCGACAGGCTGGATTCTGGGAAAAGCGCTCAGAGAAGAGGCCCAGGGCAGGGAGAAGGAAGGGCCCAGAGCAGCGAAGCAGGTGAAGGGCCCACACTTACGGCCCCAGGACAGGCAGAGCCATGTTCGCTTTCATGCTTCCCGTCTGAAAGCTGAGCAAGGCGAGTTCAGCATAGGTAGAGAGGAGAAGCAGGCCCTTCCCCGGCAGGTGGCAAAGTATGTATCTGCCCGAACCACACCTGCTGAGCCAGGCCTGGTCAGACATGCCCTCGGCTGTGTGACCTGGCCTCTGACCTGGGGTGGCTCTATTTCTCATGGACAGAAACTTCCTTTTTCTTCTCACTAACAGGTGAAGTGGATTAACTGGCCAACTCAGCCCATGAGCGGTAACACTGGCACTCGACCCCAGGACTTTGATATTCAGGTCCATGATCTTTCCAGAATCCCGAAGCTTCTCTCTCCAAGTGCAGCCTAGAAAGAGTTTGGCAGTATGACCTTTGCAACCTCCTGCCTGGAGTAGGGAAGGTGAATATCTGGATACATCTGAATACAGAGTCTTAATTTCCAATACTATGACCTTGCAGACATGACTAGTCAACCATGCTGAGTAGGAACCTGGGTTGATTGGAGATGTCTGCCACGGCACAGGAGGGAAAGGCAGAGTTGCTCTGCCTCGGATGGGATTGACCAGAGATGAGTGATCAGAGCTGGTGTGTTTGAGGACGGCTGGGCCAGCCTTGTCTGGGCAATGCTGTGCCAATGCCAATGCACTCCATGGACTCAAAGTCAACTCCATTTAACCAAAAGAGAGAAGTAGTTCTCGTGACTGGTGGGAAACCAGTCCATTCACATCTGAGACAGCAGCAAACGAACTCCTATTTGCACACCCCAAGGTAAGAGAGCATAATATTCCCTCTGTTTGGTCCAAGATAAGCGAAGGGTTCCTGGGTCTACAGACAGATTTTTACGTCCAGCCCTGACTGGCAATAGAAGGTCCTTGGGGCAGGGACCTGGCCTGCCTTGCTCACCATTGTGTCCTCAGCATTAGGACAGGGCCTGGCACATAGTAAGTGCTCAGTAAATACCAACTGACTGACTCTCGAGTGACAAAAATGTGGACATCCCATGGGACCATGGGGACCTGCACCATGACCATCACCGAGCAGCATCTAGTATTTCCTGCATCCTGGGGGCAGAGATAATTCTGCTTTCCTTTGCATGGCTCCCCCTGCCGTCCCTGGGTTTGACAGAGCAGGCTGATGTCCCCTGTGCCTCCTGACAGGCCTGCTGAGCCATGGTGCTCTCCGAGCTGACTGCAAAAAGGCTACTTGGCAAGCTGCCTTGGGCTCCGTGCTCTGTGTCCACGGCCACTTCCCACTGCTCCGGCCACACCCCTCGCAGGACACAAGGAGACTCAGGTGGACCACAGCCTCGGCTGGCCCAGGGCACCGGGAGTACCAGAGCTGGGGACGGATCCCAGACACCGTGCTTCCGGCATAGGCAAGACCCAGAGTCCAGCAGTGACTGATCTGCTTCTCCCACGGGGCTTCCCTCATTTCAGCCTGACCACAGCTGAGCCTTGTTCGCCTCAAGGAGGCCACCTAGGCCAGGAGGTGTGGGAAACTGAGGCCACCCCTTTACTACGGAGCCCGCTCTGACTATCCACAGTCCCTGCACTGGCCTGTGCCTTCCACTGGATTTTTTCCGACATCACGCGAATGTGCAATTCTGTCTCCTGCCTTTCACGGAAAACCCGAGCCCATGTCGCCCTCCAGCTCTTATTCCAACCTTTTTCCTTTTGGGGCAAGAACGCTTAAATAGGGTTGTGCACCCTTGTGCCCCATTTCTCTCCTCCCACCCGTCCCGGGACCACTTGGACTTGTCCTCCACTCGCTCTTCTCAAGGTCACTACACGCTCTGCACTGTGAACCCCACAGCCCCGACTGTCACGCTCTGTCGGCACAGGTGACACCTCCGTGTGCCCTCCCAGCCCCCTTCTCCTGGTTTCTTCTCACGTCTCTGGCTGCTCCATCTGGGTCTCTGCTGATCTCTCCGAGGGGGGGGCCTCTAGGCCTGAGAAACCTGACCTTCTTTCCCATCATTTCCTGGCGGCTCCCAGCTTGAGCTCCAGCCCCGCGCTGTGCCATCCCAGCCCTCGGCCCCGCACCCTGCCCAGAGCCCAGAGCCTCTTCACACCTCCGACGGGGGTCTAACAGCACCGCCAACTCAGCGTGTCCAAGAGGGAGACCCGACCAGCCCCCCACCCCCTGCTCCACGCCATCTCCTCAAACCCAATTCACGGTGCCTTTAAAGTCTTCCCGTTCCTCTGGCCCCGGACTCCAGAATCTTCCTTAACTCCACTTCTCTCACGCCCCACCCCCAGTTCCTCAACAAGTCACGTCGGCTCTACCTTCAACAGAATCTGGCCACTTCTCGCCATTCCTCAGTCACCACCCCGGTCCTGTGGCCACCATCCCGCTTCTGGGTCATGCAGTGGCCTCCTGACTGGTCTCACAATCCTTTGGGCTCTGCCAGCTCCGCAGGGAGCAGTCCCCTCAGATGCAAAGCAGATCATGACTGTCCCGTGCCTCTCCAACGACTCCCATCTCAAGAGCGAGCACAGAGTCCCTAGAATGGTCTAGAAGAGCCCTGTATTTGTCATCCCGGCCCCCATGCCTCTCCGACTTCCTCCCACCCGCATCCCACTGATGCCCCCTGGCTCCTTGCTCCTCTCGGTTCACGCAGATACGCTCCTTCCTCAGAATCCACCTGGAACGTCCTCCTGCCTACGTGGTCCACGCCTTCCCAGGTCCTCCCTCATACGTCACCGTCTCAGCGATGCTGTCCCTGGTCCCCCTCCTCACCCCCTCCTTTGTCCATTTCCTTGGAGCGCCCCACCTTCTAACACTACGTGTTCTCTATTGAGGAGAACACTCACCTAAGCACGCCTGCCTTTCTGAGAGGGCCTCCCAGCCTTCTCTCCTGTCGGAATTCGAAGAAGCTTCTTCCTGGGTTTCCAAAGCCCACCGCCCACACCTCTGTCTGTGGGGTGGATGCCTGGAGCACTGCTCCCTCAGCTCAGCCCCTGGGAACCTGCAGCAGGCCGTCAGCTCAGGGCCGCCCAGCCTTCTAGGTCAGCCTAGAAGCCTCCTGAAGGCAGGGCCTGGGCCCCATCTGACCACATTTCCTGCTGCCGGGATAAGGCATGGCCCACACAGATGATGAAGAAAGTGGGGGGGATATGGGACTTGGGGGCTTGAATGGGGTGATGAAGGCACCAAAGATCTCAAGCTAACCCCCCTTCTTGGGTTCTCTAGCTTCGTGGCTCAAGAGGGGACCACCGTTCCCAGGGCGGGGCACGCAGGGGAGCACAGGGCCCTGCTAGGACCCGACGCCAAGAGCGTAAGTGCAGGTGGGGACCGAGGAGGTGCACCCGGCTGGAGGGAGCCACCATTCCAGGACTAAATGGGGCCTGGCCTTGCCACACCTTCCGACTTTTTCAGAGAATTCCAAACTTCACATTGTCATAATTTTTATGCTTTAAACATCTCTTTATTTTTCAATATTGGCAATTAATCATAATATCCAACTGTGACTGTGGGCCTCGTGTGGGTGCCGAGGTGAGCACCGTCTACAGAAAAGGGAACGCAGGAGAGATGTGGGCCCACCTGCAGCTCCACGGGGTGAGACCAGGGACGATGGCTGCAGGGACCAGGCTCTGGGGGAAGAAACCTGGCTTTGAAGCCCAGCTCCATTATTCACTAGCTGTGTGACTCTGGGTAAGTTCCTTAATCTCTCTGCCTTTTCCCCTCCTGCAGAAAGTGGGGATAATAGTTTCTACCTCATTCCATTGCAGTGGCCAGTAGAGGAGAGCGGAAGCTCCAGGTGGACCCCTGACTGCCTGGCTGGGCTCTGCCATTCTGAGTGACAGCCCAAAGGCCGTCTCAGAGCTGGCGGGGTGGTCTCGGGAGGGAACTCTGTCGGGGAGCTGGAGTAGAGCCTTCAAGACCACTGGTTGGAATGCTGTCTGGGAGCCCAGGTGGGGTGGTGATGGGAAGAGGGGTCCACAGCCTTTATCCATCTCAAGAGTGTCTGTCTCAGGCTCAGATGGCCAGGAAAACCTTAGAGAGGACAGGCGAGGCCAGCCCCCAGGAGGGCAGGACACATGTGCAAGGGCAAAGTCAGAGGGGTTGCCGGGGGCGGAGTGGGGGGGTCCTAGCTGGGGGCGGGAACCTGCCATCGCTGCCACCCATCCCTCAGCTCTGGAATGCTCAGAGCTCACCTGGAAGTCCAGAGGATGGCGGGGCCCAGGGAGCCAGGCCCCCCCCACTTCCTCCCGAAGGAAATGGGAGGGCTGAGGCAGGGAGGGGGTGGTGTTTGTTTTCCAACCTCCAAAGGCGAGTCCAGGAAATGTCCTCCTTCCTCTGAATCGCCACTAAAAATAGTGGCAAGGAATGGGCCCGGAACACTGACATTCCCTAGACCCAGGAGCAGGGGTGTCGGGGGAGGAGGGGAGATTTCTGGAAATGCAGCATGGGCAGGCCATGCGCCTCATGCCCCACACGAGGACTATTTTTAACCGCTCATGTTGGTGTGTGAGGTCATTCTCAGGCAAGACAACAGCCCGGAGAGGAGGAGGAAGCGTGTGGTGGAGAACGGCCACCAGATAGCGAGGCAAGCTGGTGTGCTGTGTAGCCTTGGGGACTCATACACCGTCTCTGGGCTTTGGTGTCATACTCTCAAGATGGTCCATCAAGGTCTCTGGAGCCCTCAGGAGGCTTCCCTGGGAGCCTAGTGGTTTGGGAACTGGTTTCACGGGGCTTCTCTCCAATAGAGATGCAGAAGGGCTATTCAAGGTCAAATGCATATACCAGTGGGAAGCTGGTAGCTATGGTCAGCCTCTTCCCAGGCACGTTCAGGAGAGGGGGCCTTAGACCTCTCCAGAATGCAGATTCTAGAGCCAGGCTGCCTGGGTGTAAACCCAGTTTTGCCACTCACTAGAGATGAGGCCTGGAGCACATCCTTTCGTCCTGGTTTTTCACATCTGTACAAGAGGGTTAAAAACAGCCCCTCCCAACGCACATGCCCTACACGCACGCATCTGGGCTCACCAAGGACCTGCACTAGGAAATTCACAACAGCACCCTCTATAAAACCTCCAGACTGGGAACCACGTGACTAAGCTTTCGCAGGAGGGCCACGCCCATGGGGGGGGTCCCTCAGCGCCCTGGGTGGCGCACCCTGGTGAGAGCCAGTGAATGGCACACACAACACGACGACCGTCAAGCCCAGGAAGCCAGACGCAAGTGCCTCTACATCGCATGACTCCCCGGACGGCAGGCAAGGAAGGCAAAATGAACCTGCGTGGCGAGAAGTCAGGGAGAGGCCGTCCGTGGAGGGATACCGGCGGGAAGGGGCCACCGGAGAGCTTTTGGGAAGTGACTGACGGATGACTTCTGGATCTGGGTGCTGGCATCATACATGTGTTCTCAGTCTGCGACACTTGGCCATGCTGTGAACTTGCAATTTTCTCCATGTATGGGACACTTTAGGCAGGCCTGATGGCAGCAGGGGACACCGCAAGAGACGGGGGCGGGGGTCCGGGTGTGGGCAAGGGGAGCAGCCGCCTCACCGTGAATCCCGCAGCACCCCTGGGGCTGGGGAAGGACCATGAATGTGGGGTGGTCTCAGATTCAAAGCCCAGCTCCGTCCTGCACAGGCAAAGGTGGCGGCGCCTTCCGTGTGGCGCGGGGCAGAGGACCCGGGCGGAGACTTCCATGGAGATGCCCAGACCGTGCTCGAGCGAGCGAGGTCCGTGTGGGGCTACGATGATGCCACAATCCCAATGGTAACACTGGTTAATACTTCTGGGCGTTTTTCCAGGGATCAGGTATTGTTCTGCCTTTTAAGTTCTCACTGCATTTCCCCGCAGAGCGATCCTGTGAGGTAGTTACCATCAGCGACCCCAGTTGCCAAGTAAGGAAACTGAGGCAGGTGGGTTGAGGCAGGAACGGGCCCAGGTGCTCCGGCCCTGAGTGCGTCCAGGTGGGCAGTGACTGGGGCGGCATGGCCGGGTGGATGCTGACCTGGGCTGCGGGAGGAGTGGGGCCTGGTGGCCCCATCCCAGGAGACCTCCCTTCTCCTGCAAACCTCAGGCCTCCATCTCCATGGGGGACAGGTCTGGGCCACCTCACTGGACAGCTGCTGGGCAAACACGGGTCATAGTCCCAGCAGGGCTTCAAAGACTCGGATCGTTCCATGCCTCTCCCCAGCCGTGTACCACCGGGGAGCCACGGGACCTCCCAGAGACTCAGTGTTCTCTGTGGAACGGTGTAATAAAAGCCGGCCAACCTCGTAGGCTGAGATGTGTCTGAGGGTGAGCTTCGTAATCCACAGGGAGTGGCAAAGGGACAAAGCTGCTGCCACGAGGGGTGATGGCTAGGGGCCGGCAGGTGCCCACCTGTGAAGTCTGGGGGGATACGTCTGTCTACTTCTGCCGTAAAGTCTTCACCAGCCACGTGGCCACGGATCTGGGCCACTTTCTCAGATCAGCTTTTGCAGCCACAAAATGCACTCTGATCCTCATTCACCTGACTCTTGGGAGCTCCTCTGCAACGGCCTTCTAAGTTGGCAGAGAAAGAAAGGGGTGCTTTTTTATCGACTCCCTAACACCTTGGCAGCAAGAATTCTGATTTTTTTTTTTTTTTTTTTTAAGCTTTGCTATAGTGTCTCTGAATTCTCCCTCTTCTAGGAGGAACATGACTGCAGTGAACAGAGGTGTGGCAGCGAGAAATTACGAGAACAAAGTTCGTCCTCTCCAACCGTCGACCCCTGCCTCCGTGGCGCAGCCAGGAAACTGGGACCCCGCAGTCCCAGCCCGGCAAGTCCCTGCAATGACAGGTTATTGCCACCAGCCCGGCCAGGGCCCCAGGCTACCTGACACCACCCCTTTGTTGGCGGGGCGCACGAGTTTTATGGCAAGACTGGAAGTCTACTGTAATTAAGACCTCTATAAAATATTTAGACCGCCATGCCCAGATACATTAATGATTATACATTTAAATGTTAATGAGTGTAATTAGATGAAAGATTAGCCAAGCCTGTCACTAAATATACATTAAGGACTGATAAACTCTTGTGCTGTAAAATTCTGTGTGAGCAGACAGAAGCATGTAGCCTTCTCAGGTGGACTTTGTCTTATTGAGAAAAAGCTCAACACGTTGTCCAGAAAAGGAAGAGTTAGCGGCCTTGGCAAGAAGCGGCAGGGGGTGGTGGTGGGGGGTCAGAGGGTGGGACCCTAAAGACTCCATAGGGTCCTTGGAAATTGTGAAGATCAGATGGGTAAGTAAATGTGAAAATTTGCATGCCTCCATGGATGGAGAACTCACTATTCTTAGGAGCAGCTGGTTTCAATTCTAATAATCACATCTCAGAGGTAGGCTCATAAAAATGGTTTATTGGGGGTGACAGTAAGGTCTTCCCCAGAATACAAACAGTTTTAATTCAATCACACAAAACTAATGAGATCACAATATCTGCAGATATTGCTTGAAAACAACATATCATCCCGTGGGTCAAGAACGAGAAGAGCAGGACTGGACTGCAGCCTTATTTATAGAAACCCTTATATTTGTTCATTCAGCAAAATCTTCCTGTGGGCTGACTGTGTGCTCGGCACTGGGTCAGCGGCTGGGAGCCTGGGTCAGCCAGACAGATAATCGGTCTTTATTCTGATGGAGACTGTGTTGGAGCAAGGGAGATATAGGACAAATGAATTATTAAAATATACCCTGAGGTCAGGCTGTGCAGGAAACAGCCAGGAATCCCCGGGGAGCTATGCTGTGGGGGGTGTGGCCTGGGAAGGCTGGCCCTACTGAAGGATGGAAAAGCCACATAGGCCAAGAGTGAGGAAGAATGTGCCGGCAGGAAGAACAGCAGATGCAAAGGTCCTGAGGCAGCAAAGGGCTGCCATCGTGAGAGGGCTGGGAGGTGAAGGTGAAGCGGGCCAGGGGCCGGGGTTTTCTCTGAAGGGTAACAAAGTACCACAAACTGGGTGGCAGAATGTATCATCAACAGAAATATATTATCCTGTGGGTCTGGAGACCAAAAACTGGAAATTGAGGGCTCTAGGGAAGAAACCATCCCTGCCTCTTGGCTTCTGGTGTTGCCAGGGAGCCCTGGCAATCCTTGGCTTGCAGACACATTGTTCCACTCTCCGTCCTCCCCTGGCCTTGTCCCCTCGGTGTTCTTTCCCTTCTCTTATTACAAAGACACTTGTCCAGGATGATATTGAGATCTTTACCTTAACTACATCTGCAAAGACCCTTTTTCCAAATAAGGTCACATTCACAGGTTCGGGCAGACGTCTCTTCTGAGGGGCTCACCACAGCACTACCTCGGGGAAGGGGTGGAGGCAAGGGTCACCTGCCTATGACCACTTTGTGGCCTCACGGACACCGAACTGGGGGGCGAGTAGAGCAGGGAAGCCACGCAGCAGAGGACGGTGACGGAGAGCACGGTAGTAGCAGTGGAGACAAATCGGGGGATTAACCCGAGACAGAGCGAGGAGGGAACTGCGCCTCCCAGAGGGAAAGTGGTCAGAAGGAAACCCCTGAAACACGACAGGTCAGTGGGGCGGACCTGGCAAGGTGCCCCCGGCCCGCTCAGGACCCAGACCTGTCCACACCAAAGGTCTGTCTGCCTGCAGGTGCTCCGGAGAGGGGAGAGGAAGCCCCAGGTCACTGGCGCCCGACCTTAGCAGCTCAGGAAGGCCACCTCGGAGCCCGCACTCCAAGCAAGAGTGAGCTCCAGGCACGCAAGGCATTAGGCAGCCACATTTCTCCTGGACAAGTGACTAACTGATCCTGTGCGCTTATACATCAGTTTCTCGTGAGTTTGATTCACAGGAGTCTGTCACGAAACACCGGACTTTTCGGGGCTGAAGAGCAGACTGTAGAATTGCAACAAGGAAATGCCACCCCCTCCCCAGTGGCCTGTCCAAAGCATATAAACCTAAATGATGTATATTTATATCGTGCTTCCTGCGTGTCAGCACTATTCTAAGTATTTAATATATTATTAACCGTTACAGTGGCCCTCCAAAGAAGGCGCTAGCATTATCATCACTCCCATTTTATAGGTGAGAAAACTGATTGACAGGTTAAGTCGTGCAAGCCAAGGTCCCACCCTAGAAAAGCACCCGCCTTCTGAGGCTTATTTCTCAAGATCCAGGGAAACAATGTAGCCAGAGCCAGGAGAGCTAAAGAGCAGGAATCTGGTGGGGGGCGGGGCGGGGGGGGCTGGCCTTGGACCCCCCCCCAGCCGACTGCCCGACTGTCCCTTTAGATTCACCAGCAGCTTTCGACGGCTGCTTCCACTTCCCTCTAAGCAAGGGGCATGTGCCAAGACTGTCCCCGGGAGAATGGCTTTCCTGACAGTGACAAATGCCCTCGAGTTCCACGGGAGCCAGCAAGGGCCCTGCTGCACAGGCAGCGTGAAGCTCAATTTCTGGAGAGATCTCTCCCAGGGCGCTGGAAAGGCCCGGCTCTGGAAAGTGAATCCCGCAGAGCACGACTGGTTAATGGGAGCCTTGGCACTCGGATGGGAACAGGTGACACAAGCATACAAAAAGTCCCAGCGGCAGCAAAAATAACCACACCTAAGCTCCGCCGTGAAGCGCTGTGTTTGACAAAAAGTGCCCTGGAAGCGCCCTGGGAGGCGGGCGGGGTGAGAGCCGAGAGCCCCAGTTCACACACGGGGAAACCGGAGCTCAGAAAGCCAAAGTCATGTGGCTCACAAGTGATTCAGAGACTGGGATGACTCAAATCATAGCCTTCTGACCCTTTCAACCAATCCTCCCCCTCACTGAATCTGCTCTGTGGGGCTGACTCTGGAGGATCAGGGAAGAGGCAGCCTGAAGGGCTTGGGACTTATCCAGAAGGACCAAGGGTGTGATTTCAGCCCTTTTCCTGGATTCAGAGGTCAACCTTACTTCCTACTCAGCCTGTGAGTCTTGGCCAGTGGTCTCCCCCAGACAGAACTCTCCCCAGGAATGAGGTCCAGTTTCCTGATGCTCTTTGTAATCCTTCCTGTGTGTCCCAAGAGGTACTACTAGGTTGGGTGTGTGAGACACAGAAGCAGAGGACACAGGCCACTGGGCGAGCAGAGAATTTCTGAGTGGTAAAAGCATTTCTCTAACGTGCCACAGAGCCTTTGCACATACCACGCACACTGCCCGAGATGCCCCATCCCAATCCCAAGCTCGCACCTCATTTCTCTACCTCCTTCATGAAGGTCTTTACTGTCTCATCTCTAACACTGCCATGTTCCCAGACCTCCTAGCACTATTTTCCTCCCGTACTTTTTTTCCTAAAGCTCTTTCCCATCTGACATCATGTATGTTTTGCATTTACTCATTGCCGTCTAGCTTCCCCTGCCCTCACCCCCCAAATAGCACGGATGGGGATTTGGATCATTTTGTTTCCTGCTAAACTAAACCCACAGCACTATGACCGGGCTCTGGCAAATAGAAGGTGCTCAGTAAATATTTGTGGAAGCATTTAAAAGCATAAAACTCCCATCTGGGGGAGTGAGGGGTACAGAAGGGACGGGAAGGCAGAAGAGGTCTATAGGAGGGAGGCTCAGAGCTCCTAAGCCTGGCAAACAGAGGCTGAGGGTCACTGCAGGAGTGGGAACGGCATTTGCAAAGCTATGGACATGTGCAGAAAGCTGGTGCGTCTGGGGGATCGCACTCAATCCAGTACTGCCCAAGCTCCTCGAAACCGGGAGCTGAGAAGATTGCTCCCAGGAGAGAAGCTGGCTGACAGCTCTTGGCGGAGCTTGCTGAGAGACCACCCCTGGCGCCTGGGCCAGAGCAGGCTTACCTGTTACATATATGTTTTATTGAAAAGTTCTTTTAAAATCTGTATTCATTTTGGCCCAGCATGGACCTCTGCAGGAAAACTCAGAGGCTCAGAGGTTTCAAAGAGGGTTTGCATTCTGTGTGTACCTCTTACATCCAGATCCCTGTGCTGTGCCCTGCATGGGGGGACCTGCAGGAAATGGGGCTGTGTATCTGCAGGCCAGTAAGCTGGAGAGGTGACAAATCACATCTCCAAATACGGAAGGTTCCAGCAACCCAGAGACCAAGTGTCCTCCATCGCTCCCGATTCCTGCCAGCAATGGAAGGGACTGAGGGCTTCATGGGGTCTACTTAGGACAAGTTTCTTAGCACTGAGGACGCAGGTCCCTATGGAAGGTTCTTTGAGCAGAAGCCTCTGTCTCTACCAGCAGGCAGCCAGCGCATTTGTTAAGAGTGGGGCTCAGTACCCGATCACCTAGGCTCAAGTCTCAGCTCCTCTACTCAGAAGCTGGGTGCCTTTGGGTGCGTCTCCGAGTTTCTTTGTGCCTCCATCTGCTCGCCTGTAACACGAGGACGGTGCTAGGCTCTGCCTCCCAGGCTACTCGGACAAGGTAACCCACATAAAGATCCCAGAACAACGTTCACAACGCTCTGGGGCTTGGCTGCGTTCATAACTAGCAGTGGCTGAGAACAGATCTGATCTGAGGCCGGGGGTGAACGGAGAGACTCTCCAAAGCCGCCGGCAGCCCTGGGATGGCTGGGGGGTAGCAAACGTGCTTATGCAGAAGGAAGGGGTTGCAGGAGCTGGACCTCGTCCTCCATCCAGCCTTCGCGCCGCCCCTTCCCGCTCTGGACCTAAGGATGCTCAGTGGTGCCTCTCCTTCGCCCGGGACCTTGTGTCAGCCATGCAGAAGACAGAATGCCTGCTTTTGAGGGATTTGTGGCCTGGTCGGAAAGAGAGGTCTGAATACAAATGATAAGAGTCATGTTTATTTGTTTTCCTCATTCATGTACTCATTCAGGCAAACTTTACTTAATCTGCTTTAAGCCCCATACGAGGCCATTGCAGAAACAGAGATACCCAAAGTCTTAAATAATTAATCCAAGGCAGTGAAGGGATAATAAAGGCTGTGGGAATAAGTACTGGGAGAAGGGGTAGTCAGAGAGAAAGAAAGAGAGATGGTGAGCTGGACAGATCTCTGGAAAGGACTCCAGAAAGAGGCAGGACTGGGGCCTCTCTGGAATTTCAGATCGTTTGGGAAAAGTACAACCAACCACCTCCAAAAGCTGCGGATGGCACTCCGTGTGCACAGAGCTGGGCCCTTATGAGACCTCAGGGCATTTGTAAGCAAGGGTGGGCCGGGGGCGGGGGCGGGGCGGGGGTCACATACTCAAGCCGGGTCAGGGAGGCCTGGCTTCTAGAGATAAGTATATTTTTAACTCCTCCGCTTTAGTGCTTGCTCTCACACACAGGGTTACACTAACTGGCTACAAAAACAGGACAGGTCCCAATCTCTGGGGCTCAGTCTTCTTACCAGCAAAATGGGAGTAAACATCCCTCTCTAAAGACTGAGCGGCGGCGTGCTCTGTCCACGGACACACTAATATCTGCTACGTTTGTGTAACACCCTTGGCTATCTTGGAGGACATGTCATTTTGGTTGTTTGAGTTTTCTTTTTTTTTTTTTTAAGATTTTATTTATTTATTTGACAGAGAGAGAGAGATCACAAGTAGGCAGAGAGGCAGGCAGAAAGAGAGGGGGAAGCAGGCTCCCTGCTGAGCAGAGAGCCTGATGCGGGGCTTGATCTCAACACCCTGAGATGGTGACCTGAGCCGAAGGCAGAGGCTTAACCGACTGAGCTGCCCAGGCGCCCGGGATGTTTGAGTTTTCTAACTAGTTGAGCCCTTGAGCACCAAACTCCTAGCGGAGGTGTTGCTTGAACCATTTCCTGATGATCTAAGCTTTTAAAAACACAGTGATGAAAGTGAAGGAGTGAACTCATCATTCTGAAAGCCGCTAAATAAAGGGGAAGAAACTCGAGCCTTCATCCTGCCTCTCCTGGAAGAACTCGGCCAGAAGGTAAGCCCGTGGATGGCGGGGAGTCTCTCTAGAGAAGGATTCCAGCTACCTCACGAAGAAGGAGCCCCAGACGAGAACACCGCCATTCTGCCGCGTCGTGCGCTCAAGGTCGGGATTCAGGCACTGCACGTCCAGGGCTACCAAACGTGACGAAAGGGGGACAACCAGACAGCATGCGCCTCTTGAAGCGAGGACCCAACATCTCCTTAGGAGGCGTCTTGCCAAACACAAAGAAGATGATCAAGCCTCTAGATGAACTCTAAATGTACAGGGAATACAAAGGACAGAGGAACACGCTGAAAGAGACCACGGGGATGCAAGTAGCAAACTCCAGACTTCTTAAGGAAACAAGAGTGAGGAAGTTCCTCGCCAACTGGCTGACAGGGAATAAGACAAACACTACGGCTCCGTCGACCAGTAATTAGCGAGAGTAAAAAAAAAAAAAAGCGGGGGGAGGAGAGAGACAGATGAAGAGGAACTTCATATTTTTAAAAAGACCCTTTGTACTGTGTGGATTTCACTTGAATCCTGATTCCCACAAACGCAGTGTAAAACAGAAATTTAGGAGTCAATGAGAAATCTGAGTCGCGACTGGATATCTAACTGTTTTTTTAGGCGTGATCATAGTTTGGGGATTCTGTTTGTCTTTTGAAACGTTCCTCTTTTCTAGTGACATAGAACAGTACTCACAGATGACACGATGTGTCTGGCATTTGCTTCATGATTGTATGGGGAGGAAGGAGAGGCTGGGGGTGGGGCAGGACCGGCCGTGGGGGGATGGACGTGGAGGCCAGGTCATCGCACTATTCCACTGACCTCTGCGTATAACTGAAATGGCTTCTTATAAAAGAAAAATGCCGCCAAGGCTCACAGAGGACTGCCGATGCCTCTGCGGAGTGGTCCAGACTTTGGCGCTCTCTAGCCTCGACCCAAGGGTCGTCTTCACCTCTGCTGTGGGGCTGACAGCTGCCCGCCTGCAGGGGTGCTCAGAGCAGCCTCTCCCCAGCATGTCCTCCACCCTGCTGTGGGCTGCACGATGGGACTCGCCTCATTAGTGCTGTGGGTCAAGTACGAGTCACTCGGCCTGAGCCAGGGATGCCCTTTGTGCGGAGGGGTTCAGGAGCTGGGACTCTGGTGAGTCCTCAGGCAGACCTCATTTCCTCCCTGCTGTTCCGCATGGCCCGGAGAGCTGGGACAGGCTCCGGCCAGGTTTCGGGGCGCATCACGCCATGACGCTCCCCTCCCTCACTTCCATCAGGGTTCTGGGTCGGGGAGGGAGAAGCTCCTGGAGCTCTGGCCCTGGGTTTGGTTTACAAATTGTCCCCGCCTTTGTAGTCACGTCCAGGACGGCACTCGGGCAGCTGGAGGCCGGGCTGCAGGCTGCCTCTGTCTCCCCAGTGCCCTCAGGCTGCTGGGTGGGGCTGGCTGAGGCTGCAGGGCAGGGGGTCGGCAGGCTGCCCTGAAAAACTGCCAACTCAGCGTGCAGGAGTTATTTATTTCTGCACAGAGAGAAGCATTTGACCTCTCAAGGAAACTAAAGTGAAGAATTTCCTGGCCGAGCGTCTGGCAGGGGAATAACAGGAAGTGAGCTCGTAACAGCCCAAACAAATAGCACCAAGTGATGAGGACGAAGGAGAGGCCTAAGGGACCGCGGCTGGGAGGGAGTGGGACCTCAGCATTCCCCCTCAGGGTCCCCAGTCACCCCCACTGCAACTTTGCTCTCCCTGCCCCGGGCCCCTGGGCCCACCGGGGAACCCCTGGGGATGTGCGCCAACTCTCAGGAGAACAGCAACGCCTTACATAGACCTTGAACTTGGAAGGCAGATGGAGCAAGGTAGAAAGAGCCTTAGTTTTAGAGCCAGATACCCAGGCCGGAGGCCCCGGCATGTGGGCAGGTCATGTGGCCGATTTCAAGGCTCACGTGAAACGGCCCCTGTGAAGTGCTCTGCTAACAGCCAAGTGCTCTGCAAACATGGTGGGGCACGCGAGCACTGATCACGACAGGTACCTCACCCGTCTGCACAGCAGTTAGGACGAGCACTCCCAACTTACAGAAGGGCTAGCCGGGCTCGGAGGGGTTAGACGACTTGCCTTTGCTCACAGCTCTTCCTCTTAGGCCTGTCTGGGGCCTGCGTAGTTCAGGGACGCGCCTGTGGCCACAAGTCGCTCACCAGCTGGGCGAAGCCCTCTGCTTCATGATGCTGGCGGCCCGGGGCCAGAGTGCCCACCAGGTTCTAGTCTCAGAGGTGATGGGGTCTGGATGGTGGGGGGGGGGGGGCGGCTCTCGTGCTGGGCTGGCGGTAACCATCTCAGGGCTGAGCCTCGGGGGAAGGTCGCTATCCGTTTCCACAGGCCACAGCTTAAGACAAACAAAGCTTCCAAATCTTCATTAAGCCTCATGGGCAAAACAGTTATTTTATTAAAAAGGGAAGGAGGGAGGGGGTGATTCCCGGGCTCCAGACCTGGGCAGGAGTCCCCACCCACCCCACCTCCCACCGGCAGGTCCCCTCCCGGGGGCCCCCTCTGCACCCAGGTGAGACACCAGCTCCCATCCTGTGTGACCAAGGGGGTGGCCGAGCCTTTTGCAAACGGGAGACGTTGTGAACGGATAAATCTATCAGGGAAAAAACTTCTTATGCAAATCAGAGTCGAAGAGTTTAGTGGGCGGCGGCAATCAGCGTTGTTAGCAAGCGGTAACGTGCGGGAAATGAGGGGTGCACGCTGTTCCCAAACACTCTCTTCTGCTTTGGAATTATCCACTTTGCAACACATCTGTTGTGAAGGTAGGCAGGCGAGGTGCAGGCGGGTCAGAGCGGGAGCCTGGAGGAGAGGGGAGGGAGGCCTCCCACCACCCGACCTGCCTCAGCATCCCCCCAGAGCCCCGCCTGAGCCCCTGGCCCGCACCCCGGGGTCCAGTACTCGAGGCTTGCCCAGGATCCCCAGGTAAGTCTCAGGGTCGCTGCCAATGGCTACGTGAGTGTCTCAAATCCTTTGCAAGGGGGTTGGCCTCTAGAAGGCACTGAGGAAACACAGCTCTTACTGTGGTCAGGGACAGTGTTCCTCTCCTGGAAGTTTCTAGAACTGCAACGGTGGCACCTCACTTATTGCTCTTCTTCCCGGCTGCTTCTCCTTAGCGCCCGGCACCAACCACTACCTCTCTATTTTACTCACTTACCACGTTTCCACACTTACCACTATTCCACACCCTCTGCAGAATGCCATTTCTGTGAGAGGAGGGTTTTTGTCTGTTTTATTAATTGCTGCATCCTTAGCCCCTAGAACAGTGCCTGACACATAGTAGAAAGAGCACAGTACAGAGTATCTGTGGAATGAATGAATGAATGAATGAATGAACGATCATTCCTGCCCTCACTCTCGAGCTAACCCACCAGGTTCTGCAATGACAGCTGGGAGTCACCGTGCACATGGGATGAAATATGACAAGAGAACACGAAAGCAAAGCTCCTGACCTTTTGCAAGGGGTCACACAGCACCCAGCCCGGACCACCCAGGTTTTCCGGGCTCACATCCAATTCTATCCCATCAGTACTTAGCAAGTAACTACTCTATGCAAGGTGCCTGCTGGGTCATCACCCAACTTCTGCAGGCGGATGAGGGCTCCTTCCTTCCCTCTCAGCCCAACAGAGACCTGGTTCAGCCTCCCAGGGCCTGGAAAGCCTGGGCCAAGCAACTCCAGTCTTATTTCCGGCCACCGGAATCCTCCTTTTGCTTAAACAAGACACTGGATGCAAGTGCTTGGTCAACTCCAAGGTGTCTGACTTTTGTTCTCTATTTGTGCAGAGCTCCCTGGGACACCGGGGCTGGCCAGCGGGTGGATCTGGCCACACCACGAGACGTCAGCTCTCATGGCAGTGGAACCCGTGTCCGGACAGAGTTCTTGGGCCCAGGGCTCAAGGTTCAGACTTCCAAGCTCTAGCCACCCCAAGACCTGCCTGCCTGGATAATCGGCTGGTCCCCTGTGTGGTAAAGTGCAAAGAAAGTGAAAAACGCAAGTCTGCCAAGTCCCCTGAGATGTCTGTTCCACTGAGGAAGGGACAAGACAGCGTGACCTTGATTTCCTGGCTGCCGGGGGGTTGGGCACCCATCCTCTTCAGGTTAGACTTTAAACTCAGAAGGAAATGGGAAGGCATAGGCATGACTGGCGAATCGGGAGTCCAGGGAAAGGGGACCAGAGGCAGGGTAGGAGGAGGGTGGTAGGAGGTAGGAGGGTGGCATCGTGCACCAGCGGATGGCACCCGCCCCCGTGTCTACACCGCGAACACCGGCTGTTGTTAGGAATCAGCGAGACTGGAGTCCGGGGGCCGTGTGCATGCCCAGAAACGATGCAGCAAAGGCAAACGACGTAGCACAGTTTAAAAACTCGTTTTTCCCAAATTAAACCTATGATGATTTTAAATGGCGAAAGAGAGCCCCTCAAGGACATAGCGAGTCTTTGTGCCTGAGAACCTCCCGTGCTCTGGGGTGAGGCTCGGCCCCGGTGCCCCGCATCCCCAGGCTGGGCCCAGCTTGCATGTTCCCCTCGACGTGTTGGAGGTTGTGAGATCTCAGGGTACTGATCTGGACGTATCCCTCTCGGGATCCCCAGCTCGGAAGAATCATCACGATAAGGGCAGTAACGAAAACCAGACGCCTCAGCGCCTGGTTCGTGCCCCCCAGAGAGTGTGTTTTAAGAGCCAGGAGTTCTGTGCTGTTGCCGTGGATTCCCACAGCCACCGTGGCTGGTAGGTCCTATTATTACGCCCATTTCACAGGTGAGGAAACTGAGGCACAAGATCTAAGTAACTTGAACACCATCAAGGGTAGTGCTGGAAGCGCCTCTGACCCCAGACTTAGTTTCCCCAGAGACTGACTTTGAAGAGACGCAGCCTCATCTTCTTGAAGACGGCGAACAAAAGCCCCAAACACCTGCCACACGCCTGGCCCCGTGCCAGGGGACTCACACAGGTTAATCTTCAAAATAACTCCGAGTACACTTAATTGTCCCCGTTTTATAGCGAGGGAACGTCACTGGATCTCTGGGCAGCCAGAGAGCAGCAGAGCTGAGCTGAGACCCGCGTCTGGGGGTTCTGGAGTCGTGTTCCTTGGGTTACGTGTCGTGTTTGGGCCGGCCCGGGCCCTGCCCTGGGGTACGGCCTCAGGTCTCGGGAGCGGGCCGGTGTACCACGCCCCAGGATTTCAGGGGCCGTCAGAAAACACTGCCAATTAAACTCTGACACATCCCTTGGTGGGACGCACCCTGATTTCAGACCCTGATTCAGATCTGGAATCCATGACATACGGGACCTTCTCGGACGGCCCTTACGACAGGTGTGAAGTCACGCTGATGGTGCGGATGGAGAAACGGAGGCCTGGCTTGGAGAAGAGATGAGGTCAGGATCGCCCAGCTCACACGAGGCCAAGTCTGACAAGAGCCAGGGCCTGGGGTGCGTGGCCCCCGGTCCGTCCACCCCGGTTCTTCCCCAAGTAGGGCCACGGGCCTGGGTTTGCCGCCCACGAGCCGACACCATGGGCCGAGGTGTCAGCGGGACATTAAGGAGGCAGTTCCTGGAGGAGACCGAGTCGGGGGGCGCCGACAGGGACGCCTGGGAGCAGGGGTGAACCCCCACTTCCATGTAACACGCAGGTGAGACACCTGTGCGGACGTTCTCTGGGTCCTGAGGGGAGTGTGTGTGCAGATCCGGAGCGGAGAGACCAGGAAAGGCCGGCGCCGTGACACACAGCAGCGCCCACAATGAAAGGTCACCTTCACTTCCACAGCCCCCCTTGACGCTAGAATTTGAGGGTAGGCGGCGCTGTGTGAAAAGTAACCCACCCTTTAGGTGGTCCTCACTACCAAACCCACTGGACAGAATGGAGTTTCTGTTTTGTTTCTGTTTTGTCGATTAACCTTTTTTTCAAGATTTTATTTATTTGCTTGTCAGAGAGAGAGAGAGAGAGAGAGAGAGAGAACCAGCAGAGGGAGAGGGAGAAGCAGGCTTTCTGCTGAACAGGGAGGCCAACATGGGGCTCGATCCCAGGACCCTGGGACCTCGACCTGAGCTGAAGGCAGTTGCTTCACCGACTGAGCCCCCCAGGCGCCCCCATTGATTAAATTCTGCTGATTTTTTTTTAAAACAGTTTTACTGTCGTGTAAGTGACAAGAGAATGAACTACCCATACAGTATCTTAAGCACATCGTTTGATGAGTCTTGACTTCCGTATAGACAGACCCGCGACCCCACCAGCAGGATCCAAACGGTGACTATATTCCTGGCCCTCCAACTCAGAATGGATTTTGACCCAGGGCCCCAGACCCATGTCACCAGCACCTCTGTCGATCTGGGTTAGCAGACGCAGGAAAAGCTAACGGCTACCAAGTGCTTCCTGATCCCCGCTCGGCGCCTGGTGCTTTACCCGCAGCAGCCAGACGAGCTCTGGACGGTGCTCACGGCTCCCCGCTGATCCCCAAGGGAGGAGGCGACAGGCCTGACGAGTGCAGGTGACCCGGGTCCAAGTCCCTGGGTGCGGTCTCTGGCACCTTCCTTTACTCCTCGGGGCCCCTCCCTCACCTGAGGGCGACCAGAGCACCCAGCTCGCGGGTTTATGGTAAGGATTCTGAGTTAATACTTTTCTAGAGAAGTCAGGACAGTGCCCGGCATGTAGGGAGGGCTCCCTATGCGTCAGATGAAGACGATGATGACGGGGCCAATTTGAATGGGAACCTGCAGTTCCTGGAAGTTACGTGACTTGCCCAAGGTCATTCAGAGAGCAACCAGCCCCACGAGGCTTTAATGAGGGCAGTCTGAGTCTGCGCGCGTGCTCCTGACCCTGATGCAGCCCAGTGTTCTCGCCTCTGCGGCGGCCCACCTCCCAGCTCCTGCCCCGATCCACCCGGCGATGGCGCTGGCGGGCCACGTACACCGCGGTCCCTCTGCAAACAGCACTAAGCCCATTCTGACTCCCTTGTGACATTCTGGGTCCTCACCGACGCGACGGGCAAGTCCTGGCCACAGCAGGGGGGCCCTCTGAGACCCATTTCTGGGCCTCTGTCTTCCCGCAGCCCACAGAGGGGTCCCTCCTGTCCCAGATGTGTCTGCTGTGACCTCGGAGGCCTCAGCCTCGGCAGTCCCTTAGGATTTCAGCTTTGGAGGGCCAAGCAGGGGGCAGCAGGAAGCGGCCACCTCCCACCCTAGATGGCCTCCTGGTGGGACCCAGAGCCTTCCTCGAGGACTCCCACCTGACGGCTCACACCATGGGAAGCCGCTGCAGCGAACAGAGGTCGACCCTGCAGGCCGAGAGCCCTCTAGCTGTGGAAGGCGGCGCGTGGCCGAGCCGGGGCGGAGAGGAATCGGGGCAGCACACCGAACTGGAGGAGGGGCTCTGCTCCTCCAGCAGCGCTCTGGCCAGGCGCTGTGCTCTGCGCACCCGCTCATGGGCCTGCGGCCATAGTCTCCCCTCCGACATATGGGGAAACTGAGGCCCAGAGTCCGCAGCAACTCTGCCGAACTTGACTGGGCGTGGTGAGGCTCGAATTCGAATCCAGGTTTCGGTGACATCGATCCAAACCCACAACCGCGGCGCTATCTCCCCACCCCCACCCTACGTCTCCGCAGAGCCGACGACGGGCACGACCACATCGTATTTTGGGGCTTACTACACGCTGGGGGCTGGGTCGGGTCCTTACATTCTCAAGAATGTCCCGAGCGTGAGCTCTGTCTCGCAGAGGTACTCCTGGGGGCTCAGGGCCCCTGTAGCCCGGGCCTGGAGGGGGGTGCTCCAAGGAGGGAGGGGGATATGGGGCTGGGGATTGGGTTCCGTTGCTGTGCTAACAAATGACCGCGCACTTGGTGGCTTAAAACAAGCCACACTGCCTCTCTTACAGTTCTGGAGGCCAGAGGTCCAAAACAGCTTTCCTCGGCCAAAGTCAAGATGCTGGCAGGGCTGGATGCCTTCTGCAGGCTCTGGGGCAGAATCTCTTTCCCTGCCTTTTCCAGCTCCTAGAGGCATCCGGGTTCCTGGGCTTGGGGCCCCTTCCACCACCCGAAGAGCCAGTACTGCAGCACCCCCAGGCTGCCTCTGACTCTGAACTTCCACTTCCGTCCTCACACTCCCTCCCCTCTCTCTCTGATGCTCCCCCCTCCCTGGGACAAGGGCCCCTGTGGTTACGCTGGGCCCATCTGATAATGCAGGATAAGCTCCCACCTCGAGATCCTAAATCACAGCTGTGAAGTCCTTTCGGCCACGCAAGGTAACATCTTCTCCAGTTCCAGGGACTAAAATATGGATGTCTTTTTGGGGGGGGCATTACCCAGCCTCCCACAGGCTGGGAGTGCGGTACACCCCCCGCCCCCAACCAGCACCCCCAGGGCTGGACCAGTGGGAAGGCCCCAGAGGAGCAGGGCATGGAGGTGGGGAGACCCAGGGCACGGTGCCCACACGCCTCCAGTCCCGGCCTGGCTCCAGATGGGGCCCCATCCACAGGCTTGTTCCTCGAAGAGCAGAATTACTTTTAAGTTCTAAAAATACCATCCGTCGCTAAACAAACACCGGGGCTCTTGTGAAATAAAGCAACAACATGAAAGGCCTGGCAAGGGGCGCCCCGAGATTCTGATCAGCAAGCAGATCGGGACAGCTCTCTCCGCTGCGGCAGCCAAAGCCATTTCCGAAGTCCTTGCGGAACTCAAGGCCAAGGTCAGGCTCTGAACAGGAGCCAACGCCTGAGGCTTAAGGCACGGGGCGGGAGGAAACAAACACTTGTGGGGTGCCTCTGGGACCGCTACGCATGTCACACAGAGATTCCAGTCAGGTCCGTCTGACTCTAAGACTAGCACGTCCTTTCAGCTTGACCATCTAAACCACCACTGGGTTACCCATGAACTTGACATATACTTGTGGACTCTAGCTCCCTGGCGGAGTAGGTGGTTGCAAGTTAAATCCTCGAGCCCAACAGCCTGGGTCTGAATCCAGGCTCTACCAAGTAAGGACCTATATGCCCCTGTGCCTCAGTTTCCTCATCTGTAAAGTGAAGCCAATGAAAGCACCTGCCTCCAGGGTGCTGCGAGGGTTTCACCCATCACGTCAGGTAGAGCGTTGGGTGGAAGAGTGCCACAGAAGCCCTGTCCCCAGCTCGCTTTGACCCCTGAAGCCTCCACCCTGCCCACAGCCCCGTCCTCTGGGTGGGCTCGCTCTGTCTTCCCAGAAGTTAGCAACGTCCTTATTTCTCTTTGGGCTGATACAGTCCACGAGCAGTGGGAGCCTGTCCATTTTCCACTCTGCCCCGAGTTGGCTGGGGGGCCTCAGAGGCAATCCCCATCTGCAGAGTGAGAGCGAGGAGGACAGGGCAAGAGAGGCTCCAAGACAGTATCCAAGCCCCAGCCCATCTCCACAGCACGGACCCACATTGGCACGTTCTATCTGCCTCATTCCAAGCCAGACACACCAAAGCGGGCTCACTCCTGGATCATTATCTACCCTGTGCTGAGTTTCCAAGTCCCATTCCCTAATGCCTTACACACATTATTGCATGAACTCCCGTCAGTTGCAAAGCTCTAGCCCAGAGAGGTTAAGTAACTTGCCCAGAGCCACACAGCAACAAAGTAGCCGAGCTGGGATTTGATCAGGCCTGTATTACCTCTCTGCTCTGTGAGGCCCCGCTGGGCCCCAGGTGCCCAGGGTCCTAGTCAGTCCCCGAGGCTCTGGGCCCTGCTGCCAGCTCCCAGCCCAGGCCGTGGGCCTCCAGCCTCAGGGGGCCACCCCACCGGGCTAGCTAGACCAGTCAGTCCACTCCTGGTCTAGCACTGGTCTGTTCGCCCAGTTACCGAGAACCCACGACGCTCTAATGGTGGGCTGGCTGCTGGGGATAAAGCAGAAACAAATCAGACACGACCCCTCCACCCTCCTGCGGCTGACTGCAAATAACTAAGAACCCAAATGCAGAAAACAGTGGGAAACTGTGAAATGTCCCATGAAGGGAGCCCTCTGAGCCTGAGGGAGAGTACCTGGAGGGATGAGGGGGGCACGGGGCAGGGCTCCTGGGGAGAGGAAGCTCCAGGGACCTCTCCAGCAGGTGACATTTAGGCCTAGACCGTGAAGGATGAGGAGCCCGGTGCTCTGGCATGCCGGGGGCAGGGAATGCTGGGAAAGAACATTCCAGGCTGAGGGATCAGCCAAGCGACAAGACCCCCCAGGAATGAATGGCCTTGGGGCATCTGAGGAACAGAGGAGTGTGACTGAGCTCCCTTGGGGAGATGAGGTCAGTCAGGGAGGTGGGCGTCCTGTCACACAGGGCAAATGCGCGCCCCTTCCCGAGCCCCCCACGCCAGGCTGGGCACAGGGAGGTGTGAAGCGCCCGAGGCCCAGAGCTTCCCGAGGCGCCTTCTCCCCGCAAGTGGCACGTCTCTGGGAAGAGCGCCCCTCCCTGCAGGGACTGGGAGAGGCTGGTGGGAGGGGAGTCTGACTTGGAGGAAGCACACGGACGCAGCTGGTGTCCCTCAGACAGCATCTCCCCGGCCGATGGGCCTGTCCCGCAGCGAGGCGAGTCGCTGCAAGACTTCTCTAGCCCGGCGCGCGGGGCCGGGCGTCTCTGTCTCTGCCTGAACCTCACAGGGGAGGCCGGGTGGGGCCCTGACAGCTTCCTTAGCACCTCATTCTTGTCCTCGCCATTCCTGGAGCACCCACTGCAGGCCGGGCCTGCGTGGGCTTCCGATGACACAAGGATGACACAGCCACACACCCAGTGTGCTAAAATCCAGCCAGCAGCGAAGGGACCCAGGGAGCAAAGGGGAAGGTGTGAATCACGGTGCTTGCTGGCAGGGGAGTAAGAGGGAGGGATGGGGGTCAGGAAGGACAGAAGGATGGGGCTGCACAGGGAAGGGGGAGACAAGAGCACGTTAAAGGCTCTGGACCCTGTGGGTGCAGGGGGCCGAGGGCCAAAGACCCAGAAGGCTGGGCCGGCTCCGCTGTTGAGAAGAGACTGGAAACTGGCATGCTTCCTCAGTTAGCTGCGCAGGGGACAGAGCAGGGGTGCGCGGGGGACAGAGTGGGGGCTGGGGTGGAGTTTGGAGGGTCGCAGGCAGTGTGACACGTCCAAGAGCACGGCGTCAGCGGACTGCTGACCGCAGGCAGCATGGCCCCAGGTGGCCGGACCCGCTTGGTTTTCCAAAAGAAGGTAGAAATCCACACCATGAATAGTTTCTGACTTTTAAACACTGGTAACACATTCAAACATTAAATAAGCAGCACACGGGCTCAGGAGAACGTATCTGGGGGTCGGCAGCTTTCCAGCCCGGAATCACTGAAGGTAAATAAAAACAAGGACCAACATCAGAGCTGCCTGAAGGCGCCTGGGCAGGCCAGGAAAGGGCTTCTGGCAAGAGGGACGTTTTGCATGAAACACTGAAGGCAGAAAAGGAGAAAAGCAAGTTAAGGGGCAGAACTGGTGAGAAGAGCCGTGTTTGGCCGTCGGGTGCCGGCTTTGTTCCCCACACAGCTGGTGTGAGCTCGTGGGCTCCTTCCAGCCTCTCTCCGGCCGCAAAGGTATGGGGACAGAAGCCCTGTGCAGGGAGGCGGTCCCCTGGGCTCCTGGTGTCACGGAACTGGAGTGCGGAGCAGGGAATGACAACCGGGCTCTGCAGGGAATGCTGTGGAAAAGTCACATGAGCTCCCAGGGTGGAGGTTTCCTTGCTGTCAAACAGGCCATTGGCCCCGCCCAGGGCTGGCACCTTCGGGAATCCTGGGGGTGGGGTGGGGCGGGTCACAGCTCAGCGCAGCAGAAATGCGTGGGAGGGTGCTACCTGGAGCTCAGCTTCCTCCTTTCTGCCCAGGGCCCGGCGGCCGCCTTCCACGACCCAGCGTACAAGGCCCATGCTCCCACCTTCCGCTCAGCCTCCTCCTGCTGCAGCAGCAGCGGCCTTGGGGGGCTCTCGGCCTGCTCCATGCTGGGTCCAAGCACAGCAGGGGCGGCTAGGAGGTATCCAGAGTTAGGGTGCCTCTTCAGTCCCGGGGGCCGCCTGCGCCTGGGGCAGCTGGCCGAGGTGACAATCCATCCTCCCGTCCCCCTGCCAGGCCGCTCCTGCTATCATCCCCACTCTGCAGATGAACAAACTGATCCTCCGAGGGGCCGAGGGATGGGTGCAGGGTTCCCAGAGGCAGCCCGAGGACAACAGACAAGTGACAGGCGGCGGCCTGAGACGGAGGGGAAGGGAATCCAGCGCAAAGGGATGGTGCAACCGCATTTTCCCAAGTACAAAAATGAACATTGCTGCGTGACCTTGAGTGATTAAGAAAGGCTGACCTGGGCTGCTCGGAGTCTGGCTGGGAAGGCGGGGTGCAGGCGGCTCTAGGAAAGCTTGCTCTCCCAGAAGACGGTCACACGTGGGGACCCCAAGAGCCCAGCGAGGGGAGGCCGTCCTGTGCACAGCCCCAGTGTGCCTGGAGCTGAGGGGCGGGGGCCTGGAGGCCCTGAGGGCAGGGGCCGGCAGCCCTAGTGTTCCCTCACTTCCCTGGCCTCCGGGGCTGAGCCGCACATCTGACCCCACCCGGGTAAGGGTGGCCCTTGTGAACAAGCTGCCTGTCCGGGCACGGAGGGCGAGCCCCCCGCCCCCACCCCTGCCCCCCAACAGGTAATGACCAGACCACAACCCGCTGGATGGATTTCACAAATCCCATCAGCACTGCATCCGGACTGAAGGTAACCCGGGGTTATTGGATTTTCTGGCATCAGGAAAACCAGAGCCTAGGACAGCAATTCTGAGTGTGGAATGTCATTAGTCTAAGTGCAGCCGCCCTGCTTTTAATTACAGTCCCCTCCAGCAGGGCCGGGCAGGGTGGCCCTCCCTCCTCCAGCGCGTCCCCGCTGGGCTCCGGCTCTGCTCCGACAGGCTGAGAGGAGAGGGCGGGCCGGGTGGGGACGGGAACCCAGATGCCAGGCCGTGCGAACTCTTCCTTTGCCTGGGAACGCAGTCCCCACACCGGAGGGCAGCACTCTCCCATCCCTCAAGGAGGACAAAGGAAGCCAGGAGGAGGAGGGGATGGTGCGGGACCCCCAGCAAGGGGCCCGAGGCCAAATGTGAGGAGGAAACAGGCTCTGCCTATACCTACTGCTTCCTCTGCAGGCAGGGAGAACCACCTGCCCTCATCCCCCTCCTCCTCCCTGGCCCGGGACACCCGGGCCTACACCCCCAGCCTGGCTTCCTAAACCTCAATCGATCCCATCGCTCCCTGCCTAAAAGCTTGCCATGGCTCCCTAGTGCCTCAGGCCCGAGGAGGATCTGCCCGGCACCAGGCGCCCAAACCCCATCCCTGTGGGTCGTCCTCTTCTCTCCCCGGCATCTGATCTGCCAGCAAGTCCAGTGGATTCTCCGGACCGGTCCTGCGGGAGGACTGAAACCGCCTCTCAAGACCACCCCCCCAATTCCACCTATTCTCAAGAGGACCGCCAGAGGAGGGGCTGCTTCAAATGTAAGTCAGGTTGAGCTGCCTCTCGGCTTAAAACCAGCAGGTGTAATAAAGGACAAGTCCTCACTCAGATTGCAAAGCCCCTCCTGAGCCTGCTGGTCGTCACCGCCCATCACGCCCTATCCTTCACCCTCCAGCCACACACGCTTTCTCTGTCCCCTGGCCCCGAGAACTGCCCCCGACTCTTCCCCATCAGCCTTGAGTTAAAGACCTCTGCTTCGGGGAGGCCTTCTCTGGCCCCTGCAGGCCAAGAGACCACCCCCCAGTCCTCCACGCCTCCCCATTTTAATCCTTTGGGCCTCTGCTTCTGTCTTCTCTTTTCCTTGTCTGTTCACTAATTCATTACTTGACCCCGCTCTAAACTGCTGAGCTGTCCCGCTCCCCACGATTGGCCAGGGCCGATCGATACTTCTGGAATGAATGACTCTGTGTTTCCGATACCTGGCCAGTGCCTGCTGCGGTGCCTCTGATTACAGTGAGCAGAGAAGAGCAGAGAAAAGCAGCAGCAGCTACAGTGGACGGAGGACCTACTGATTACTTAGCTGGTATATGCAGGCAACGTCCTTGGGGGCCCGATGTCCCCTCTGCCGGTCCCCAGGAAGGCGGCCAGCTAGGGCCTCATCAGAGTCCCGCACCCCGAGCACCCGGCTCGGGGTGATCTCGGGGAGATCTGGAGTTGAGTCACTTTCCTCCAGTGACCTAAAAATAAGATGACAACAGTGTCCCCTTGGGGTCCCGTGAATCCCACTCAAGGAGGGATGGGCGTGCTAGAGCCCCGCCCGGCCACACGAAGAGACCCCCACGCTCCTTCTGTGACATGCGCTTGGGCGGGCCCCAAGCAGGCCAGTGGAACTGCCTGGAATGCGCCAACCCAGAAAAGCGGCAGGTCAGCATTTTCTGGGATTTGCTGCTTTAATATTAAAATATTCATAAAGAGAAGGAATATCACCGTACACGCGTCTCCTAGCTGCAAACGAGGATTAACATGTGTTCCGGCACGTGGCCAACACGGGTCATGTCCCGGGGAAGCGGCCCTGCGATCAGGCAGGGCTGCGAGATGGCCGGGGTCCCGCCACCCAGCACTCCGGCGTCGGCCGGTCCTGAGAGCTCCTAACGGGTCTCATTCTGCATCTCCTCTGATGCAACCACACCCCCTAACACAGAGCCCCAACAGCCCCCGCCCCCCCGAGACCGCTTCTGCAGCTTTCCCACTCCCAGACCAAGATCCCAAACAGGGTCACACGTAGCACTGAACTGTGTGGCTCCTGATTCCCTCTAATCTAGGAGGATCCCTTTGCCTTCCGTAGGCCTTCGGTGACATCGAAGCTGCTCTGATTCCAGTCCACCCCCCCCCCCCACCACGGGTGATGCTGTGTCCTCTCGCCGCGGCCTATCAGGAGGCCCATATGGCAGCGTGCCCACTCTGGTGATTTTCTAGTTAATTACACATTGACTAACTAGCTTTCATCTTTCCCCTCCATTCCCTCGCGAAGAATCTCATTTTCTCACTGTTTTGGATGTTCAACTGTCTCATCCTTGTCAGCGGCCTCCTCTTCCAACCAGTGCCTGGTTTCGGACCCATCTGTCTCTTACTTTCTGGAATGACAAGATGTTCGAGTCACACCTTCCGACTCTGCGCGGCCGACACCCGGGACCCTCCACTGGGGTCTAGGGAGCCCTTCTCACGGGGAGCAGCGCTGAGAAACAGCTGTCGGTACCAGATGTGTGCACTGCTGCTAGGGGTCAGTGCTTTTTTGTCCTCTCTGTGGTTACGACTTGTAAATCTTCATATATGTACAACTATGCAAAATTTATGTATGTAATATACTTCTAAATAACATCGAGAGGATATTAATGCCTCCAACTCCCATCCAACACCTCCTCCCATTCCAAATTCCCGTTTCCCACAGAGACAATCCTGATCCTTAACAATATATGTTTACTTATTTGCTCTATTCCACAGTAACAAAGTAAGTCCAAAGAGCACGATCAACAAATCTATATACCCTTCAAGATTTGCTTCCCATTCTTCTGTTCTTGTAAGCCTTCAGAGATATATTCTACGAGGAGTATAAAGTCACTCGTTTCATATTTGTGATGTTTTATCCTCAGAGTAAACCCTCTGACGTAGGACTGCGGGGTCAGGGGCAAATGCATATGTGATTTAGCTCGCTGTACCTCCATGTCCCCCCACTGGGGTCACACCATTCGGCCTTTCTGCCAATCACGTGTGGGGGCATCTGCATTCTCGCCAATCTGGCAGGTGAGCGATACTATCTCAGGAGGATTTAATTTGCATCTTCTCAATCTACCACTTACACTCTCAGCCCTGGGATGAAGGCTCTGGCCCCGGCACCGAGTCCAGGGCGCATCCTGAATGTGCTAGGCTGGGCATCCCGGCAGGGGGGTGGTGCACAGCCTCACCGTGCCCACCCCCCCGGGCATGAACAACGTGGACACATGACGCTCAAAACGAAATGCCCACACCTGTGTAAGGGGATGGAGGGTTTTGGGTGTCTGGAGAAACCTCGGCAGTGTGCCCTTCTCATTTCTGGAGTAAAAACGCTCCCTGCGGTCTTCAACAGGTAAAAGCAAAGACTGGAGTGTTTGCTCTGATGATCGCGGACCAGCTGCCAGGCGCCTGCCAGGGGGCCTGCAGCTCCCTCAACAGTGCTCCGAGCGAGTGGCCCAGGGTGCTGGCTGGAGGGGCCTGGGTGGGCTGTCGCTCTTAACTGGAACTTCCTTTTCCCGAGTCAGCACCTGCACTTCCTGAACCAGACTCTTGGGCCACAGGAAGATGTCTCCAGAAATTCGGGTATTGAGGGGCACCTGGGTGGCTCTGTCGGTTAAGCGTCTGACTCTTGGTTTCAGCTTGGGTCATCTTAGGGTTGTGAGATCGAGTCCCGCGTACCACGCTCAGCGCAGAGTCTGCCTGAGATTCTCTGCCTCTCCCTCTCCCCCTTTCTGCTTGCATGCATGTGCTCTCTCTCTCAAATAAATAAATAGGGACGCCTGGGTGGCTCAGTCAGTTAAGTGTCTGCCATCCGCTCAGCTCATGAGCCCAGGGTCCTGGGATTGAGTCCCATGTCAGGCTCCTTGCTTAGTGGGGAGCCTGCTTCTGCCTCTGCCTGCTTTCCTCATGCTTGTGCTCTCTCTCAAATAAATAACATTTAAAATCAATCAATCATCAATCAGTCTTTAAAAAAAAAGAAAAGAAAAGCAAGAAATTCAGGTGGTGGAAAGATCCAGCGTTGTGCCTCCAGTCTTCCTTGGCATTTACAGAGTCACCAGTTCCTGCTGGCCCCCACGCTGGGCACCCACAAGGTCTCAGGATACTCAGAATAGGAGCCTCGGGCTCAGAGGGGACGAGTGGGGAGCCCTCGTCCCCCCCTCCCAGGCCCAAGCCTGCTCACCTCCACCCAAGAGCTGCATTTTAAGAGCTTCGGGAAACTTGAGGCCTGAGTAGTGCAGCAGGACTGTGTTCAGTGGGAAGGGGATGTGCTTTCTGACTCTGTCTATACGGCTGCTTCTAATTTGTACCAAGACTCCACAGAGGGTCGTGGGAGCCCCATTCATGCCAAAAATACACATTTATAGATGGGTGACTGGCCTACACTTTTTGATTTAAGATCCTACTCCACTGGTCAAGATTCCATCAAACTTTTTAGAGAAGTATTTTAGGAACAGAGACAATAAAAAGCAAGGACCCACTAAGCATTCAGGGCTGGGAGTCAGGACACGGGTCTAGGCCCAGCTTCCAGCTTGCTGGGGCCTGTCACTGCACCCCCAGAGCCCGGCCTCCAGGTCCTGGCTACCTTCCCCTCTCTCCGGGGAAGGAAGGTCTCCCTAGCACCTCTCAGACCGCACTGTTCCAGAGGGGAGACTGCTCTGACCCTTCTGGGAACCTGACTCCCAGGCGGGGAGGCACAGGCGCCCTGTGGGTGCCTAACAGCAGTTGCCTGGAAACGCGTCCTTATCAAGGCATCACGAGCTCTCGCCGAGGTTTTCACACGGAAGCCACACAGGCTGGGACACGAGCATCCTACAGCCAGCCCGCCTCCCCCTCCTGCCTCCTGCGTCCTTCCTCCTGCAGCCGCCACCCAAGCGCTTTGTTCCTTCGGTGCCAACCGAGGATGTACTCCGTGACTTAACAGCTAACTTCTCCCCCTCCGCTCCCACCCATCTACCCCGGCATTGCAAAGGTTTTCAAACCTCCGTCACGGCAAAGATCGTGTCTTTCTCGGGTCCATAAAGAATGGAGTGGTGTGCCCATAAATCATGATGCCGAACGGGTGGGGAGCCTCAGGGCACGCAGATGACCTTGGAGCGGAGGGAAGGACGTGCTCCGGGCAGGGAGGTCAGGGATGGTGGGTTCTTCCTCCCATCCAGCGGGGCAGGTGGGCCCCACGACCGGCTGCCTCACATGCTCACCTGCACGGACCACGAGTGCCCGACCTCCCCACCTTTGCTTATGTCGTCTCCTGACCTGCGGTGGCTGCCTGACACCTGTCCTCCTACTCACATCCCGTCTGTCGGTCAAGGGCTGCAGGTCCTGCCTGTCTAGCACGGTCCCAGTTTACGCCGACCGTCCCAGCACAACTTTATTTAACAGGCAGAACTCTCCCAGTCTCGACAACAAATGGTCGCTCCGAGCTTAGTAAAAGAATGATGATAAAGTAAGAGCAGCTGATATTTAATAAATGGACACTTCTGTTTTAACCTCTTTCTGTGTGTTTTCTCATTGAATCCGCAGGACCCCAGGGCAGGGGCTGTTAGAATCCCTGTGCCACCCACGGAGACAGAGGTTGAGCGACGCCCAAGGGTCCGCACACTTGCCTGGTCCTCATTCTACCGCCCGCATGACCTTGTGTGGCCCGCGTGACAGGGAACCCAGGAAGCATCCTGTAGGAAGGTGAGGAGGAGTCCACGAGCTGCTGTTTGCCTCCCCAGTGTGGATGGCACTCTGCAGGTGTTCAGTAAAGGATGCTTCAGCCCGGTTTTCACTGCTTTTCTGAGAACCTCGGCTCAACCCGGAAACTCAGAGGAGCACCTTCCCTTCCCTGGATGAGAATCTCCTAATTGCTCAGTATGAACAGGGGCATCTCTGAAAGCCCCACTCCTGGCGCCCACGTAGAGTGTAACATGGCGGTGAGGAAGCCCCCTTATTGCACGGCACTGCCTTCTCCCTATAAAATCCCACCCCCAAATTATTCACCACCTTTCCCACTTACTGCTAACAAACTCTGAACCATAACCGAGGCCACCGCGTCTTGGCATCGTATCGCCCTGCCAGGAGCAGCCTGGAAAGTCCGGCTCTGCCCGGGGAAAGCCCTCCCACCTGCTAGGAGCAAAGGCACCCCCAAACACCCCACTCCGTGGCAAGCAGAGCCTCCAGCCTGCACCAATCCAGTGTGCCCTGTGGCCATCCATCACCAGCGCGAAACGGCCTCTAAAATCTATGGGCAGCTTTGGGGGGGGTCTGAGCTTCCAGAAGATGTGAAGGAGAAGCCCTCGCAGATGAAAAGAAATCCAACAAGAAGACGACTGTCTCTAGGGGCTTCACCGGTGGGTATGAAAGATCCCAAAAAGATGAAAGGGACGAAGGGACACCCCACTCCCATCGGCATGGTTACACACCTTTCACCGACTCCCATACCCACTGTCAATCAAGTTGTTGGGTGCCTTCGATAATCCCGACATCCAGCAAAACAGCCCCAACCAGCTCCTTCCTTCACTTTTCCCCTGGACCCAGGGGCCCTGCCGGGGCTCTAGAGAGTCTCATTCCCAGACAACAGCCATTGATTTTGGCAGGTCCCAAACTCCGGAGAAGTCACCGACCCACGCGCTGCGGGCTAGGAAGATCGAGAAGAACGGGTCTGATTCAATGTGCAGTGCCCAGGGAATGAGAGACACAAGCTGGGACTGGGACGAAGGCAGGAGGCCACTGGGAGACAGACTTTGCCTGGAACAGAAACTCTGCCCTCGAGACGCCAACCTGCGCCTCTGTGGGTTCAAGGCTTACCTGCCGCTGGCGAACACTCAGCACCGCCCAGGTGAGCAGGGGTGAGGTCTGGCTCTGGCAGTGGGGGCAGGGCGGGCCCCGGGACAGGCTTGGTCAGTCTGTGAGCCGTTCGTCTCTGAGGCCTTCTCTGAAGCTGTGCTCCTCTGGGAGCTCCAGCTAGAAACGACCAGGCCTCAGAGCGTGGAGTCAACAGCCCCCTCCCCGAGGAGGTGACAGCCTCCAAGCCTCCAAGTTGTTTTCGATCTTCTGCCTTTGCCCCAGGGCCCATTTGCTGAGCCCCTTACCCTGTGCTGAGCCCCCTGCTACACACCAGCCGGGAGAGAGAAGGCTTCATAGCACCAGGAAGGCCACCCCTCTAGCCGCATCCGCCTGCGCCCTGTCTCCACGGCAGCTAAAGAGCAAAACTGACCAGGAGAAGCCTCTTCCTGGGGCTTGGCCAGGGTTGGGGATACTGACCAAGCGGCTGAGCCATTCCCCTTCCTTCTGCCCGAGCCCACGGTTCCCACTGAAGACTTCTTTCTTTCCTCGGGCACCGTGCTCTGCTGGCAAGGCCCGAATCAGAACGATTCTTCTAGATCTTCAGGATCCGAAGCTCGTGGGTGAGCAACTTCCCTGGAGCTCAGGGGCTGCACGAGTCAGCGGGCTAAGGGCTGCCAGCTCGAGCTGTGGAGCGTAGGCCCTCAAGTTTCTCTCTGGGCTGGGGTGAGTGAGCGGCAGGCCCCGTGGCACGCAGCGGCCCGGCCAGTGTGACCAGCGAAATACCGCTCGGTAGCATGGGGCTCCTGCGCGGCTTTCTCAGAGGTATTTCGCCCCCTCGTTCTGAGTAGGCTGCTCGCAGTACGGGACAATGGGGCTCCTGAGGGCGCTCAGCCCCGGCCTCCCATTTTCCAGAAGAGGCCTGCAAAGGTCAAGGGCAACACGGATGGAGAGCCGTGGCCTCCTGACTGCCGGCGCTGACATGCGCCACCGCCTCTGCTTTGCAGGCCCAGCCTGTTCCCAGGATCCACATCACAATTTATCAGAATAACAAACTGTTAACCACTTAAACAAACAGCAGCGGGCCCCCCACGGGGCTGTGCCAGGTACTGGCGAGATCACCCAGATCCTGGAGCCCAGCACACCTTCCTGGGTTTAAATTCCACCTTCCGGCAGGCTACTGCTCTTTCGATCTTCTTGTCTGAAAAATGGGGAGGATTATCCGAGATAACTCACGGGATCTGCAGCCCATGCATTCCTCCCGGCCCACAAAAATGTCGGGTAAATATGTATGCGTTGTATTAATTACATATGTGTGCTAAGCCATTGGATTTTAACCTTGATCTTTTCTCTGCAATAGTCCTGGCCCCGAGCAGAATCAGAATGCTCCTTCCTAAGTTTCTACATTGTTCTGAGTTTTTCGCTCGGTGCCAAAAAATGCCTCTCCTCCTTTTGTGCCCACACGCCAGGCTCGGGCACAAAAGCTTGCCTGGTTGGTTGCAGCAGCTGGCGTCCCCAGCGCCGGCCCAGTCCGTGGGGCTGGAGCTATTTAAAGAGCTGGGCCGGAAGCCCGGGCCGCAGACATGCAGCTCGGACCTCTCTGGTCTCTGCCTGTTCCTGGAATGTGAGCCCAGGAGCCCTGCGTGCTGGGGCCTTGACAGCACGGGGCTCTGCCCGGACTGGCAGATGTTACCCTCTCAGGACCGGGTCCCCCACTGTGGCCCCCTGACGCCAGCATGTGGGACAGGAAGACAAAGCTGGAGGCTGCCGAGCCAGGTGGCCTGCAGGGGCCGGAAAGGGACCCACCGCAAAGACTCCTAATTCACCTTGCACTCCTTTAAACACAGCTTTATCGATTATAAGTGACACCCAACCAACTGCACAAGTTTACCGGGGACTGTCTAGACGATCTGCCTCGTGCCTTCCCCTGGAAAGCCATCAGCACACACGTGTGCCCATCACCCCCGAGTCTCCAGCTCCCCTTTGTGAGCCGAGCTCCCAGCCCTCCTCCTACCCCCAGGCGACTCCTCCTCCTTCCCATCTTACAGATTCGTTTTCATCTGCTGGAGTCCTCTGTAAATGGAATCATACAGGATACGCTTTTTTCTTTTTCTCTCCCTGGGCTCTGCAACTCAGGGTAATTATTTTGAGACCCACCACGTTGCTACATGTATCATAGCTCGTTGCTTTACATTCGTTGCAGAATGTAGCGGTCTGCTTCCCCTGCATGTGGGGATGGACCTTTGGGCAGTTTCCAGCTTGGAGCTACCACAGCTGAAACCTCTACCCCCCATCCTCGTGCAAGTCTTGGTATGGGCAGGGGCGCCTGGGTGGCCCAGTTGGTTAAAGCCTCTGCCTTCGGCTTGGATCATGATCTCAGGGTCCCAGGATCAAGCCCCACATTGGGCTCTCCGCTCAGTGGGAGCCTGCTTCCTTTTCTCTCTCTGCCTACTTGTGATCTCTCTCTCTCTCTCTCTGTCAAGTAAATAAATAAAATCTTTTAAAAAATTAAAAAAAAGTCTTGGTATGGGCGTTTATTTCCTAGGTGAGTAAATGCCTAGAAGGGAATGGCTGGGTCATATTTCAACCCACTGTAAAATGTCCATGTTCCCACTGAATTTAAAATCTTCAAACACATGTGATTTAGCTTTTACTCTGCTCATTGTTTATCGTTGGCCTTCTCCCTCCCCTCTGTGGCAGATGGTATTTTTGCAAAGATGGACACAATCCTATCTCCCCTATCACATGCTTTGTACAGCGTGGAGTCTGGCTGGCCTTGTGGCTGGCCCATCACCAACAGAATGTGGTAGAAGTGACGCTCGGTGACGTCTGAGGCCAGGCCATAAGAAGCCTTGCAGCTTGCACTTGGTTTCTTCGAACCTTCTCTGCGGGAGCCGAGGCTCTCCACGGGCAAGGCCGGACCACCACGTGGGTGCTCGGGTTGTGGTTCCCAGACGAGCCCTGGCACCCGTCCCCGCCCAGGCAGCAGACACGGGAGGGCAGCTGTCCTCGACTCTGGGGGAATATGGCCGTGGGACCGCTGACACCACACGGAACTGAAGAACTGTCCCGTTGAGCCTTGCCAGGTGCCTGACACAAAATCATGACCTATGAGAAAGATGGCGGTTGTTTATGCCGCTGAGCTTTGGCGCTAGTGTGTTGACTGGCCGGCGCGCCCTCCTAGAATGGAAGCTCCACGAGAAATGGATCTTTTGTCTTTCTTGCTCTCAGATCCACCCCCAGGGCCTAGAACGGTGCCTGCCAAGTGGACCCAACAAGTGTTTGTTAAGGGAGGAAGTGAGCGGGCTCCTAGGTCAGGTCTTACGAACACTGAGTATCTGCTCAGCGAAAACGAGCACTGGAACAGCAGTAACGGATCTGTCTCGGGCATGAGACTTGAGGTTTGAACACTGAGACCTGCGAGCTACGTGAGCCTCCTGGAGCCTCAGTTTCCCGAGCTATAGTCAGGCTAACTCTCCTACGTCATGGGGCAGCAGGGGCAGCTCTTTCAGAAAGGACGCTCACCGCCCTGGGTCTCTGAGGCCAAGATAGCATCCCCTGAGGAGCCCACCAGGGCTGAGGAGAATCACGGTAGGGGCCCTTGTCAGACTTGACCCCCTGTCCCCGGCCATCTTGGGCCAGGGTTCACCCCAGCCGATCAAGGGTGCCTGCGACTCTGAAGAGGACCCCTCCCTGGCTCACGCCGAAGCTCTTCCCCCAGGACAGAGGCCAGCAGGCCTTTCATTTTCCTGCCACAGCCTCAGCGCCATGTCCTGACCCTGTCAGGGGAGGGGGGGCACAGCACTTAAACATGGTGGCAGAGGCCACCGCTCCAACCAGAATTTAATGAGGTCTCGGGCAATCCTTTCGAAAGGCAGTTCTAGAATGTGGCTCTCCTCACACCAAGTTTGTTCTTCTCCTTCCAGCCGATCAATCCCCGGCCCTTCCTGGGAAGAGAATAGGGGTTCATTTAAAGCAGAGGTTCAGGTGCCTGGGTGGCTCAGGTGGTTGAGCAACTGCCTTCAGCTCAGGTCATGATCCCAGAGTCCTGGGATCGAGTCCCATATTGGGCTCCCAGCTCCACGGGGAGTCTGCTTCTCCCTCTGACCTTCTTCCCTCTCATGCTTTCTCTCGTTCTCTTTCTCTCTCTCTCTCAAATGAATAAATAAAATCTTTATATAAAAAAATAAAGATTCTCTTAAAAAAAAAAAAAAGCAGAGGTTCAAGGTCTGCAGCCCTTGCT
>CM052798.1:9367438-9498712 GCA_028533885.1 Nasua narica | reverse complement strand
GAAGACAGACGCTTAAGGGCTGAACCACCAAGGCGCCCCTGTTTATTATTTTTTAAATGAATATTTAACCTTTTTCCGTTTTAATTCCCAAATGGTAACACGGATAAACAGAATCCATAGAAACAATAGCTTGTAGGAGACCTCCCTAAGTTTAAACAAGTCTTAGGGAGACCTCCCTAAGTTTAAACCTCCCCAGTTTAAACATAAACCTGGGGTCCGGAGAACAAGAGTCTGAGAACCGCTGGCTGAGCCAATCGAGATAGTCTGATAATTCTTGCCAGTGATTGGTTCGGGAGTTCAGGCCCAAGCCAATCAGCATGTGGCCTTCCCTTGGTGACAGCTATTGGCTGGAGAATGGGCACGTGAACCAGTTTGGCCCAATGAGAGGGGGGGAATAGTTTGCTATGCGCGGGCAGGGAAGTTTGTCCCAATTCTCTGGATGACAGGAACAATGCCGTATCTTTCTCTGATGATGTTGTGAGCTGATGTGACATCAGAACTTCAGCAGCTGGCTGCCATCCAGCTGAGGAGGGAGCTGAATCCAGAGAAGGGCACAGCCAAGAGAAATCACCAAGAACGGAGATGGAGCTTTGGATCAAGTTGACCTACATCTTAAAGGGCAGAGTCATGACTTAATAAACATCTTAATTTTTTTATGCCAGTCGGATTGGGATGTTGATTTCGTACAGAGGAAAGCATTCAAACTGCTAAGCCCTCTTTTACACACGAGGAAGCGGAGGCCCAGAGGGGTTATGGGAGTAAGTGGAAGGGCCAGGACCGAAACCCATGCCTCTTTGTAAACCTTTATTTTCCCACCACACTATGTAGCTTTCAAGGTTAAGTTCTTGCTTTTCTCTGTCTAGAATCCAGACACAAGAAGATCGGGTGGGGCCATAGGAAGCCGGGCAGTCTCAGATACTCAGGAGTGTCTCCCAAAGTCCCCCTCTTGGTCTCAGAAATGAGAAGCTCTCTGTCCCAGCTCTGGGAGTTTTGAGGCTGTCCCTGGATCTGCTTGCTACAGTCCTAGCTTGCCTCCCACCATCAGACTTCCATTCTTGGCTGACCCGATAGACCTAATGACAATGTGCCAGTTGGAGCTCTTGGCTGCAAGCAACAGAAACTGGTTATCGCTAATTCAAGCAGAAAAGGCGCGCATTTGGCCAGCTCGCACATCTCCTGGAGGGTGGGAGAGACAACCCTGGAGGATGCGAAAGCAGGAGTAAGGGCCCAAATCAAGCTGGCCAGGCTCCACTGCTGGGCACACTCTATCTTGCCTACTGCCACTCTCCATGATGGCCCCATGGGTGCTGCCACTGCAGTCTTGGGAAACTGAACCGAACAACCTGCATTTCTTGCATCTTCTTTGGGTCCCTGGCTTCCAGTGCTAAGGGTGAGATGGTTGCATCTGCTTGGTGGAAATTAGGTCACATGGCAGATCCTGAGCTGCAAGGGAGGCTGGGAAGACAAGTAGCCAGGACTTCCAACTTGATGGAGGGGAGCAGATTCTTAAAGTACTTGGGGCTTCTTCAAGCACAGAGAGAGGGTTTGCAGGCCATGTGGACCAACTGAGTGACAGCTGTCTACTTCAGAGGTGCACTCCGGAGAGCCACTTGGGGCGCCCAAACACTGGGCGTGGGGATAAGAGCTTCTGAGTGCCTGGGAACAGATTTTTCCCAGGGACGCATGCATGGCTTTTGGCAGAATTTGGGCTGCGGATCATGCAGCACAGCGGGTCCCTCAGCTCTGTAATTAAGTACAAAGGCAAACTCCACAATGACTGGGACCACACATGGGCTCAGATCGCCTGGGTTCAACTGATTTCACCTCTCCGTGCCTCAGTTTCTTCACTGTGAAATGGAGACAGCCAGGGCACCTGGGTGGCTCAGTCAGTTAGTTGAGCATCTGCCTTCTGCTGGGGCCGTGACCTCGGGATCCTGGGATCGGCCCCCAGTCGGGCTCCCTGCTCAGCAGGGACTCTGCTTCTCCCATTCCCTCTGCTGCTCCCCCTGCTTGTGCTTGCTCTCTCTCTAATAAAGAATTTTTTTTTTTTTTTTAATGGAGACAACTAGAGTATCCCATGCTAGGGTTGTCGTGCCAGTCAGAAATTTCAGAATGTCGGATGCTTGGCACCTGGCCATTAGCTGTGACCTGTGACATGACAGCAGGGGGTTCTGTCGTGGGTGAGCAACGTGGAGTCTGTCTGAAGCCACCTGCTACCCTCCGAGGGTCCCCCCTTCTCTCCCACTGCACAGGGTCTGCTTCTGTGACGGAGGAGCGAAAGCAAAGCCTCGTGTCTTCTAGAAAGCTTCCCTGACTACCCCAGATCCCAGTGGTCTCTCCCAGCTTTCCCTGCCGACAGCGCGTACCCATTCATTCATTCACCGCATTAGTTCTTCAATGGTGCCTCATCACTCACCACCCCGATGCCTTACCACGCTCCTTGAACGCTGGCCTCCTTCCTCTTGTAGAAAGAAGCTGGCTTCTTTCTTGCTTGCACTTGCTGTCCCTTCTCTTGCATACCCTCCCTCCGGATCATTACCAGGCCAACGTTTTCTTGGCATTCCAGTCTTAGCTCAAATGCCACTTCCTCTGAGAAGCCCTTCAGATTGTAAACCAAAGCAGCTGCCCCTCTTTTTCCCCTTTACTTTCTCTTATTCTCTGGCCCCAGGTGCTCTGAGCTGACCTAACTAGACTCCCCCGGCCGACTATGACTAGGGCTGTGGCGGTGGTCCGGGCCAGAGAGCAGGGCGGCCCGGACCCGGGAAAGGACAGCTTTCTGATGCCGGGTACCGTGTCTTGGAGCACTCGGTGCACAGTTACTATATAATGAAAGGCTGGAAAGACTTGGGACCCTAGGCCTCCAGTGAACTTCAGGAGGCCCCCCAGCCAAAGCCCTGCTCCCCAGGAAGACGAGCCCCAGGCTGGGTTATGTATCAGCTGGTGACAAGGGCATGGCATGGCCCTTCCTGGCTGTCACCCTTACTCCCAGAGCTCTGGGGTGCCCTGGAGGGAGACTGCTGAGGGATGGACTGTGGAGGCTTCAGCAGCTGCCACAGGGATGGGATCAGCGTTAACGAGAGGGCCTGCTGATCTGGCGGCTTTGCTAATTAGGCTGCGACAGCTCCAGACCTAGCCAAGGAAAGCGAGTTGCTTATACTAATCAAGGGCAGTCTGTGCTTCCCGGCTGGCGGAGCTGCCCGCAGCCCGGAGCGTGTGCCCAGCATGCCAGGCATGGCAGGGAAAGCAGGGTGGGAGCGTGGGGACCAACGCTGGAAAAAACCGAAGACAGTTCCATGACTACTCCCAAGATTCTGGGGCCGCCCACTGTCCCGGGAGAGGGAGAAAGGCCCGGATGGTGGCAGAGGCCACCGGTGAGGCAGGGAGAGGAAGGAGAAAGGGCGCGAGCCACGGGGACTGCTCACAGAACCCTACCCTGGAAGGTGGGGAGACTCGCTTTCCGAAACTCGGCCTGAGTGATGGCGGCAGAGTGGGCGGCCTCCCGGCACTTACCGGCCTGGACTCTGTGCCTAATGGGGAAGGTGCCCCGGGGCAGAGGGTGGCCTCCACTCCCCTGAGTGCCAACGCTGGCTGCACAAGCCAACCCGCCTCCCCCCAACGGGGCCCGAGAGTTGCCCTCTTCAGCCCAAGGTACAGGCGTGGAATATTCCTCAGACCCTGGAGACATCTTTCACAGATTCACTCACTCATTCACTTATGCAGCACCTACTGTGTACCCCACTCCAGCCCCTGGGAAAACAGAGGTGAACGGTGCCATCCCTGCCTTCGAGAAGCTCAGAGTCTAGCAAGGACTGCACGGCAGCAAGTAAGAGACAGTGCAATTACGTTAGCGCAGGCCGAAGTGGGCCATCTGGGAGGCCAGGAAGGCTCAGGAGATGACACTGGAGCTGGGCTGGGAAGGGCATGTCACCGTAGTAGCTGAGGTCTACAGAGCAAGCATCAGGCGCCCGCAATGCTCTATGCCCTCGACACCACTGACGTTTCCGGTCTTCCCAGGGACCGTACACAGTGGTGACCGTGGAAACTTCCCCATTTCACAGATGAGCAAAGGGAGGCACAAAGCGATTACGAAACTTTCCTGGCATCGCACAGGCGGTGCGTCGCAAGTCCAGGAGCTGGCATGGCTCAGGGGACGGAGGAGGAGAAAGCCTTCCTTCGAAGAGGGCCAAGTGTTTGCCGAGCCAGTGACCTATCCTGTCGCAGGAGGGGCTGCTGCGAAGGCTGTGGGCCGGGGAGGGAGGGATGGGGGAGAGGGAAGGCAGGAAGTTTACGATTTGCCTCACGTCCTGCTGATGCTCTGAGTCGAGGCACCCTGTCTCCGGGGGGTCAGAGAAGGGTGCGTGGGGAGCAGTTAGCTTGCAGCCAGAACTGCTGATTAATTATACTCTTCATCAACTATTTAGCACCTCCCTTCGGAGCTGGGGCTGGAGCTGGGCTCCGGCTGCCTCCTCAATATTTCAGATGTGTCTTCTTTTCAGCTAAAAATGAGCTTGTCATTTGCACAACTTTTGAGACACCTCAGCAAGCAAGGCTGTCTGCTCCCAAGCTTCAGCGAGATTTTTCCACTCAGAGGGCGCCTCCCTTGGGGAAGGGACTTCTCAGACAGCTCTGGGACCTTAAACATAGGCGTCAATGGGACAGATCCATTCTGTCCCCACCTGGAGCCCCGACCTTCTCTGGCCTCCAGGTTCAGAGGTCTTAGGCCAGGTGGTGTAAAAAGCTCCAGGGGCAATGCGGTCAGAAAGAGTTCTTCCAATTCTGTCTTTTCCCCGCCCGCCGCAGCTGTCTCTGTAGGAAGAGTGCTGGTGGCTGTGACAGCACAAGGGGACGGAGTGGGGTCAGGTAAAGTCAGGGGAAGGGAGGAAGGGAGGGCGGGGGTCTTTGGAGGTGCTCTGCACCCTCCCATGCCCAGTGAGGGCTTTGCTTCCACGGGGAAGCTCCCCAACCCATCCTCCTGCCAGATCAAAAGATCTCTAACCTCCCTGTGTAGCTCTTGGCCTGGGGACCATTTCAATTTTTTAAAGGTTTATTTGCTTATGGCGACTTCTTCCTGTAGACTGTCACCCTCACAAGATAGGGAATCAGTCTAACTTTGTTCATTATTATATCCTAGCACCTAATACAGTGTCTTAGCACATAGTAGGTGCTCATAAATACTCATGGAAAAGATGTGTGAATGACGGGTGATCTTGGAAGACTGATGATTCCTTCCGTCCTCTTCCTCCATCCCTTCCTTTCTTCCTTCCAGGAACCTTCTGTGTGGGCTCTGGGGATACGAGATGAGTCAGATGATTTGGCCCTGGGCCCTGGCCATCAGATGGCCAGGACTGCGAGAGACTCCACTGCCCAACAGCAGGAGCCACCTAGGTTCATCTACCTACACCTGAGGAGGATGGACAAATCTAACCCTCAGCACGGACACGGATGGTGGGCAATGATGCAGAGACCAAAGGTAGTTCAAAAGCCTGCTTTGGAGGGATGCCTGTGTGGCTCAGTCAGTTCAGTGTCTGGCCTTGGCTCAGATCATAATCCCAATGTCCTGGGACTGAGCCCCGCATCAGGCTCCCTGCTGAGTGGGGAGCCTGCTTCTCCCTCTGCCCGCTGCTCCCTCTGCTTATGCACTCACTCTCATTCTCTCTCTGACAAATAAAATCTTTAAAAAAAAGCCTGCTTTGGAGACACATCCTGGGGGTTCCCTGCAACCCTCTAAGACACCTCTCTTTCCACTCTGTCATTCACAGAGCCTGTAGAAAAAGCCTGCAGGTAGACTCCTGTGGGCTGTCGGGGGGGGGGGTAGGATATTGGAAATGTAGTGGGGGAAGCTAGCCTTCAAATAATCCAGGGATTGTAGGACATGGGGTGGGCGTGGGAGGAGAGAGAGAGATGTCTCTAACAGACAGGGGACTCTCTGACCATAATGAGCGTGCAGGGAGGGCATCCAGATACAGGGTCATCAGAGATGACAGAGAAGCAAGCCCCAGGCAGGGACTGGACTCTCTTCTGCCAGGAGTGTTTTCTCCCTGGAGTTCTAGGAGGATTTAGTGCTTGTGGCAGGTGCTCGCCTGGGCTCCTGGGGGACCTTGAGACTCCATTTAGGCCATGAATGAGAGCACCGAGGAAGCACAGATGACAGCAGGGCCATACATGCCTGCCACCTTGAGAGAACACTTACTTCTGGGTGTCTGCAGGGTTTGCAGGCCCTTCCCAGAGAAGCCAGAGGGTAAAGGCAGGAGCAAACACCAAACTCTCTCCACACTCGCCAGCCGCTTCTGATCACACCCACAGGCAGGACCAGGTCCCAAAGCGGGAGACACCATAAAAACCTCATCCAGTTAGACCCCAATTACTGTAAATCCCAGGATGCTTCCTTCCGTCCCCCGCTCACTAGGAAATTAATTTAGGGATTGCTTTCTTGCTTTAAAAGAAGTATCTACTCATTGCACGAAAGTCAAACAAGTCAGAAAAGTAAAAAATAAAATAGATAAATCACCTATAAACATCACACTTTCCTTGCTGTTACTTTTATTGGCTTTTTTTGGGGTTTTTTTTGTTTTTTTTTTCTTGAGTAGATGACAACATGGATTTTTTTTTTTTCTAGAAATCAGATAGCACTACACAGGCTATCCTGCCTTTTAAATTTTATTTATTTATTTATTCATTATTTGGTTGAATTCAACAATATTCCATGTAGGTACATAAAATTTTAAACTGGTGGTTTTCAATCCCACATGTGCATCAGATTCCTGGGCCCCAGCTGGAGACCCATGGGTGGATCTGCTGTGGGATCTGAAAGTTTCTATGTTGAAAGAGTGTTCAAGGGGATTCTGATTCACAGAATCCTCATCTATAAGATGCCTTTAAAAATTACCCTTCCCTGTGTTTTTAGAAGGTGGCAGAGGGAAAAAAAGATTTCAATTTGATTATCAGGAATTTTTTAAAGCTTTAGCTTTTATAGGTACTAAGGATACAGATGTTTGGCTGCAAGTCATGTTTTACTGGATGTCTTTATATTTTTACCTGGTAATGAATAAAGTTCAACTCTCAGATCATTGATGGTACATGGTCCGGGTCATAACATGATGGTAATTCAGAGCAAGGGGTAGAAGAGAGGATGTTTTTAATGGAAGGGATGTTTCTGTTTATATAGGAAGAAAAAAAAAGTATTTGAAAAAGAAAAAATACTTCAGCTTTTAGGGGATGTCATGGCAGATTTCTTTTCTTTGGCCTTTACTTTCTGTGGCAAAAGGTCCTATCGATGGGGACTGATGGCCAATCTGACTGTGGAACTGAGCGCGTCCTTGAGTAATGAAGGGCTTCAATGACATTTGCAAGACGGACTTCTCCATCAGGAGAAATAGGCATCAAAAAGAATAGGCTTCACACACAGCTGGAAGATCTTTCCCTAGGGGCCATACAGAAAGGACTTCCTGCTTAATCTTCCATCAAAGAGACATTTCAATTGCCCAGATCTGTTTCCAGAGTGGAGCATTTCAGCTGACCAAGCTGGGCTCCCTTACCCCAAACCCAAACTTGCCAAGCTGGAAAAGGAAAGGTGGTTGCTTGACAAATTCTGAGAAGCGCCATGGGTTCTCAGGGCGACCTTCCCCAGGCACCTCAAACTGGATTCTGATTCTAGAGTTGGGCTTTCACTTCCAAGGTGCTTTTCCCTTATGTTACTACTGAGAGTCTGACAGTCTCTATATATGTCATGTTAAGACTGAGGTCAACAAACTTTTTTTGTAAAGGGCCAGATAGTGAATATTTTAGGCCATATAGTCTATGATCTCTATCCCAACTACTCAACTCACACTATAGGTCAAAAGGAGCCTTAGACAATATGCAAGTGAATGGGCATGGCTATGTCCCAAGAAAACTTTATTCGTGGACAGTGACATTTAAATCCCATATAAACTTCACTTACAAAATATTATTATTTTGAATTTTTTTCAACCATTTAAAAATATTCTTGTTCAATGGGCTGTACAGAGGGGAGTGAAAGGGCTTGATCTGGCCCATGGGCTCGGGGAGGATGGAAGTGCAGACTTTTCCAGAATCAGAGCTGTCTCTAATAGGACAGCAATTTTGTCCAGAGAGACAATGAGTGCCAAGTCACTCTGGACAAAAACCAGACCTGGAAGCCATCTCAGTTTGGGTTTTCTCTCTAAAGCAGACCCTGAGGCAAGGACGTGTGTACAAGAAGTTTCTTTGGGATTTGGTCCTAGGTAGCAAGAAAGGAGGAAGGGATGGGTTAATGCTGTGACAACTGGGGTCAGTCCTCTGCAGCCCTCTGAGAGACTGGGTAGAATACACCCAGCATTGTCTCCATGGAAGGGTGAAGAAGCTGCCATGTTTACATTCCAACTCTTGGATGCCATGGCCCGAGGTCACTCCGGAGGTGTTATCTCTCAGGCACTTTGGACCCTGCTCCTGGTGGGTGGGTCAAGCATGCTTTGTGGTCGCAGTATGTACTCAGGCAGAGACCCGGGAAGTCCCTGGCATGGCTGGGAACCTCCTCCTGCACATGACCCCTGGAGAGGACAGTGGTGACAGCGTGAGGACAGAGATATCCTCTACCCTTCAGGGATTCTCCAACCAAAAGGGCAGCTCACTAAACGATCCTACATGATTCTATTATCCTAATCGGATTGGTGACCGCATGGATTCCTTTAAACAGACCCCGGTGATGCCTCGTATCATTTTCTACTTGTCATCTATCACCCTTCCACACATCCTTGGGAGGCAGCTTTTATCATTCCTACTCAGCAGACAGGATTAGGTGGGCCCTGAGGTCACAAGGTCAGCAAATCCTAGAGTTGGGATTTGAACCCAGATCTATTTCCAGAGCCCCTGCTCATCCATTCAACATCAACTCTTAGGTCCTATTTGATACACAGATGATAATATACATAGGTGGCTACCAGGGGCAGGGGGAGGGGCATTAGTGTTTCATGGGGATGGAGTTTCCGTTTTGCAAGATGAAAAGGGGTCTGGAGAGGATGGTGGTGATGGGAATGGCTATGACAGTGACTTTCATATTATGTGTACTTTACCACAATAAAAAAATTGAAAAAAAAGCAATATACTTGCAGTTTATGAATTCTAATAATGAAGTAAACATCTGTGGATTAGCATCATTAGAATGTTATCTATTTGTTTCTCCCTTGCTCTAAATCCTTGCCTTCCCCATCAGGGAGGGGTTGGTGCTATGGGAGGGCTTGGGGATTATCAATCTTTTCCTCAAAAGAGATTTTCTTGAATTGATATGTATTCTTAACAACATATAGTTTGGTTCCACTTTTTTTTTTTTTTTTTTTAGCTTTTCAAACATGGTATACATAGTCTTCTGTGACATGCTTTTCATGCTTTTCTCACTTAACATTATAATTCCAAGACTCCCCCACGTCATCATGCAAAGGGATCATACATCCATTTCGTGGCTTTATGCTATTCCATTAAGAGAATAAACCATACTTGGTCAATTTTTTTGCTTGTTTTTGTAATTATAAACTATAAGCCCACGGTGGTAGACTGCTATTTTTCAGAAATATTCATGACTCCTCCCTGGGGGAGGGTTACTATGTTTTCCTCCTGACAATGGCAGCTTTGACCTTGGGACTTTCTCTGGTCAATGAAATGTGAACAGAATTGATGTGTGTCACCTCTGAGTAAAAGTTTTGACATTCGGCACATGATTTGTCATTTTTCTCTTTTTCCTTCCAGTGTCTTAGACAGAAGCTGCTCTACCAGACTGGGTCCCAGATTGAAGACAGCCTGGCTGTGCTGGACATGAGTATAAGTGAGACATAAACTCTTTGTTTGAAAGCTGTGGAGAGTCTCGCATCATTTGTCACTGCAGCATAACTGAGCCCATCCTGACTGATACATCACACTCCTTCCACTGTAACCCAGTGATTTCTGTTGTTGGGGTCAGAGATTGTGGCCATCTTTCTGTAAGACTGAACTAATTGGTAATGCACGAAGCCATATTCAACAGGTTACATGGGGTCTCACCCCCTCCTAGGGTGTGTATTTACAGTGACTCATTCAGTAACAACTAGAAAGAGCTCTGAAGATAATTAGCACTTGGGGGACTGATTGGCACCTCCTATCTGACTTCTGGGGTCCCTCACTTTCCTTCTCCTTCCCCAGGGCCTTTGAGGTTAACGCTCACGCACGGAGGGTGCCAGAGGGAGACAGGTCAGTATGGAGATTCTCCATCCTTGGGGTCCCAGCACTGGAGATACCAGCTGATACACAGGAAGGAAGAGTCATGGAGCAAGTCTAGGCTGAGGCTTTTGTGCTGGAGCCTCCTGGGAGGGGAGCCTTGCGAAGCACTTCCCCAGGCAAGGCGAGTTCACCAGAACCTCGTCAAGGTGCTTCCATGCTGGAAGATGACAGGAATGTCCCCAGATCAGTTAATTTCCTCTTCTCATTAAAGCCACAGCAATTCGGAAGGACAAATGCAGCTGTGTTGTACTTCTCTGTTCTCCGTGATCGCCCAGAGAGACCGTCAGGAAAGAGGCTCATTTGGGGCCATTTTCATTCCTTGACACTTTTCTCTTGTTGTTTTTTCTATTTCTTTATTCCCAGGTCTATGGAGGTCCCCTTAACTATTCCCATCCACACAGCCAGCCGACTCACGCATCTACATACCCACACCACAAGGAAACTAACGAGAGAGAGAGAGTGCGCATACACAGGACTGGAACGACTATCCATCCTAATGATAAAGATCATTATGGACGCCAAGAAGGAGGGGGAAATAGCACATTTCATTGTAATTAGGCCCAAAAGCTCATTACTGGGAACAGGGAAGGAACGTGATCAAATATTTGCACCGGGAAAAATGCTTCCTCTGGGTTCCGTGAGAAAATGGCAGCAAGACCCACCACCACAAGGCCCACAGCTCTCAAACCAGGATTCCGTTGAGGCAGTCCTGGGGGACAGGAATCACAGGGAGAGCTGTGAGTCTTTTTTCAAGAGTTTAAAAAATGTTTATGAAAATTACTATTTTCCTCCCGATAACCTGGCACAGACAAACTAAAAATGTCAAGTTTCTTTGTTTTTGTTTTTTGCTGGAATTCCATTAGCCCTGTGGTCACGCTAGCTCTCTTAGACCCATCAGAGATCTCACTGGTTGTTGATAACATTGTACAAATTTCTGGGATCGCAGTGCTGGCCCATGGTACACCTTGGATCAGGGTATTTCCACTGAACACAGTGATGGATTCCTCACGGGGAGGTTCGTGCTTCTGCAGAGCCTGCATGTCTTTGCTCCATGGCACGGGGGAGAAAAATAGAAAATAAAAAATTTGATCAATTTAGGAAAACAAAAAATCTTTCAAAACCTGGGGTCCATGAGAAGTCAAATAATAAAAGGGATCTTTGACAGGTAAGGGGAAGGGGAGAGAAGGTAGGGAAGGAGACTTAGCATTTATCCATCAGTTACTAATACCAAGCGCTACGCTAATTGCGATACTTAAATGATCTCATTTAATCCTCACAGCCCCATCTGGGGAGTGGTGGTGGTGGTGGTGGTTCATATTGCAATTCATTTAAGTTTTTATGAGCACCTATGAGGAACTAGGTATTATCCTAAGTGTTGGAAATTCAGCAGTAACCAAAACGAAGCATGTATAATAAACAAGTAAACACACACATGTGTTCAAGTCTATAATGTATATACTATGTGGGTCCATGTATGTGTATATGTGTACACATATATACACATGCTTAAACACATATGTGTATGTAATATGTGTGTATGTAACTGGTGGTTCTCAACCAAAGGTGATTTCGTCCCCTGGAGGCCCTTTGGGCCTGTGGAGGCTATTGATTGTCATGACTTGGAGAATGTGCTACTGGCATTGAGTTGGTAGAGGGATGCTGGCCAGAGATGTTGTTAGACATCCTACAATGCACAGCACAGTCCCCCATGACAAAGAATCATCTGGTCCCAAATGTCATGGTTCTGAAGTTAAGAAACCCTACACACACACACACACACACACACACACACACGCACACATGTGCACATGCATGGTATGGCTGAGAGAGGGTGGGTTTTGAGAGAGGATCCTTGACCTTCCACGGCACAATGCTGGGTTCTGGGGATAGGGCAGTGAAGAGACACAATGCTAACAGCATTTTAGTGCAAAAGACGCCTTAAACCAATAATCACGTGCACAGATACATGCTTATTGTTTTGGTGAATGCTGTGAAGGAAAAGAAGGAGCACAGTGACAGAATCTTTGGAGGACTTGGCTGAGATTGGTAGAATCGGAGAATATTTCACTGGAGAAGTGGGGATACTTAAGAGGGATCCCAAACAATAGTAGAGGTCAACCAGATGGAAAGAAGCATTCTCCACAATGAGCTCAGCATGTGCAAAGGTCCAGGGGCAGGCACTGGGAGCTGTGGAGAACCTGGCAGGAAGCCAGACTGGCTGGCGAGAGATGTGCAACAGGAAGACAGGAAGGGTTACCCTTCCCCAGGCTGGACTCCTGGATTAACCTAAGCAAGAGCTCGGTGATCATTCCCAGAATAATAAAGGAGAACTTGGAGGTAATGTTATTTTTGTTGATTCTTGATATCTTGTTAAAGTGTTTTTGGAAAAGAACCTCCATAATGACTGGATGCCAACGGATAATAGCTCCCCACCAGGCATTTTCCTGTGCCCAGTAAAGTCCTACTCCCCCTGACCGACTCCCTTAGTGAGCATAGATTTATACCGCGTGTTAAATGGTGCTCAGTCTCAGGGGCTAAGGTCCCCTCTGCCCTGCCCCGTGGGCAGACGTATTCCACTGCCATTGTTCCAGCTCCACCCCACCCTTCTCCTTTGCAGGTTCTCAGATAACACTTCCTGCTCAGTTATGGAAACTGTTTAGGGAAAGGCAAGAGGTTGGTCTAGCCTCTGGCTATGCACAATGCAGATCTCAGGACCAAGATCAAGGCCTTCACTTGGAATTTGCTAGAAACCCGGAGTGTTGGCCCTACCCTCCAGAGCTACTGAATCCGAATTTGCATTTTAATGAGAGCCCCAGCTAATCACCATGCACCTGGAGTTAAGAAGCACTTCTCTAAAAGACCTCCAAAAATCACTCCATCCTGGGCTTCTAGGACTCCAGAGACAAATATCCCCAATTTGGAGAACTTGACAGTACATATATTCAAACCAAAGCCATGTAGTTCACACTGCTGTTATACATGCGGTATTTTTTTTTTTTCTTAAAGATTTCACTCATTTATTTGACAGAGAGAGAGAGAGATCACAAGTAGGCAGAGAGGCAGGCAGAGAGGGGGAAGCAGGCTCCCTGCTGAGCAGAGAGCCCTTATTCAGGGCTTGATCCCAGGACCCTGAGATTATGACCTGAGCTGAAGGCAGAGGTCTGAGCCACTGAGCCACCCAGACACCCCTGTATATACAGTATTAAAGGCTGATTTCTTTTTTTAATTCAGAGGCACAACAGAAAGGGATGTTTGGGTGTTGGGTTCTCTTTGGGCTTTGTTATTTACAGGCTATGAAACCCTGGGCAAATGATATCATCTCGATGAGGCTCAGATTCTTTATCTCTGAAATGGGGATGTGCACAACAGACCGGGGCTGGGGACCAGAGAGATGAAGAGGGGCTAATCGTCAACAGGAAGGTCATGGGTATGTTTCATGACAAGGAAAGCAGGTGATTTCCAAGTGGGTGGTATACCAATCAGTGGCGTGCTAATTTCAGAATTATAGCTCAGAGTTATAGAGGGACCCTTAACTGTCTCTATTAGAACATTTTCTGGTTCTTAATAGGATTCTTGTCTGTGTGTGTGAGTGGGCGGTGGGCAAGCTTGGAGGCAGGGGAGGGAGAGTGGTCTTGAATCCTTTGAAATTGCAACCAACATTGTGTGCATGTATATTTTCTTAAATAAGTTATACCAGATTCTACCTGGGATGTGTGTGTAAAAATAGGGAGCATGTAAAGATGCTCCCTCCTCTTTTTGGCTGTGTCTTCAAGTTGCCTCTTTGGAAAGGGCACAGCTTTGGGGAAGATGCTCTAGGCACAGCCATGTCCTGTATTTATTGTCCTAGGGGAAGGGTCATCATTTCCATCAGTGTCCTAAGGAGCCCTGTGGCCCTCGATGAAAGTGCTTAAGAACCATTGCTAGAGGGACGCCTGGGTGGCTCAGTCAGTTCAGTGGCTGACTCTTGATTTTGGCTAAGGTCATGATTTCAGGGTCATGAGATTGAGCCCTTGGATTGGGGTCTGAGCTCAGTGGGGCGTCTGCTTGAGTTTCTCTCCCTCGGTCCCTCCCCTGGCTCACATTCCCTCTCTCTTTCTCTAAAATAAGTAAATATATCTTAAGAAGAAGAAGAAGAAGAAGAAGAAGAAGAAGAAGAAGAAGAAGAAGAAGGAGGAGGAGGAGGAGGAGGAGGAGGAGGAGGAGGAGGAGGAGGAGGAGGAGGAGAAGGAGAAGAACCATTGCTAGAATTACCAGTAATGTCAAGGAGCAGCTTTGTAGAGAAATGTGTGGGCTTGAATTCCAGCCCCCACTTGTTCCTCGAATGACCTTTGACAGATCTCTTTGCCTTTCGGTGCCTTGGTTTCCTCGGCTGCAGAAGGGGAATGATGGCAGCACCCACCCGGCAGAGCTGTCATGAGACTTCAGTGAAAATAATCCATGCAAAGTTCTTGGAGCAGCCTCTGGAAGATCAGGTGCTCAGTAAATGCCAACTAATTTTTTAAAGTTCCATAATTGCTTTTATTTTTGCAATCATTCCGACTTGCCCTCCTGAGTGCAGGGAGATGAAGCAAGGTTTTTGGAAGAGCAAGGTTTCGATGGATGGTGCTTTGAGGAGCTGAACTCTAAATGGCATTTTGTCATTACCCTGACCCCTCAGAGCTGGTGTGTCTCTCTGCATGACCTTATCCATGTCCCCAAATCTCCAACCTCACAGAAGTATTAGATCTGTAATAGTAAGTCCTTGTTTATCAAAACCAACTGTGTGCCCAACCCCGAGCAAGGTGTTTTCCAGGCATCATTTCACACCCTAAGAGCCCCAAACAGGCCAATCTCCCTGCTACAGACAAGGAAACTGAGGCTTAGGGAAAATAAACAATGTGCCCCAGGTGAGAGACTAACACACAGAAGAGGAGTTTTAATTCAAATTCAGAACTATCTCACCAAGCTGCCCTTTGGAAATTTCAAATGGCCTTTTTTTTTTTTTTCTAGAAGAACTTGAAATTTTGCATTTAAATATGCTCTAATCATAATTATTGAAAATGACCGTCAGAGTCACAGTAAAATTTGAGGTTCAGCCTTAATGACTCAAGAGGCATGTGTAGAGTGCCAGCTCCAATGGCAGCCCACACTAGACCCTCAGAGACACACACAGGAGGAGCAGAGATTGGTTTTTGCCCTGGAGGAGCTCACAATGCATCTAGAGGGGCAGAGGAAGCTGCTACCACCACCCGCAGCAGCGGCAACTCAGGGCTTAGGACAATGCCCAGCACATAATCAGCAGTCAATAAACACTTACAGACGAAGGAATAAGTGAACAATGGAAGACCAAAGCCAGGTGGCAAACAGTGCCATGGTATTGGTGGCAAAAGGCTGATGTCTTGCCTTCTAGTCTTTCTTGAGCCTTAAGGTCCTCAGATGATTTCTCAAGGGGTTCTCCCTCCCGGTTCTGCCAGTGTTTCACACACTGGTTATATAGGCTGCCATCTATTTCTACACTTGCCAGTCATGACAAGCGTTGGGAAGTGGTTTTCTGGAAAGCTATCTGCCCTGCCACTCTGCTGGCTTTTCTTGTAAGACTGGAAACACGCTGCTTATCAGGAGAGTTCATTCTGGGGAACGTTCAGCTTAACCTGGTTGAGTGTGACATGTGGAGGATTGGTCACAGGTGACTCCAAGAGAACACGGTGTTGCTAGCTAATGGGACAGAGCTGTTAGACAGTCCCCACGTGCTCGGAGGATGAGTTTCATGCCCACAGCATGACCCAGAGGCCTCAAGAGCACAGGACAGGCTGTGGTGTAATTCTTCCAAACCACAGTTTCCCCCGCACTGGACTGGGAGCTGCTCCAGGGTGAGGGTTTGTCTCGCTGTTCCCCAGCACTAGCTTCAGTCCCATCCCCTTGAATCTGGTCTGCTTGTGACCGCTGTGAGTGGTGACACACAGAAGGAGGGATGCCTAAGTTAGGTTCTGAAAGGTCTGAAGCTTCCAGTTGTTTCTCTTGGAAAACTCCCTCTTGGAACCCAGCCGCCATGCTCTAAGAGGCCCAGGTGACATGGAGAGACCACAGGCAGGTGCTCTGATCATCATTTCCAGCACGGCCCAGTCTTTTAGTCAAACTGGCCCACTTCTTTAGACTACTGAAGACGCCATCTTGGAAATGGATCCTCTGGCCCAGCAGGTCAAGCTCCCAGATCTGAGTCTGTCTCAGCTGAGGCCATAGAATTGTGGAGCAGAAAGAAGCTATCCCAGACCTGTTGGGTTTCCTGACCCACAAAACTCCTGAGCAAAATACAATTATTAGTGTTTTACATCACTGAATTTGGGATGGCTTGTTATGCAGCCATGGGAGCGAGAACAACTCTGGAGCCAGACTGTGTGGGTTCAAATCCTACCTACACTAATTAATACAGACATTTCCCTGGGGAAAACCACCAGATCCCTGCAGGCCTTGGTTATCTTATCTACAGAATGGGTGTCCACAGAGACTGACTCGGAGAGCTGCTGCAAGCGCTAAGAGGGAAAATGTACGTGAAGCATTTAGCTCATGTCTGGTGTAGAAGCCCTGTGGTTCTCTTACCATCAGCTCAGAATTTTATGGGGTACTTCCCTTTAGTCATATCACCTTTCCCCCCTCCCTGAATCCCCCTGAGCATGGGACAGAACCTCATCCTAAAGCTGGTCTAGGCACTTCTGTGTGCTTGCCTGCAGAGGTCGGGTGTCTGAGAAGCCCACGGTAGAAACCCATCTCCGCTGGGACTTGCTTTGCAGTCCTTAGCATGGGACTGAATCTTTCGGAGCCTTTTCATCCTGTGTAACAAGGGGTTAGAAAGTTGTAAAGATTCAGGAGATAATGCACACGATGTACCTGATGCGGTGGCTCCCACCTGGGGCCCATTCCATTGTGGTCACTGTGTCCCTGATGACATGAGGAGCCCAAGCGTATCTTAGACATGTCCACTCCACAGAGAGGGTCTGTATTCCTCTACAGTTGCACACATCAGGTTATATTCTCATCATCTATTTGGGAATCCTGTTGGTCCTCATGGGGTTGGTTCTAGGGCCCAGCTCTGTGATATGGATTTTTCCGGAGCGAGGCTTTGAGTCAATCTGAGCCAACAAGTCCACTTCCTGAATGACTGTTCCAGTGAGAGATCCAGGCTGTTTCTGACCCTGAAGCCAGTGCCAGTATCGTCTGATGCTGATGGACTGTGATACTGACAGATCGTATCTGGCTACTTTCCTGTGGAAAGCTGGCAGCGTGATATTTACAATGTTGATAACATCTTAGAATTATTTAGTCTTGTAAGTAGCACTAAACAGTTTACAAAGCACCGGATATAAATAATCCCATTTGACTTCTCAATCACAATCTACATAAACTATTGATAAGAGACTTTGTATTGAGTATTTTCTATTTGTTAGGAACTATGCTAAGGGCTTTACATATATTAATTCGCTTAATTCCAACAACAGACCCACGAGGATGGGGTATTTCCTCCATTATTTGTTACACAGATGAGAAAATGGAAACTCTGAGAACCAGTGACCTGTCTGAGGTCACCAGCCAGCTACTGACCCAGGTGGGGTTTGAAAGAACACTTCCTGATTCCAGAGCCCAGGTGCCTAGGTGTACCACACCTGTGGCAGAGGTCCTTCTCTCTGCTCTTGGCAGGTACGTGTGGGCATTTAAAGGGAGAGGAGAAGGCTCCTCGTCTTCTTAGCAAAGTTGAGTTGCGAGAAGATTACCTTTCAATAAACCCAGGACAAGATCCCTCAGAAACATGAAGCCGGGGCCAAGAGGCCACTCCAGCGGGGATGAGGTCATTTCAGGCGCCAGGAATCAGATCAATATCATCCCAAATTTGCCAGTAAGCTCATTAACATTCAACTGACTCCTAGTCTCTCTGGGATGCAGGAGGGAAAGGTGTCTCTCCAGCACCTGGGTAAGTGTGATGTCCAACAGACAACTCAGCCAGAAAGAAGGTCCAGAGCAAGGGAAGAGGTTACAGAGGGTGGATACACACGAGTGTCTGGAGGGCTCTGGAATAGTCCATCTGAAGCTTGAATGGCCTGTCTCCTCCTGAGCTCCTTGTCCTCCTTGCTTCCTGCTGGTAGAACTTGGCTGAATTTCACCATAAAATTTGGAGTTAGGGAAAACTTGGCTTTGGGGAGGTCCATGGCCCTCCATCTCTGGGCCAAGCCATTCATTTGACAGATGGGGAGACTGAGGCTTGGGGAGGGGAGTCTCAGACCAAAGAGTTATGCCTAGAAATTCTTCTAGAACGATAGTTCTCAAGTAGGGGTACGTGGGTGGGAGGGCTTTGCTCCCAGGGGTCATTTGGTGATGGCTGGGGACATCTTTGGTTGGTTGTCACAAGTGGAGGTCTCTAGTGGGTAGAGGTGGGAGTGCTGCCTATCATCTTACGGTACATAGAAGAGCCCCAACAAGGAATTATTTGGCATCAAAAAGTTAATAGTGCCCAGGCTGAGACATCCTGGGCTGAATCAATGAGCCTAGGTCTGTAGGGGTGATAAAGACCTTAAGGTATGAGGCAGTTGGGGTCAGACTCCACCAGGAATTGTCGCTCCATTTTAGAGAGAATGTTGAGGCTGACAAAGAGCTAACACACTGTCCTCAGTCACACAGCCCATCGGTGCCGATGCTGGAGCCTGAAGCCAAGCCCCACCTATAGGTTGGTCTGACTTCAAGTGCAGCCTACTTATCTTTCCCCTTTGCTACTTTGTATAAGAAATCCATCCCTCCCCCTCAATTACGGTGTAATCATTCGCTTAATGTCTATCTCTCCCCATGGGCTGTAGGGTCCAGCAAGACATCTGCGGCCTGGCACAGGGCCTGGCATAGAGCAGACACTAAAACGTTTGTTTAATTAATGAAAGTATTTGTAGGATATTCATGATAACCGTGAATATCAGATAAGACGACAGGCTTTATTGAGCGTTTCTTTCTTAAGTGCCAAGTATTGTTCTTAATTATATTTGTTAAATTTTTTGTTCCCAGGAGCCTCATAAAGTAGGTGCTGTTATTCTCCCCATGTTACAGATGTGGAAATTGAAGCACACAGAGAGGAGAAATAATCTTGTCCTAGGGGACCTGGCTAGGGAGCGAAGGAGCCAGGATTTGAACCCAAGATTTAGAGGCCTTTGGAGTCTTTCCTCTGACCATGACTCTGCGTTCAGAGAACCACCTCTTCCCCATCTCATGGGCTGGGCTAGGTGACCTGGCTCCATCTTCTTGCCTTTCAGTCCAGGGATTGGCCCATGGCTTAGGTCTATCATAGACTCTACCCTTCTGGCTATTGTGATTAGCTCAGGGATGGGCATGTGACTAAAGGTGAGTCCATCAGAGTCCTCCCTGGAACTTTTTCTGGAGCTCCTAGAAAATATGCTTTCTGTTCCTTTGAGATCCATAATGTAAGGTATTGGAGGTCATTTCCCTAGCTACATGGAAGAAAGTTACCTCAATTGGAGAGAATGGGGAAAATATGCAAAGGAAACAAAAGGAAGCAGAGCCACAAGATTGATGGTGGGAGGAGAATATGAAAGTTTAGGTGACCTGCTTCAGCTCCTGGATCCAGCCATGCCTGAAGGATCCACCCCAGTATTTTCAACTACCTGAGCCATAGCTAATGCATTTAATTGGTGGTTCGGGGGGGTGGGGAGGGGTTGCTTAAGACAGTTTCTTTCACCTGAAATTCAAGGATGTCTGACAAATACAAGTTGGTTTCAACTTGCCCAAAGACCCATTTATTTTCCTTAGTTCTGATTTCAGAGAGAATGGCTTTGCAGAATCCTAAGTGGTGGACAGGGCTTTTTCAAATCCAGACATGCCTACTGGAAAAAAAGCCTGGGAGGGAATGATAACAGCCAACATTTAGTAAGCTCTATGTGGCAGGTATTGTTCTAAATGTGTTACCTAGATGACTCATTAACCCTCACAAGCAGACAATTTGTTGGGACATCCCCATCGTTATTATCATCCTATTTTATGAATGGGTAGACTGTAAGGTATACAGAGAGGGTAAGAAATGCGCTCAAGGTCACGGAGCTAGGAAGTGGCAGAATAAGACTTGAACCCAGACAATTCACCTACAGACCCCCACATCTTACTCTACCACACTATGTCTGCCTCCCCTGCAAAGTCCTGCAAGGAAGGGATGATCGTATGCCCTGGCTCCTGCCTGCACACCCAAGGTGTGTCTTCCCAACTACCTGTTCTTGGCTTCGTTGCCAAGAGCAAGTTTAGGCACCTGCCTAGGGCTCCCTCCCCAGCTTGCTCTACAACCAGTTCACGGCAGTCACTGTCACTGATGCTATCCTGGTTGCTGGCTGCGTCTGTGCAGGTAATAAACACAGCTATCACAAGATCAGAAACTGGGCAGGTGACAACAGAGGTGGGGATGTGCAGATCGGATCGGGGACAGGGAACTGATAACACCGGGGACTGCGTCAAGCCGCCTCCTCACCTCTTTTTGGCCTTTGCCGCTAGCCTCGGAGGTGCCCTAATGAGGGGAGATCCTGACATCTGCGACGATCACAGCCCCACCGGGTGCCCTTCTTCCTCCTCTTCTCAGCCAAACTGCTCTTCCTCTCACTGTTCATAGGAGGGGAAGCTCTTCCCCTCCCACTGTCAGCTCGCAGGGCTCGAAGCTGGGTACACCCCCTGTGAAAGCCTTGTGGACAACACACCTTCCTGAGCCTCTCTGTCTGTGGGACAGTTGGGCCCAGGCCAAAGCTCTTCCGTTCCAGGAAGGCAGGAAATTCCTGAGACTGCACTTCAGATAAATCCCAGAGGGATGGGCTTGAGGGCCACAGGCAGTGGCGTGTTGATAAATGTTTAACAATCAGCTCTAGAGGTGGGGAGGAGCCCTGATTTGTAGTGGTTGCCAATTGCCTTGGTATAACTACTCTCACTATCATCAATTTCAAGATACCCATTCTCGAGACCTTAACCCTTCCTTGGCCCTCATGAGCCTAGGACAACTGATTCCAGAGCCCCTTGGGTAGAAAGCCTGGTCTGAACCTCCCGCCTCCCAAATTACCTGATTTCCAGTTATTAGGAGAAGTGAGAGACTGCTTCCTGGAAAATGAGCCTTTTCGTTTAAAATGAAACAGAAACAAAAACTTAAGGACAATGTAAGACAGGCTGATTGGCTGGGCTCCAGCCTCCCTGCTTCCCAATGAATGATAAGCACATAAACCCATAAAAAGATAAACAGCACTTTTCCATACATTCTCTAGCTCTCCATCTACAACATGCAAGCATATCTTGAAGCTTTTCTCACTTGGCTTTAAAGTGCAGGAGGATCACCAGGAAGACTTGCTTGCAGAGGTAGGTGGCTTTGCAAATCTGCTCTCCGCAAAGGCAGGGATGTATGGCAAGGCAGCAGAACGGCAAATGCAAATACAAAGCCAGGAGAATCCAGAATCCCAGGGCTAGCTTTTTGCTCAGTTTCTTCCCTCTCTCTCCCTTTTCAAGCCCCCGAAAGAGGAACAATTCAACTGAGAGCCTTAAGGGTAACCATAAGGAGACGGATCAAAGCAGAAGATGCCAAGATTCTAATCTTATAATGAGCAGGGGTCACACCGACATTTCTGGGCTAAACCTGGAAAGCTGGGAAAATGGACAAGATTGGTCTTGATGGCTTTTGGTTCTGGCATCCAGGACGCCAGGCAACATCTGCTTAATTGCCGGGACAGGTGAAGGGATGCCGCAGTTGGCTGCATTAGTCAGGTTAACCTTCCATTCACCCATCTAGTCAGCCAGCTGGCCATTCAAGCCAACGTTCCCCTGAACAGTCCAAGGTCACCAATGACCTTCACACTGTTAAACCCAATGGTCAATTTTCCAGCTTCATCTTACTTAACCTCTCAGCGGCATCTAATAGTTAATCACTCTCTCTTCCTTGACACACCTTGCTTCTGGGACCCCGGGCTCTGTGGGTTTCTTCCTAGCTCACACGTTCCTGCTCCTTTTCAATAGCCTTTGCCGATCCTCTTTCTCCTTCTGACCTCCAAATGTTGGAGGGACCGCAGCTCAGTCCACAGGCCTCCTTTCTTCTCTCTCCGTATACACCTGCCCGGTATCATGGCTTTAAAAACCATCCCTATGCTGATGAGTCCCGCATTTATACGAGCAACCCTGACTGCTCTCTTGAATTCCAAAGTCTTGGATGATTCACTGACATCTCAAACGTGCCTCCTGATTTGCTCCCACCCCACACTTTGTCAACGAGTTCTTGCCTGTTTTCCTTCCAGCTCCTCAAACTTACATCTCTGAAGTATCCTTGACTTCTCTGCTTTCTCCTACCTCATGTCCAATCCACCAATAAGGTCTTTTCCTTCTTCTTCTTTTTTTTTTTTAAGAGAGAGAGTCAGGGGGAGGGGAGGCGCAGAGGGAGAGAGAATCTTAAGCAGGTTCCACGCCCAACACCGCGCCTGATGCGGGGCTCGATCTTTATGATCCCGAGATCACAGCCTGAGCCCAAACCAGGAGTCAGACGCTCAACCAACTGAGCCACCCAGACGGCCCGAATCCACCAGTAAGTTCTGTCAGCTCTACCTTTACCCCAGATCCCGAACCCCGCCACTTTGCACCTGCTCCCCCTGGTCCCATCACCATCACCTCTTGCCTGGGTTAGTGCCGCAGCCTCCTTATCTGTTGCCTGCTTCTGCCTTTCCTCCCGAGCATCTATTTTCAATATATCCTAACCATACATCAGATCCGCCACCCCTCCTCTTCTCTAAACCGTCCACTGGCTTCCCACGTCACTCAGAGGGAACCCAAACCTTCTAACAGCCTTGAAGGCCCCCGGCTTCCTCTGGCTTCCTCTCTGCCTCTGACACGCCCGTGTGGCAGCCCAGCCTCCTCTCAGCTCACCCCTCGGCTCTGTGCACGGCTCAGTCCCTTACTTCCCTCGTACTTTGTCCAATGCTGTTTTGTCGGAATCCTTCCCCCAACCACCCTTGTGAACTAGGCACCCGCATGGCACTGGGGCCCTTTTCCTGACTTTATTTTTCTCCACAGCACTACTGCTACTTGATATTATTTTAGCCACTTGTCTTCTCGTGTAACATTCGACTCTCCGATATAGAATATAATCTTCACGAAAGCATCTTCATTATTCTATCCTTAAGTGCTAGAGCAATGCCAAGTGCACAGTGGGTGAGAGAGGAATGAATGGATGAGTCTGCCCACCCACCCATTCATCCACCCATCCATGCAATAATTTCTTTTTTCAAAGCATTTTTATTTATTTGTGTGTGTGTGTGTGTGAGAGAGAGAGAGAGAGAGAGGGAGGGAGGGAGAATGAGTGGAGAGGGAGAGGCAGAGAGAGAAGCAGATTCCCCAATGAGCAGGGAGCCTGATGTGGGACTCAATCCCAGGACCCCGGGATCATGACCTGAGCTGAAGGCAGACGCTTAACCGACGGAGCCACCCAGACGCCCCATGCAGTAACTTTTTACTGGGAATCCATATAGGTTCCTGGGAGGTCCGGCGCATTGACTCTTCACATATGAAAGGAGATGTCCAGAAATCAGCCTCTTTTGGGGTCTTAACCTCCCCTCCCCCAGAGATCAGTAGTACAGTAATCACGAGCATGACAGAGACGGTACATACGGCATCTGGTCCCATCCATGCATCTTTCAATTTAGGTGTGCAATGACTACTCCCTTACTGCACGTGACACAGCAGTTTCACATTCAGGATTCCACCGAACACTTCGTAAGTGGACTGTGCAATATGGCCCCTACTAGCCACATGTGACCCTTTAAGTTCAAATTCAAAGTCATTAAAATTAAATAAAATTTAAAAAATTCAGTGCCTTGGTCACACTAGCCATGTTTCAGGTGCTCAGTAGCCACATGTGGCTAGAGGCTTCCCCACTGGGAAGTGCGGATACAGGCCCCTTTTATCATTGCGGAAAGTTCTTTTGGACAGTGCTCTCATACAACCACCCAATGAAGGGGCTTTTCCCCATTCTATAGACTGGAAAATAAACCCAGGGAAGTCCTACAACCAGCGTGAGATAGAGGCTTGCCTTGAAGTTTGGCTTTCTGGCTCCAGGTCCGTTTTCCTTCCAAAGCAGGGTGATTTAAGAGATGGGTCCCCGAAAGCTTGTGCCCTAAGTAAGTCAGCTTGCGATACGGCAAAGAAGGCATCTATCTGCAGATGATGGCCTCTTGCCGTGTTATCTGGGCATCATCATGCCTCTTTCTTCTGGAAACAGCAGCCCCCTTTTCCCCCGGCCACCTCTCTGTCCCCTCCTCTCCATTCATGAGCCTCAGGCGGGGTGGACCCCACTCAGATTCCAGGCTGCCCATGTGACACGACTCTGGTCAATCAGACTGCCGTCTCTCCTGCACTAAGCGAATGAGTGAAGTCAGAGAATAATGCTGCACAGCGTCAGGAGACACACACACACACACACACACACACACAAACACACACACGCTGCTGTTCACTGCAGGTGACGTCTCGGGTTCAGACTGGGGCAGTGGGAGAAGATGCCCAGAAAACTTGTTCCTTACTTCCTTGTCTTGGGTCCACTAATAATGATGGTGCAGCAGGCCCTGCTGAGACGGTAATTTGTGATGGATTTCAGTGCTGTAATGGACCAATCTCCAGTTCTCCTGCTCCAAGAGAAGGCAGGTCCTTCAGCCCCCTTGCCTCAGGGACATTGTCGTATGAAAGGAAGGCAGAGCTTACTTGAAGGCACACTTGCCTCCTTACCTTTGTTCCTCAGACAGGAAGCTCAGAGGGAATTAGGCCAGGGGAAGGGAAGAGGTGGTACTTCCGGGGATGGAGATATGGAACATTCTAGAAGGAGGAGATTGGCCAATTCTCCAAGCCTTAGCTGGAGAGGTCTATAGGCCTGTTGATAGCGGGGACCTGTGTCTGGTCTCTACTGGCACAGGGACAAGGTGGCAGGGCTGAAGAGGGGAGTGACCGCATGTAGGCGCCACACTTAGAGGTTTTGGGTCTGGACTCTGGACACCGGGGCTCCTAATATCACCAAAGAAACACACAGGCTCAGGCAAGAGTGCCGTCCACCTCTGGGGGTCAGATGGGCCCGGAAGAAGGCCAGGTCAGCTGAGACCACAGTAGATGGAAGATTCCACCATTCTCTGGTCATCGTGAACTTCCTGGATGACCGTGTGACCCCAGGCAGGTGTGGAGGGACACGCTGATACGATGAGTCTTACTTTCTCACCACTCCTGGTTGGCCTTGGCCAGAGCTCTTGCACGTGTGGTTGCGGAGTCAGATTCGTCGAGGTGGTAATGAAAACCACATGACCACAGGGTCCCCGGGCAGCCCTCAGAGCAGCCGCCCTGGGTTGAGAGCTGACGGTATGACAACCCTTGTGCTCACACCTCCCTCCGCACTTCAGCTCGGTAGGCCTCACCGCCACTCATGAGACAGTCGCCATAGTTAGAGCCCCATCGTACAGATGAAGAAACTGAAGACCAGAGAAGTTAAGCCATTTGATCAAAGCCACACAAGTTAGAAACAGAGCTGGGACCCAACCTACAAATCCTATCTTAGCTCCAAAGCCCGTGGTCTTTGCTTTTGAGTAGAAGGGACTTAATTTTCCCAGAGTTGAGCCCACGGGCCCAACCCTCAGGGAATCTGCCCAGCAGGATCTGAGGATCGAAGCCGAGAGTTTCCAGGTCGGGCCCAACCCTGGATAGATTCTGGGCTTTTCCGCAGAGATGGGACTCTGTGTCCTCGTCTCAATGGGGAAAAATCTGAACTCGTGAGTTTTCTCACCCCTTTCTTACTCAGCCCTGGAGACTTTGGGATTAATGGCAAAGTAACGTGGGGTGACGTTGGGTGTCTGCAGGAAGGAAATGGCGGAGGGCAGGGACTGGCATAGCCCGGCAGCCACCGCATGGAGCGAGGCTCTTAATAACGCTGGATTTTTCCAGCAGGTCTGCTTGCTAATTAAAGCTGCTTCTCTCAGCCTCTGCAAAATGAAGGCGCCTCACCTGAAAGCCTGTAATTTGCCAACATGAAGGAGAACAGAAGCAAGAACTCCAACGTCACCCCCAACCACGGCTTCGGGATACTGATTAGCAAGACACAGAGACACGGCCCTGCTTCCGACCCCTGAAACCCAATCAAAATCAGCATTTCTCGCCTTGCAACGGAGAGCAGAAGACCCTTTTCCTACAGAGTTGGAAACAGTCCAGGGGCTGTGACATTTGCCAGCCCCACGACCGTGTTCCGCTTCGCTGAAAACGCCATCATAGGTGAAGATATAAAAATTATAGAACTCGTCAAAAGATATTGTCAAGCCTCAGCCACACGTCCTAATGACTCACAAAATGACTAGTCTCCGGCAGCAGCCCATAATTAGAGCCGCGCTGCGCGGAATATATACACGGACCCCAGCACCGAGCTTCCACCACGAGTCCGGAGACAGCCCCCTGAATTGTGTTCACGCAGGGAAGGCCACCAAAGGTCGCAAGCTCCCCCTGAGAGGTGAGGAAAAAAACAGCAGAGCCAGGAAAAGCTCGAGACTGTCCAAAATGCAAGCGGCGATTTAAAGAAACAAATCGGAAGGGTCCATGTGGGCAGGAAGTGGGGATGAGTGGGAGGGCTTGCTGGAAGCTGGAATCCTAAAAGGAGGCTTTGATCCCAAGCTGTGGCTGGAAAAGGAGTCAGCCTCCACGCTCTGTCGGCATGGGCGTTCCCACTTACGAGAACGTTCCGAGAGGGACTGGTGAAGGGGAACCTGGCTTCCTATTCTGCATTTCACGGCCTCCAGCAACACCATGGGGCTCCTCGAGGTGGAGTGGGAGGGAAGGAAGAACAAGGCAGAGAAGCTAAGCAGACCAGGCACCCCCAAATTCAGTTTTCATTTCTTGGCCCCATTTCTGGAAGGATGTGTGGGAGTGAGGCCAGCGGCAGAGGAGACCAGTGAATCCCCCAAACTGCTCAAGGCTTGTCCGGGGGTTCCCAGGTCATGTGACTCCAGGCTGCCTGGCCGAGGAGGGGTTAGTGGTTAGGCGTTCACTTCGAGCAGTGCCCCCCGCCCTCACCCCAGGGTGTAAGATGTCAGCCTCTGTGGTCTGTCCTCCTTGGTGGGAATCCCCCGTCTGTGCTATTGCTTCAACTCTCTGAGCCTCGGTTTCCTCATCTGTGAAATGCATCCATCTCAGGGAAACTGTCAGATTAGTGCTTGGCACTCGGTGAGCGCCCGGCAGACGGAGCAGCAATTAGCAATGGCCGTGAAGCCCAACATTTCCGGGGGAGGGGCGTCAGAACAGTTCCCCTCCGGTGGCCTTGAAGAAAGCTATGGCTGTGCTTCTGTGAAGCGGCCCCTGTTTGCTCCTGTTCTTCCCGCGCTGAAACTATGTCTCCATTTTCCCCTCTGCCTTCCCCCACAGTCCAGAACCTTCTACCCATCTCAGGCTCAGAAGGGCAAAATGAAGGGCACAGAGCTAGGCACAAGCCCAGCCTAGACCAGGGGCCATGGCAGCTGATCTGCCTGCTGCCCACCCCTTGCCTCCATGCTCTGGCGGGCGTGGGGGTGTCTCCCAAGGCCCCGAACAAGGCTGACCCAGAGGGCAGAGTCCTAGCTAAGGCACTGGGCCGGGTGACCGATGTTACCACGAATCACACAACAAACAGTGTCCCTGGGAGGTGGAGACTAGTGGCTCCCCACTTTGTGGAGCAGGAAACGGGCACAGAAAAGTGCAAGACTCTGCCGTGTCTGTGGTCCAGGAAGTGGATGGACGCCCCCAGACCCAACGGTCACTCCACCATCTCAGCACGGCGGCTGGAGTCACGCCCCGGGGGAATCAAATGCTCCAAGCTTTCTATTTTGGTCTCCTGGTCAAAGTCAAGTGCAGCTTTTGTCTTCTGTTTCCTCAGCCCACTCACAGCCTTGGTACAGAATAAATCTCCCTACCCTAGCAGATCTCACAACCAAGGGATCTTCAACGGACGAGGGGAGGGAGAAAAGCGAAGGGCTGACTCCGAGGCACGTTTCCATTTGCCGCTTGGGCCCAAAGCTGGCTGGCTCCCCCACCTCCAGAGGGCCCTGGCTTGGCCACACCAAGCACTGTGGCTGAGAAGACAAGGAGAAAATGAGACTGACCTTGGGATTCAAAAGAAGGGCATCGAAAGGTGGTCAAAAGTCCACCGCTGTGGGGCTGGGGGAGTGGCCCTCATCACTCAGCTTCCCTCCTCTGTTCTGTCTTTTCAAATCCAAGTTTATACCGTGGTAATAATGGAATTCTCTGGTGCACCAAACACAAGAGTTCCCCACTGACGAGGTTCTCCAGTGGGGAACTCAGTGATTGGAGCCTCAGGCATGCCGGGATGCACCCCGAGCCAGGCCAGAGACCTTCGGAGGGCTGAAAGGACCCTCTGACTTCTCCAGGTTTCACAATTCTCCGATTAAGCATTTTCTGTTTGCCAACTCAGTGCCAGGCTTGAGGGAGAAAGGAACGATCAGGTGAGCATAAATCTGACCCCCCAGGAGCCTATGGGATGGAGGCGGGGGCACTATTCCCAATTCCAGGGAAACCAAGAGGCTTCCTTCCTGATCACCTGCTATAGATCAGATAACTCATTAAATACTCATCTATGAGCAAAGTCCTCACAAAGGAGGCAAGCAGGAGGTCCGGAGTGCTACGACACAGGGACCTCAGGAGAGGACAGGAGTCGTTCTGTCTGTCCATGGAGAGGACAGCTGTCATTCACCAGGATTTTCAACTGACCTATGGGCCGGGTCTTGAGGCCTTTAGGTGGATGGGATCACACGGTGCCTTTGGTGGCAAAGTCAGAGAGGGTGGCTGCTGTCTTGTCCCCCATGGTGGTGGCGGAGGTCAGAGCACAGCTAGTCGCGGCCAGGAATGTTGCTCCTTTCAGGGACAGCTGCACAGAATCCTCCCAGGGCCCGACTGACCCCCAGGGACAACGCCAGGCCCCGAGCACAGGCCAGTGGACAAGACCTACAACGGCAGCGCCTTCCCTAACCCACGGCCTCGTGGTGGGCACAGACATGGACACCCAGTCATGATGGAGGGTGGGGAGGGTCAGGAGGGCAAGGGCGGGGCTCGGGGGGTGTCCGGTGAAGGTGGCCCCCCTAGTCTGGGGAATCAGAGAAGGCTTTTCATCTCACCTGAGATCTTAAGCAGGGGCAGCACAGGTGACAAGTGGCTGGGACGGAAGAACTGGGAGGGGGGTAGGGCAGCCGGAAGAGAGTCCCAGGCAGAGGAGAGCGGCCGCGCAGGGGCACGGAGCCGAGGTAGGACGGGGCGAGCTCGAGACACTGGACGAAGGACACTGTAGCCGTCTCCCTGGGCTCCCACGTCAAAGTGCCGCAAAGCAGGGGGCTGGAAACACACAAAGCGATTCGCTCCCCCTTCTGGAGGCTGCAGGTCTGAGATCAAGGTGTTGGCAAAGCCGCGCTTCCTCTGGAGGCTCTGGGGAGGATCCTTCCTTGCCTCTTCCAGCTTCTGAGAGTTGCCGGCAATCCTTGGCCTTTCTTGGTTTACAGACACATCATCCCAATCTCTGCCTCTGTCATCGGGTGGCCTTCCTGCCCATATGTCTTTTCGTGGTCTTCTTATAAGGACGTCAGATTTTGGATTAGGGCTCACTTTAATCCAACAGGACCTCACCTTGACTAGTTACAGACACAAGGATCATATGTCCAAATCAGGTCACACGCTGAGATTCTAGGTGGACAGGAGTTTGGAGCTGGGGGGGGGCAATTTTCCACGCAGAAGAGTCTGGAGTGCACGGGGCGGGGGCAGGGGGCTAGTATGGGATTGTGCGTTCAGAGGGGGGCGACTGGCCGACTCTCCGGCTTGGGGGCTCCCTGCGAGAAGTTTGCTGGTTGCAATTTCGAGGCTCCTCCGGTGGGGGACGGCTACCTCAGCAGCAGATGGCAGGGATCGGGGTGGGGGAATCAGGAGAAGCCAGGGTGCAAAGATCTTGTTTTAAAATACACCAAACCAGGAAGATCTGTCATCCCTGCTAAGCAGATGCATTGTAGATTCTATTAAAAGCACAAATGAACTTTAGAAGACAGGTCCTAATAAGCAATTCTAATTATCATCTTCATTAGCTACTCTAGTCCCAGGCCGATCTATTTTCATAGTGGGAAGACTCCGCATCCACATTTGTCTGGAAAAGTCTGTTCTTCTGGCATCTCCAGACCTGGTGTTGGGTTGGAGAAAGATATCCCTGACCTTGGCCGGGAAGCGGGGGCGGGTGTGAGGTAGAAGCTTCCCGCACCACCCAGAAGCTTCGCTTTCCGTGTTGACCAGCTCCCCATGGCGCGTGTCAATCCATTTTGGAGGGAAAAGAGCCCATAAAGAAATGGCCCCTGGGGGTTGCTACTTCACCTGAGCAGCAATGTGTTTTGGGGTACATGGAATAACTCATTTGCATCCCAGAACATGATGACCGCCTCCCGGGTTGGGCGGTATTATTATCCCATTTCACATATGGGAAGATGGAGGTCAAGGGAGGGAAAGCGACCGCGGAAAGTAGTGCCACGAATATATGGCCCTTGGCAATCCGAATTGAGAGCTTGACCTCTGAGTGCAGCTACCTGCTGGATGTGGCCGGACGCCGTAGGGGGATGGGGCTGGGGGCGGGTAAGAAACATGAGAGCCTGCCACTGACTTCTGCCCCTATTTCCACTTCCGGGGTTTAGGACTTTGCCCCGCCCACCCCATACTCCCCCTTAGCAAGTCCTCTCTGGGAGCCATGATTGAGACAGTCCCTCGACGATGTATTTTCAGCCTCTCTCACTTCTCAGTAGGAACTCGCTCCTGAACTTGAACATCTGTCGTGTAAAAGAAGATTCCAGCTCGCCTGACACTTCCTTGAAGCTTCGAGCTGGTTGGTGGGGGTGGAATCCCCCCTGTGCTTAGCATCCTGCAGAAAGAAGATTCTGGTCTTCCTGAGTCCGGCCGACTTCTCTCCTGACCTGTGCCTGACTCGTAACTGCCTCCTCGCTGGATGAAAGAATGAAACCCCGAGTGAAGCAATCAAGGAAGGAACCAGGCTGCCTTTCGGCTATGCTCCGCCTCACCCCCCACCCCCCGCCCTCGGGTTGCAGCTCTGTGACATCATTTACCGTCCCCGAACACACCACACACTCTGCATCTCTGTGCCGTTGCCTGTTTGGCCTCATTTGCCTGGCGCCTGTGTCCTCCTTCCGCTCAGAAACTCCTATTCATCCTTCAAGGACCAATTTAAGCTGACCCCCTTATTTCCCCCAAATTTCTCCTGAGGTGAACCCTCGGATGAGTTCATTATTCTTTCTCCTGCCTTCTTGGAGCACTCTACACGTACGTGCCCAATGCCGTCACTGAACCTGGGTTTTTCTAGGGTTATCGACACATCGGCCTCTCTCTGATGGGCGCGATCCCCAGGGTAGGACCCGAATCCAGCTCGTCTGTCAGCCCTGCAAACCTCGTGTTCACTAAACGTCTTGGAAAATTAAACAAAATTTGAGCTTTGCGTCTCCGGCTGAGTGGAAGACAGGCAAGGATATCCACGGGGCCTTGATCTCTACTTCTGCTCAAGGCTGTCTTTGAAACACACACACACCGGTCTTCTGGAGCATTCCCGGTGAGGGCAGAGGTTCCAAGCGCATCTCACTCCTCGACACCGCAGAGCACCGGTGTCCCGCTGAGGGGCAGCGTGTCTGCCGCTGGGGGTGCGGGACTGAGTGCCACACCGAGGGGCAAATCTCTCCCTGGCCTTTCTGGAGCACTCGCAGGGCCGAGGTACCCCTCTCCGTGTTCACCGGGCGATGCCTGTGGCGGCTCATGGGCTTTACCTCGAGAGCAGACATGCGGGGGTGACAGTGGCCACAGCGCTCTGGGTGCGCTCTCTTCCAGGACAGACCGAGGCCTGGAAGCTGACACTCATCACTTGACAGATGCAGAAAAAAAGGGATACAAAGACTCAGCTACGGAAAATGTCTCTTCCTGGCATACACAGGACCACAGAAGCACCAGGAACCCCCCCTCCCCCAGGAAGCTCAAATCTCAGCTTCGTCCCCTCTTGCTGGGCAGGTAACTGAACCTCTCTTTCCTCCCCTGTGAAGCAGGTACAACACAGAACGGGTCGCGGGGTGATCATGACGATTAATGGAGACGCTGTTCGAGGGGCAATCATTCGAATAATTAGTCACCAATACAGCCCGTGCCCTGTGCCAGCGATCGATAACCGGAGACACTGGCCCCGGGTCCTGGTTTGCAATGCTGGGTACATCCTGGAATCTATGTCAAAGGCTCAGACAGTGGCAGCATTTCGTGGAACCTGTAATCCATGGGGGCCCCCACGGTGATCACTGCTGCGTTTTTGCAAAGTGCTCTGGTCACCATTTGTCAGGAAGCCCGCTCACGTCCTAGGTACACTCGGGGACGCAGATTGAAAAAACTCGTTTAAATCATCTTCACCCCTGGCTGATTTTCCCTGTAGCCGGTAGGGAGCCTCCCTGACGTGACTAATCTCTCTTCGTCCCTGGGCTGGGGGTTTGGAAGGCACCGCTGGCAAAAATCAATCCAAAGCAATTAAACTCCTACCCGGTCTGATCGGAGCGGAGCTGGCTTGATGGGAAGTGCACTGGAATGGGAAATTCTCATGGGTCTCTGCCCCCGCCCCACCCCCTCTCATCCCGGAGAGCAAGGTGCCTCTTCCTAGGTCCAACATCCTAATGCGAGACCCCCGAAACCACTCCCTTTAGAGGGCTTTCTGCAGGCAGACCACCACGAGGTCACTCCTCGCTTCCTCTTCTGGGTCCCCAGACATTCGGTTTCTACATTTATTACAGCAATTGTCAAGTCGTATTTTTAATTATGATTTTAGATCCGTGTTATGCTCCCTCTATTGTTAGATCCTTGAGAGGAGGCCCTGTTTCTTGCTCAAGTTTATAACCTGCTTCTTTCCTGGCCCACTCTGTAGCTGCCGATGTCAGTCAGGGTTCTCCATCACAAGTGACAGATAACTCAATCCAAACTGGTTTAAATAAAAAGGAAATTATTGGATCATGTAACTGGAAAGCGCAGGGATAGTTCTCCACTCAGATACGGCTTTGCCAAGGAGCTCAAATGATAGCACTCTTCAGTGCTTCTCTCCGTATTCCTGGCTCCCCTCGCTGGGTTGGTTCCCTGCTCAGATGGGCTCCCTTCCTCTTGGTGGCAAGATGGCTGCCAGCAGCTCCAGCTTCATGTTCTCCCTTGTTCAGGTGCGTATGGGTACGGAAGCATGCAGCTCTTGTCCGGTGGTCTCAGCAGAAGCCGCATTGGGTTCTCTAGCTCTGACTGGGTCAAGTTCCCACGCTGGAACCAAGCCGTGTGGCCTGGAGACTGCAGTGTTCAGGGCCGGTGTGAACCGTGAATTAAATGGGGTTAGGAGTGGGGTGATGCTTTGGAAGAAGGTCAGGGTAGCAGGTGGCGAGTGGACAGAACGCAGCCAAGGTCTGCGTGAGCACTCGAGGAAGCTGCAAACAGTAGGGAGGAAATCGGATCTTCTATCAGAATTCCTACAGATGATCAGACTTACAGGCAATCAGACCTCACTTCTATTCTTTCCTGCTCCTTTTTATTATTCCAGGACAGGAATCTTGTCTTCAGTTGCTCTCCTCCCGTTCCTTCGGGGATGAAAGGCCTTGCAAATTCGCGGAGAGCTGAGTGAAGGCAAAGCAACCCTCTTAGCAACCTGAATCTGATAAAAAGTAATTATTTTCAGGACCAACCCCAGTGCCAATGCAGACAGATGCTTCATTAACTAGGTCCAGCTTCTTCCAATAATTTATTTTAGGTCTACTGAAAAAAATACGTTATGGTTGCGGTTGATAAACTTTGTTTTGCTCAGCTGTATTCTGAAGACACAATTAACAAACTGCACTTGACATACCTGTGTGTTATGCACAAAGGACGCGTCTGTCCATGTGTGTAGTTACGCGTGTGGACCCGAAGCAGGAAACTCCTGCTTCCTTTCAAATGCCCGTGGATGGATCGTTACAAAACTTGGCTACGTACTGGACCACAAAGAAAATCTTAATAAATCCTGGAAGAGAGTCTCCGGGCCTCTCTCTCCCTGACCACAAAGCCAGAAAGAAAAGGAAACATTTTATTTAAAAAGACACATCCAGCTGCATGTGCACCGTTCGCGCGGAAGAGATAGAGGGTCTCTGGGCCCCGGGAACAGAGGTTTTGCTCTCGTTTGCACTGGCTGCTGAGAACACCACCATGCCCTTCCTAACCTAACCTCGCCCAGCAGGCCCGGCTGCCCCGGATTTTGTGCCAGGGAAGTGACGACTGGGGTGTGGACCACCCAGGCGAGGCTTTGGGGCAGAAAGGTCCGACCACTACATTCTACTCACTTTCTCTTCTTGATGTCTGACGGTTGATGTAAGAGGTCTAAGGAGATACAGTGGGGACAGAAGGAGAAATGGCCGGAAAGCTTTAGACACACAGAAAAGCCGAGAAGGACAAAATGATCCTGCCCTCTTTGTTAGTTCAAGCAACTGATCCGGGCTATGATAGAGAACAGACATTGGCAGATAAGGGTTTTTGATATCAGCCTATCCTGATGGTCTTAAAATACGAGAAAGATATTCTAATGAGATTCAGAGTACGTGAGTGATAATCCGACCTGGGATCAGATCGGGGTTAAATTAAGCAGTGAATGAGAGAAATTAAAGATTAAAGAGTTCTACACCTCTCCACCGCATTTCTCAGAAAGCATTTGAGGTGGATTTTTAAAAAGCCATACGGTGATGCAGATAGTGGTTCAGAGCCCAGACTTGAGAAGAAAAAAAGGATTAGATTTACATCCCAGCTCCGTGGGATCTTGGGGAAGTCCTCTACCTCTGCCTTCTCACCTGTAGAATGGGCATCGCAATAGCTCCTGTGTCTCACACACTTGTCTGAAGACAAAACGGGCTACTGCACAAAAAGTGCTTGGTACAGACCCTGCTCAGAATACTTACTAGAGCTGGCCTGGAAATCTCCCTTCAGACACCCTTGACCACGGCCAAGAAGGAAGTAGGATCAGCTATAGGATTCAGTATTCATGAGCTCAAACTAAACCCATTACTTAGAATTACAGCTCTTATTACACTGACTTGAGAAAGACTTAAAATTTGATCTCACGGATCATCATTGGATGTGCTGGATGAATGTCTGCAATGACATCTTTCCAGCAAATTCACCGGTGGGTTCCAGAGGCTGTTCCATGAAGGCCTCTCAGTGCAAGCCAATGGAATAAGGAGGCAAATATAGATTTTTGGGTATCTTTCAATCTTTCTCTAAATTTGTATCTTTCTCAAGGATGTCGTCTTCAATTCCAGTTAATATTGCCAATACTGACTTGTTTCCATGGAGATCTGTTTTTAAGGGGGAAGGAGAACTCAAATGAAAACGGGTACATGAATGGTCCCAGGAGTATTATTCACAATGGCCCAAAGGCAGACAAAAAGTGCCCCAATGTCCATCAATGAATGAGTGGATAAACAAAAGGCAATATAGCCATGTCATGCAAGATTATCAACAAAAAGAAATTAAGAAATTAAGACATGTGCTACAAGGTGGATAAGCCTTGAAAACGTAATGCTAAGTGAAAGAAGCCAGTTGCAAAAGGCCAGTATTGTATGATTCAGTTTAAGAGAAATTTCCAGCAGAGGCAGATCTACAGAGCTAGAAAGCCGAGTAGTGGTTGCCTAGGGCTGTCCGCTGCAAGTGGGCGGCTTTTATGGGATGTGAATTATATCTCAATAAAAGGAGTACAACAAGAAAAAGAAGTGGGCCAGCCCTGCCATCAGCCACCCATTCGGGGACTTTCGACTGAAACATCTGGGACGGTTTCTCCCCGACGATGAGCAAAACAGCCTAAAGGGAAATCAAGTGACAAAACATTTCAAAAGGTTTTGTTGGCAGAAAGTCACCGACATGCTAACGAATCTGGAGGCATCCTCAAGATTGCAGAAACAGCTGGGCCCCAGAGTACCTAAGGGACCCCTTCCCGATCACTTTCACCCCAGTTTTCAGAGTCCCACAAGCCCACAGCTGGGTGGCCGTGGCTCTATCTGCAGAATTAGGTATGTCAGAACTGCTTCTTGGGGTCTGTGTCCTTTGTGACGGTGTCTCTTGTGCTCCCACGGTGTTCACCCACTTGACATTGAATGCTGGTGGTATGAATGGCAGTGACCTAGAGGTCAGACACGGCGTGGAGTGCTTGACATTCACAATCTCCTTTTATCCTCCTGACACCCTCTGAAGGGGGCAGTGAGGCTCCTGTTTTGCAAAGAAGACACATGCAGCTCAGAGAAGTCATGTGACCTGTGCAAGGTCTTGACCCAAACTCATCCAGCTCTTGAACCTGTGCTCTTTTCCTTCACGTCTGCTTGGCCCTCTTCTCTCTCTTGACTTCTAACCAAATCTCTCCTGTGCCTTCTAGCCCATTCCGCCCCCACCCCCTGCCCCATCCCGAGTACAAAATGGTGTCCTCTGCGGAGAGCTCCAACGGTGGCTGAAGGTAGCTTCCGAAGTCTCTCATAGCCTTCTCGGCTTAATGAGGCCACTCCTGTTCACTCAGCTCCCAAGGAGAAGCACTGAAGGACAGGAACGGATCTGAGTTGCTGCTGAATTGTGAAAATCTCTGCTGGAGCCGGCAATAGCCCCACAGCTCATACAGGCTCACATTCACCCCGGAAGAATGGGCACGATGGGCACGATGGCTCTTGTCATCATGAGAGTAACACAAGATTTAAGAAACATGAAAAGTACAAGTTCCTTCAGAGAACTTAGAACCTACAGAAGCAGGGAATATGTACTCTTCATATTTACTTAGTGAATGCACGTGCGGAGAGTTCTTCCCGGCCACCCTTTCCCCTCTCCACACCCCTTCCCAGTCGGCACAGCCATTATCCCTACAAAAGCCAAGAGTTGCAATGTCGCCGAAGGCCTCAGCAGGCCCTTGTGATAACTACTATATAACTTAAACCCCAGCCCCAAGGATGTAGGTCTTATCATTGCCAACCTGCCATCTCCCAGCGGTGCATGGCAATTACTGACGCGCTCCTTGTCAGTAGCATAAGTAGGAAATGCGCCATCGTTTTGGTGGCTTATTGAAAAATCAGTCCCTCAACTGAACTGCTTTGACAAGCGGCAGTGGGAGCGGCCTCTCTTTCTTTTCAAAGGGGGGAAACATGCTTCCTCTTCTCTTTACTCCAGAAACTTCCATCCCCATTGCACAGGCAAGCTGGCGGCTTGCTGCTGTGGGCGGGACCTCAGAAGCGGTTCCAGATTCCAACCCTGCCACTCACCACGCGCACTTGGGCAAGTATGGCCAGGGCGTCAGGATTTCCCTGTGGAAAGCAGGATCATTCCTTCTTTGCCGGGTGGGGCGAAGTGCCCGGTACGTCAGTTCGACTCCAGGGGGATCTGGTTCCCTTCCAGGCTGCAGCCATGGCCAAGGAAGATCCTATGGAACCTCCCCCAGGTCATGGGCACCGGCCTGGTTGACCAGAATGCCACAAGATCGTGCCAGGCTCCTGGCCTCACGCCCATCCTGTCCACCTCCGTGCGAGACTTCTTAGGGGGGAGTTTTTGCAGGTGTAGAGGGAAGTGTTGGGCAGAGCTGGGGGTTGTTGACAAAAATAAAAAAAGGCAGCTATTTAGCCTTTAGGCGAGGTGCAAATTCACTCAGAAACTCTCCTTATCAGCAGGGCTGGGAAGGGATAATTCCACCCAGGACAATAGGCAACAGATAAAAATAACTGGTGCGGCAGGGAGACAGATATTAAGGCGAGCAACTAGAGAGGGGAACTGTTCTATTCTGAAAGTCATCATCAGTTTCGTGGGTGGGAAACAGGCTGCTAAGGGCCCTGGTAAATTCTTGAGTCACATTTCCTAGACCCCTGGTCGCAGGGTTAAATTAAAAACAACAGTTGTCTCCCCGCCGCCCACCTCTGCGGTGCTTCTGAGCTCGGCTCCCAGAATCGTGGCACCTGTGTGTCACTCCGCTTCCACGACCAGGTGAGTTGCAGCCCACAGAACCATCGAGTTACTATTTCTGAAAGCCGGCCTCCTGAGAACACTGGCTGGACCCCAACAGCTCAGAAATACCCAAGTGACTGAGCAGTACGCCTCTCCCATCTGGAACTGGACCTCACATTTAATGGAGGAGATGCTTCCTCGTCTCCTCCCCTTCCCTCCCCTTCTCCTCCCTGCCCCTACCCTCCCCTGCCTTGAGAAACTAAGAGACTGTAAGTCATTCCTACAAGGAAAACTCCAACGTGCAAGACACTTCCAGAAAACATGGGGGACACTGTCTTCACGCACCACGGTAGTACCATGGTAGCCTACTAGTCAACATATAGGCTCAATAAAAATTTGTTGGGCAAGTCCCTTTCCCTCTCTCTGCCTCAGTCTCTGCATCTGTAAAATGGGGAGGGCTCAGTCACAAAGGACCTGATGGTTTTCCCGGGGGACAACTTGGGGGTTCTCGGAGAAGTGACACCATGGCCTGAGTCCTCTGGCGGTCCTCCAGGCAAGCTGGTAAGGGGGCATCTGCGTGTAATTCAGGAGATGCCAGGTTAGTCGTCCCCGCCCGAAATTCTGCACCTTCTCTGGGACTCAGAGCCAGGCCAGCCTGATCCAGAAGCACATCCCTGTCCCCTAAATCAGGCTGCCTTCATTTTTCCTCTGATCTTCGTTCCTTGGCCAAGGGTCAAGGGGACCGCGGGCCACTGGTCCCCATCCGCTATGGTGTCTCAGCCCCAGTGGGAACTTGTTAAGTGGGTAGGGAACTCAGGGCTGGCCCCGATCTGTGCCGAGTGGCCCCAGGCCAGGCCCCCATGCTTCCCTGAGCAGCTGCTTCTGGGTCAGTGGCAGGACGAGATAGGCGAGGGGTCAGGAGACGGGACTGGAGCCCCGGGCTTCACCGACTCAAACACGTACCCTTCGTGACCTCAGCGGCCCTGCGTGATGCTCCTCTGCCCTGTGTCCCCAGTGTGACCTATCATGGTCATTGCCACACACAGTCATTGTAGCCATCACTCCACGGATGCCCCACCTCCCACTAAACTGCAGGTCCCCAAGGAGGAGACAAAGTCTGGTTCACCTTGGAATCCTCCGGACCCAAGCAGGACTTACAGGTCCTCCAGGAGAGAGCTTGTTAAATGAATGAAGAATGTGGCCGGACTCTGGAGCAAGCCAGACGAATTCACATCCCGGCTCTGCCCATCCCCTAGCTCTGTGGTTTTTGGCTCCTTGGGTTCCTGACCTGGAAAATTAATGCAAAATCTGGTTCCGTGTTTCTCAAGCTTCAGAGAGCACAGGAATCGCTGGGGATCTGCTTACAACGCAGGTTTGGGATCCAGCAGTTCTGAGAAGGGCCCGAGATTCTGCATTTCTAACAAGTTCCTGGCAATGCTGACGCTGCTGGTCCGTGGACCACACTTGGAGTAGCAAGAGCAAAGCTTGCCCATCTATAAAGACGTCCATAGTCTGGCACACGGGGATGCTCAGTAGAGGGCTGACTCTTCTAAGCCTATTCTGGGGGCAGAGAAAGTAATGTTTCTGATCACAGAAGTTGCAGTCCATACCCCGGAGCCCCTGGGCCCCATTTCAAAACACTTTTCTGTGCCTCCATTTGTCATCTCCTGCCAGTGGCACGAACTCTGGGCCAATGTTCCCAGAGAGACCATCTGGCCCTCTGGCAACGTGCCTAGTACCGGCGGTCCTGGCATGGGTCGAGGCTGGAAACACTGACCGAGCCTAGACATGGGGGCACCTTGTGTGCGGGCCGGCAGGGAGAGAGGGGATGGGAGAACCTCATAGAGCTGCTGCCCCCCAGGCAGGACCCCGGCTCTGACTCCTGCCCCTTTCATAGGCCTTCTAGCATTCTCTGATCACCAGGTGGCTGATTTGGGCAGCTGGACCCCCCCCCCCCATCCAAGATAAGCCGGGCTATAGCAGGCCTTGGTGCTATGTCCACACCTGCTGGGCCTCAGCATAGCTTACAGAACTCTCTGGGCCCCACTTGGTCCCCAAGGCCCCTGGAAAGCCAAGCCCTCAAAATACAGACACCTGGAGCTCTCCAGATGCAATCCCGGGTGGACAGCCCCAGGGTGGAGGCTAGGGATGCAGAGAAAGGGAAGGAGAGATAGGGAGACCCCCAAGATATAGCCCCACAGGCAGATACACCCCAAGGTCACTGTCCCACAGTGATCTAACATCTCTCGAGCATGTCTGTATGTCGAGCGTTGTGCTCCCTGCTTCCTAACTCACTGAGATAGGCCTTGCTCTCCCACTTTCCAGCCAAGAATACTGAGGCCCAGAGAGGCTAAGTAAATGCCGAATGACAGGGGAAAGAGCCAGGATTCAAGCCTCGGCAAGGCGAGCCTGAAGGCCTAGCTCCTGGCTCCAGCCAGGGTATGAGGCCCCTGCCTGAAAACCCAAATGAGCGTCTGTGGAGCCTTCTTTCCCGTCGTCCACCCCCTCATCGGCTCCACCTGCTCCCCGCACTGCTGCAGCCGCACCCCTCCTTCAGGTCCCAGCGCCAGGCGAACTTGGCCCCTGGAGAGCTGGAACAGGGTCAGGAGGGTTAGGGATTCTGTTCCAAGGCCAGAAGGAGGGACCAAGGATGGCTGGCGGCAAGGGCATGAAGGGGGCGACCGCCTGCCACGGAAGAAGAGCGCCCCCTAGCTGTGAGGCGTGCCCGATGGGCCAGGCGCATGCTGGCTTTAAGGACATTATGAAGCCAGCTGGTGTCCTGGGCCTTGGTCCCCTGGTGACAGGAAGGTGATGGAGCAAGGACCCACCCAGAGGCAGTCCCATCAAGGGGCTCTTTGAAGTGCAGAGACCCCTCCCGGGAGGGGAGACATAAGGTGTGGACCAGAGGGGATTCTGATCATCAAGGACCGACTCATCCATCAGCAGAAGGGCCAACCCACAAAGACCCCGTTAGTCCAGCTTGCGGAACACGTATCGTGTTAGGTTCTGGGGCCGTCGAAGAGGAGCAAGACACAGCCCCGGGGCTCAGGGAGTTGATCGTGGCTGGGGATTGGCTTGGCCATGAGGTGGAGGGTGGCTCGGGTCACGCTCCTGGAGGCAGGTTGCTTAGGCTTATATTCGAGAGCCACTTACCAGCTGCACACCCGGGTAAGTGACTTGCTGGGGAGAGGATTTAAGGCGATACAGCCTGTCGCTATAAGCACCTGGTCTGTGGCTGGTCAGTAAGGGAGTGGGGTCCCTAGCGTGTGGACATTGTGTTGGTTTAGCAGTGACCTTCCCCGGCACATCAGTGTTTCGAAGCCATCGGGGCAAGCTTTCTTAAAGTTAGAGAGGAAGCCTTAGCAGGAAATGAAGATCTTAACAATAACAACAACAACAACAACAACAACAAAAGTAGAAAATCTACCCGTATGCCTTTCTTTATGGCAAGCAATGACTGATTTTGAGGCTTCAAGAACTGCCCGTGCCCCCCTCAATGAAGCTATCTGGGGGAGCTGTGAGTGAAACGGAAAAGGTTGAAGATGCTGGTCTCTGTATGAAAGCAATGGATGAATGGTAAAGACAACCGCCTGGATCCGGTTTTTAATTTTGATGAAAAAGGTCTTTATCAGAAGCGAGTGCCTTCTACGAATCAACATCTCAAAAGAAAAAGCACGAGTGTTACGTTTGTCCTTTAAGGACGCACAGAAATGACCCACAGGGAAGCTGGGTGCACATTCAACCGTGTTGGTATTCTTTTTTTTTTTTTTTAAGATTTTATTTATTTGCGTGGGGGGAGGAGCAGAGGGAGAGGGAGAAGAAGACCCCGTGCTGCGCATGGAGACTGACCCGGGGCTCGACGCCAGGACCCTGAGATCCTGACCTGAGCCGAAACCAAGAGTCAGACACTTAACTGCCTGAGCCCCGTGCTGGTATTCTTAGGTGAATCTTACATTGTTTCCGAGCGTACTCTAGTCACAAAGTTTCAAGGTTCTGGAACAATCCTCCCACCTTGTTCCCATTAGCGAACGTTTTCTGGAAGACGGGGTTTCCGGGAACATATGGACGACGTTACGGTAGAAATACTGTGTGAATGTGTGGAATGAGCTCAGCACAGTGCCAGGTCCATAGTCAATACTCAATAAGCGTCAGGTGCCATTATTATTGGGATGGTCCTACTGTGTCGATGACAGTGATAAATTAGAGTTCACGACAGATAGAGACATACACACTCAGAGGAGGGGCGGGGGGCCTGGGCTCTAACTTCTGGGAGGTCAATGACCCCGAGACCCTGGTCACCACTTATTGTAAGTCAGCAAGCACAGTTGGACACCTGCTGGCAACCTGAACTGAGTGGGACCCGGCCGTGGGGGTGAGTGGGTAACTCTGCTCCGAGTGGTTAAACACGAGGAGCCCGGCTGCCCCAGCCCCAGCTTGCTGGGCTGTGAAACGAGGGCAGAGGCTGGTGACCCCCCAGGGCCCTTGACCTCTCTGATTCCCAGCGACCTCTCCCAACCCTGTCCCCATTTCCCGTCTCCAGGCCCCCAGGCCTCTCCTCTCGCTGCCCATCAAGCTCTCCCCAGCGTCTGGTGTCCAAGGTGTTCCCAGGACCCGCAGCCCAGATGTCTCCCGCCACCTCTGCCCCGGTGCAGCCCAGGGAAGGTGTGCGGACGCCCTGCGTGCACACAGCCCTTGATGAAGTGCCAGGCCAGTGAGATGATGTATAGCGCACGGGATGGATGGTGACGTTTTAATCACTCACGCGGAGAGCGGGCAGCTGCCTAATGGAACTGTCGTTCTCACTGACAGTTGACATCTGTAGCTTCAGACTCCGAGACTGGATGTTCGTGCTCCCCCCTCCCCCGCGTGCCTCCTGCGGAACTCCAAAACCAGGGTTCGGCGCACCCCCACTATGCACCCCCCTGCGGAGCAAGCTACCGCTCTCCTGGACCCAGAGGCGTCTCTATGTGCCAGGGTCCCAGTGTCCCCATCCTGTCCTCGAGGTGCGTGCATGCTCCCCGCTTCCGGATGAGGACGCCGGAGCTCCGAGGGAAAGGACTCAGGCTCGGGGCAAATCAGGGCCTCTCCGTTCCTGCGGCTCTCTCTCCCTAGGTCATCCCCAAGGTCTGAGCTTGGGGGTGTCGTCTTGGGGGAAGGAGAAGATGGTCGGAGGAAGGCAGGGGAAGAGAGAAAAGACTACAGATGAGGGCTGGGAGGCTGAGGAGGGCAAGAGAGAGGAAGGACACGCCCTGGGCGGCGGGCAGCCCACTGTCTATTCCTTTGACTTATATTTGTCGGTTACGTGTCTGTAACGTTTATTTATCCACCTAACAAATACTGATGAAGCACGTGCTATATGGCAGGCACTGACTAGGCTGGGGAAGGCTGATGAGCTGGCAGAAGTCCTAACTCATTTGCAGGGGCAAATGTACACATTTCTCTGGGAACCCAAGGCTCGGACGGGAACGTGGGTATGAGAGTCGTTCACGTGCCTGGGGCCTTCCTCTGTTACAGGCCAGACATCAACTCCACCGAGCAAATGGAGACGGTTGGGGGCAAAGCCAGGTAAATGCAGCCCCCAAGGAGTGGGGGTCCTCCCGGGGGCCTCAGCTTCGGAGCCATGGCCACCGTGAGCTCCTGGCCGCCCGCCGCTGATTGATAACGGGACGTCAGAAGCCCTTGGCGGGCCGGGCGGCTGTCTCCGTGACGCCAGTGAGATCAGCGTGCGGCATAAATCCGACAGCTCAAATTCTGGAATTGCATAAGCTTTTAAACAGATTGCCAGCATATCTTTTATTTTTATTGTGCTAGAAACACAAACGAAAACAGCAATGATTTGTCCCTCAATAAACAAAGGCAGTAAAAGAAAGGGGGAGAAAAATCACCATCCACTTTATATTCCCTGAGCCTACTTCTCGCCATGATATAGAGCAGGTTATAAAAAGCCCACTTAGAGGGGGCTGCATGTTCCTGCTGCTGTAGTAAGCAAGAGAGGGGCAGCCGGAGGCCAGAAGGGGTCGCCGGGCTCCCTCCCTGGCAGCGGCTGTGCTCAGAGAGACCCAGGTTTGGATGAGAGACTGCTGCTTTCTGCCTGTGTGATCTTGAGTCAGTCACTCAACCTCTCTGAGCTGCTGTCCCCTCCCTGTGTGGGAAGAATGAAGTTAATAGTGGTAGAATTGCTTAGCTTAGCGTCTGGCACTTAAGGGACACTCAGTAAATTCAACAGTTGCCACCTCCGTGGGCAGTGTCATTTTTAGCGACAAAATGAGGACCGTGACTCTTGGGCCAGACTCACTTGCAGGGTTGGGGAGATACTCATAGGAGATGGTAAACGGGCCTGAGCTTTATAAACTGTAGTGCTCTGTGCACACAGGAGGCCCCATTGTTTTTAAGTCGAGTGAAATGATTTTGTGTCTTGTGTCAACCTTGATCAGTAACACTGAGATTCTTTTTTTTCCCCCCAAGGTTTTTATTTATTTATTTGAGAGAGAGAAAGAGAGAGCACAAGCAGGAGGGAAGAGCAGAGGGAGAGGGAGAAGCAGGCTCCTGGCTGATTGGGGAGCCTGATGCTGGGTTTGATCCCAAGACCCCAGGATCATGGCCTGAGCCGAAAGCAGATGTTTAACCGACTGAGCCACCCAGGTGCCCCAACGCTGAGATTCTTTACACACATATATCTTTATAGAATATATATTTATGACACATTTTAATTAAAAAAAATTCTGGATGGGGCCCCTGGGTGGTATAGTTGGTTAAGCGTCCGACTCTTGATTTCGGCTCAGGTCATGATCTCAGGTTCGTGAGATCGAGCCCCGCATCAGGCTCCGAGCTCAGCGTGGAGTCTCCTAAAGTTTCTCTCTCCCTCTGCCCCTTCCCCATGCTCCCTCTTTAAAAGAAATAAATCTTCAAAAAATTGTTTTTTGGTGTTTCATGGTCTGTTAAAAGCAACCAGTGACAATTCTGTCTCCGTCGGTGTGCGATCATTTCTAACACACACAGTTTCCTACTCTTTTCTTTTCTTTCCTGGCCTGGGAACTCTTGGGCTATACTTAGACCACCGGATCTCAAACTCTATTCCTTGGAACCATTCTGTGAAAAAAGACTGCATCGTCAAGTAAGTTTGGGAAACGCGGAATTCAATAGATTTCTTTATTGCAGGGCTTCTTGGCCACGTCGCTAGGCTGACGTGCATCCCGAGTCCCCAGGAATTGTGGAATGCAGCAATTTCAAAATTTGTATGCCTGTAGAACTTTCCTCCCCTCTGTTGGCCACACGAATGCACCTTTATGACTTCCAAACACAGGGAGCAGAAATACCTGAGGGGTCCAGCTGCTGCCTTTGCACAGAGGCCAGGCTTCCCTGGGGTCTGCCCCCAGCCAGTGATGGAACATGACGGGGATACAGAGTTAGGCCCACTCCTGGGAGACGCAGGACGTGGCTAACTTTGGCTTGAGGACACCTTTGCTAACATATCCTGAGGTTGCATGGCGGTCTGGGATTCTTCCACTTGACCCTTTTTCTCTCTCCATCATTTGGGGTCTGACTTCCATCATGAAGGCTCACCAGCCTTCTCCAGCTCCCTCTCCATTTTCCTACATACAGGCATTTCCCCTAATAAAATCCTCCCATGCTTACTCCCATCTTGGCGTTTGCTTCTTGGAGAACCTGGACTAACACACCTCTTGGAGAGTACCTATTAACAACACAAGGAATACAGGTACTAACAGCCAAAACATCAAGGACATTCAAGACTGAAGGAAGGAGTTGCTCACCCCATACTTCTCTCCCTCTTTCTCCTTTCCTCTCTCCCTCCCTCCACCCATCTATCCATCCATCCATTCCTCTATCGACACATTTATGTATCCATCCATCCATCCATTCCTCTATCCACACATCTATGTATCCATCCCTCCCCCCTCCCTCCCTCCAACCATCCATCCATCGGTCCATCGGTCCATCGATCCATCCATCCACCACCCATCCACCCCTCCACCCACGTGTCCATTCATCCACTGATCTACCCATTTATCCATCCACCCAACCCCTAAACCAGCCAGGCACGACGGTGGGATGTTGGACTAGCCATTAAAGTCCCCAGTGGTAAAGCCACCAGCTCCTCAGGCTGCCCCCTCAGCCTCGTGGAGGCCAAAAAGAGATTGAGGAAGAAGCTCCATTTTTCTCCCTGCTGGAAAGGGACTCTGTCGTCTGAGCTGATGCCCATTCAGATGAGACAAAAATAAATCCTATGGCTGCACACATTTTCTTCATTGAGAACAATCTCATTTAAATCTTGGCACTGTGCCCAAAGATGCCTGCAAGACACACTTCTTCCAGCACATGTTCAGCCAGGCTGACAGCCCAGGAAGGAGGCCGTTTCGAGAAGTGGGGCTGAAGGAGCGCGCGGTTTATCAGGCAGTCGCGGTTAATCATGGGAAGGGGGGAGGGGAGGCAGGTCACAGCTGCCAGGTGCCTGCCCTTCTGGGTCTGTAACTTGCAGCACCTCATTTCACCCTCGCGGCCACCTTTAGAAGACGGAGGTCTAACTATCATGCCCATTTTATAGATAAGGAGACTGAGGCGCAGAAAGGCAAAAGCAATCTGTCTGAAAGTTGAGCCTGGAGAAGGACGAGCGAGGGTATGGGGGGGCGGGGCTCTCGGTTCGGAGGCGGGGCTCGTGCACACTCCCAGGCAGGCGCCGAGGCTGGGCCAGGGGTGCTGCGGGTCGAAACAGGCTCGCTCCACGCTAGAGGTCAGAGGCTTGCTAATGAGAGCTCAAAGTACACACTTTCAAAAGGGAAACGGATCCCTCGAGACTCTGTGTCTGCCTGAACACCTGGGGTAAAACTCCGCGGATGTTGTCAAGCTGGTACAATCATGCTCTCTCCTGCAGGAGGAGGCAGTTAAGAGCCCTGGCACGCGAGAGCCGGCGTGTCTGTGCCGGGTTCGCTGAGTGGCTGCAGTGGCAAAGACACGCCGAGGCTGCGGTTCTCACGCAGACTCCTCAGCACCTGGGGCCCACTGGTGGGTTCCACAAACTCCAGGCCGGCGAGGGTGCCAACAATGTCATGGCGTCTGCGCAGAAATGAGGACTAGAAAGGGATAAGTCAAGGCAGTGGGATGTACTTCTTTAAAAAAAACAACAACAACAACAAAAAACACTAAACCTTTAGGTTATAAAATGAAGACATTTAATTCCAGTGACGGGGAGGTAGGTTTGCTGAAATCAACCCCACCTCTGGATCTTGGCCAGGCAGGTTCCTACATTGCGAACAATCTCTACCCCGATCTGCCAATGCCTCATCCGCCTTCAGGGCCCAGCAGAAAGGCCAGCCCCTCCGGTGAGCCCGATTTCATGTCTGATGGCAGCCACCAAGAGACATGAAGCTCTGGGATGAGGGCCTTGTGCCCCTCCCCACGCCTGCAAAGCTGCCCCTCTGTCCACGGCCTCCCTCCGCTGACTCCCTTCTTCCATCCTTCAGGGCTTGGCTTCAACGTGGCCTCCTCCTGCCACCCACAGAAATGAAATGGGTCCCTTCTGATTCTTCTTCTCAATGTCTTGTTTCCTTCTTGGATCCCCCCCTCAGCCCACACAGCACCCCGAGTCTAGTGTCCACGCCTCCACACCCAGTAGGTGTCGATTCGAACAGCATGGCCATTCTGGGAGAATCTCAGGACACTTCCTGACTCCACAGTGGATGTGGTTTTGATAAATGTCAATGCTGACCACTGACTGAAATGAAGAAGTGTGGTCCAACAATATTGGATGGATCGGGGACGGACGGGTCCAGGAAGGGGGCCCAAGAGAGCTAAATAGTCGCCCACTACCACAGGACATCAATAGATGATGTCTAAAACGGCTAAGCCAAGAAATAGCAATACAGAAACTGTTTCAAAATATGGAGATGAGCGAAAGAAACAGCTAGAAGTGTGGGAAGTAGTTGGCTCTGGGGAGCCGGAATCAGGGGAGAGAGGGGTGGGCACGGGATTGGCGTTTTTCATTATAAGTCTTTTAATACTCTTTGATTTTTTAATTATGTGCATGTATTACTTTAATAAAAGTAAAAATTAAAAAAAAAAAGAAAAGTGCAAAAGAAAAAAAAAAAAATCCCATTGCGAATTGTACCGCTCCTCTGATCCTTCCAAGTAACATGCCTTAAATGATAGCACCGCATCAAGGCAAACAGATTTCGCACAGAAATGAGTAATGGAGGCATAATGTAAACAGATGTCAGTTTCATACAGCACAATAATGACTTTTAGATATTAAGATTCTGGGGGAACTATTTCAGTAAATCATGCAGGGCAATGAGGGACTCCCGTGGCTGCTACCTCACATAACAGAATAGAGGGGTCCTGCCTAGGGCCCCCCGCCCCGCTGGTGTAAGGCAAGCCCTTCACTCCTCCCACTGTGCTGCCTTACTGAGGTCTGCTGCACCCGGCCTTAAAAACTGCCTTAAAAGATCTGCACTAGGTGTGGTGCATGAACAATCAATCTTGTAACACTGAAAAATTAAAATAAACATGTTTGGGGAGAAAAAAAAAAATACCTGATCTGTAGCATTGTCTGATTTTGTGGAGATATCACTGAATATAGAGTTGGGAGGGGGTGGGTATATCCAGCCCCAGGTCTGGGTCCAGCACCCCATCACCTGCGGGGTGTCCTTGACCCTTTAATGCTGCCGAGATTTAAGGACCTCCCACCCCCAGGGTCCATCACTTACATGCCTTGGAAAAGGGATGTCCTTTTCATATTTTGAGCCGTGTGCATTGGAACACAACCTTTTTTGCCCCCTTTCTAAGTGAATTACCGGTAAAAGTGTCACATACTTGCCAAACTTACACATCTCTGCTCCTACACTTGTTCTGGACATTTATGATGTTCTTCCCCAGCTCTTGGCATGCTCTTTCTCAGCTTTCAGACTTCGGCTCAAATGTCCCTTCCTGAGAGTCCTTCTGGTCACCCTTGTGCCTGTCCCCCTTACTCTCTTCACATTGCCTTTGTTAATTTTCCTCCCAGTCCTTATGACTGAGTTAAATTACCTATGTACCTATGTACTTACTTGCATACCTTCCCACTCACCCACCCACCTACCTACCCACTGCCTACCTACCGACCTTATCTAGCTATCCATCCATCCCTCTACCCACCCATGTATCCATTTATCCATACCTTCTACTACGTGAAGGGGACAGACCGTGGTTTTTGATATCTGGCATCCTGGCATTGCTGTAAACATTCCACATGCCTAGATAGTGTCTGGTGCACACAAGGAATGCATTTCATAATTATTAATACGTGGCCTTCTGTCTGATGCCTATAATAAATGACGCCCTGTGTGAATCTGGAGGATGTGTTCCCATCAAAGAATATTGAGACACATGGTGGATAAGAGATAAGTTAGCAAGAGGCAGCCGCCAGGCTAAATGATCAGGCAGGTGTGGCTCTTTTTGCCTGGATGAGGGTTGGATTTTCCAGCTCGAGGGCAGCCTGTGGTCGAATGGCAAGCCCTATTTAATACAGCCCAGAGAATCACACCCAGAGCCCTTCTGACGCCCACTATGAATGGTGACAGCAATTTCAGCAGGCAGTTTGCAGCATAATCGCTTCTTAGCATCAGGAAAGGCTTCAATCTCAAGTTCACGTTTAAGAGAAATGTAATGTGCTTGCTAAATGTCTCTCCTCCCTTGCACCTGTGTTCCCACAGACATGGGCTCTGGAAAGGTGGATAACAGGGCACAAATGTTCAAAAAGTGAAGAGCAGCTCGTGATTAGGGACAAAAGGCCGAAATGAGATGAGATTTGCTAGCAGTTCTGTGTGTGATTAGATCCCCCACCCTAGACTTGCCAGTGCCTGGCCATATAATCATTTCAATAGTTATTATTTAAATAAAGGAAATAATTGACCTCCACAGAGGAGCGTACTCAAATCGGCAATCGCTGTGCAAACCTTCTCTCGGACTCAATTAAGAGCCAGAAAGGATTCTTAGTTGGAAGCAGCCAATGGGAACCACACAATGTGAGGGAAAGTCAGTTTTCTGCAATGCCAGGTGGTAAGGAGGGTCAGAAAAACTAATGGGCTGGGGGGCGGGTTTGGAAACCCAGCTTGGCATCTGGCTAGAGATCCTGGAGGAACTGACAAGGTACCGGCCAGGGCAGGAGGCAGGGCAGAGACAATCTGGCTCCTCCTCCCTCGGAATTATTGCAACTCAGAGGAAATGAATGGATGCAGGCGGGCCGGCTCCCCTTTCCTGCCTGCTCTGCAGCCATGTGAGAAAGAAGCAGTCCCTGACGTGCCTCTAAGACCCCCATGTTCTCTTTGTCCCTTCATTTCACAGACTGAGCCCCTACTCTCTGCTGGCCATCAAAGACACAGGGATGAGTCAGAGAAAAATAGTCCCTATCTGGAAGAGATCATAATCTAGTTGGGGAAAGAGAGTAGTATCAGCATTAAAAATCACCAGTAGGGAGGAAAAAACACAACCTGATACAGGATTAGGAGCTCTGCACCAAATACTGTCAGAATAGAGAAGCAGGGAAGGACATCTCGGTGAGATCTCAGTTGGGTCTTGATGGATGAATAGGAGTTTTTGTGGTAATAACAATTATATCAAGCTCACATTTATTAAGGACATGTTTTACCTGAGAGTTTTCTGAGAACATTTCATCTATTACTTAACTTTTAAAACAACACCTAGCATTAACTGAATGTTTACTGCATTCCAGACACTGTTCTAAGCACCTGCTACCCTGTTATAAACTTCAGGATGATTCATTGAGCCTCCTTATCCTCAGAATATAGACACAAGGCCAGAGAAAGTGGGATATTTGTCCAAATCTCTCAGCCAGCAAAGGGATAGACCTAGATGTGAACCCAGGCAGACCAATTCAATGACTGTGGTCCTAACCACTACCCTCAAGGATTTCTTTGCTCAAAAATGCTTCTTCCATGCATCTGATGAAGAATATGGAAGAAGTGCTCACCATTAGTGTCCTAATATGGCAGAATAGGACAGGTTTGGAAAACACACTGGCAGCCCAAGAGTTTCTCCCCATGGGCTGACCTGAAGTCTGGAATTCCCATCATACCCCTGGTAGGAGTTGATCAAGGGCGATGTGGGCAGCTTGTCCATCTCTCTTTTCCATGAAGTCAGGTTGCTAAAGTGCAAACCCTGAGAAGGTTTAAGAGTCAGAACACTAAGCCTACTTACAGTTGAGGAATGGGAACAAGAGGGGAGCCTGGGTGGGACCACTTTGGAACATAATTGAGCATGATCTTGTGAGGTCAAACACAAGAGGCCAAGTTATTGGCGTTTTGGGTAACTGACCAGGATGGTGTGGTTCTTTTTCACAAGCTGAACCTTGGACTCTCCAGTTCACCATATACTCCAAACCCAGAAATGTCATTCCTAGCTATAAACCCAAAAGATGTTCCAGAAGTCATGGATAAGAATTCAAAGCATCAGGGTGCCTGGGTGGCTCAGTGGGTTAAGCCTCTGCCTTCGGCTCAGGTCATGATCTCAGGTCCTGGGATTGAGCCCCGCATTGGGCTCTCTGCTTCAGGGAGCCTGCCTCCCCCTCTCCCTCTCCCTGCCTCTGCCTACTTGTGATCTCTCTCTCCCTGTCAAATAAATAAATAAAACCTTAAAAAAAGGAATTCAAAGCATCAGCATTTGTAATTATACACCCTTACCCCAAATATACCATGATGGTCCATCATGGGTAGAATAGTTAAATAAATCATCTTACTTTCACACAGAAGAATACTATAGAGCAGTGAGAATGAATAAACCACCACAGCCTAAAATAACACAGGTGCATTGTAGAAGGAGAACGTTGAGTAAAGAAAGCCAGCTACAAGAACCTATGTAAAGTATTTTTGTAAAATTTTTAAGGAAACTAAATAATCGTTAGAGATCTATGAACATGTGATAAGACAAACAAAACAAAACAAAACAAAACACAACCCGCAAGGAAATGATACAGACCACACTCAGGACAACACTGTGTGCTTAGCTCAACTGAGCCTGGTGAAGAACCCACAGGTGGCCTCAGCAAGAATGGTCGCTGTCTAGTTCCTCAGTGGGATGGAGGGTCTGTAGGTACCATTCACAAAAAGTATACTTTAAAATGTTCAAATTCATTAATAGGGTCCTTTAACTGTATTCAATGTAATACAATGAAGAATTTTAAAAGTGGTAGTACCTGAAGGCCCGGACTGACCACCTCCTGTTTCCCAGCTGAGGCTCCTGGCTCCCCAGCTCTCATGCACTGTGGGCTTCAGGTATCCCCTCTCAGGACCCCACTGCCTGCAGGAAGCTCCCTTTCTGGCTGGTTCCTCCACATCTGAAAGCAGGTCTCTCACTTGGGGATGGGGGCCCCATTGGCCTGTGGCTGTCCAGCCAGCCTGGGTGGATATATCTACCTAATGACATTCCCATTCTTCTCTTTCCAACCCCGGGGGCTTACCGGTAATACAAGTGACATTTGGGTCTCCATCTGCTGACTCTTGTTTTAGGTCACATTTGGTTATGGATCAGCAGGGATAACTGGAGTATCATTTATTGGTTTCTTGAACCCCTTTGTGCAAGGAGGAAGGTGACACGGGGGTTGCTATCTGGGCTTTGCAGGGGGTGGGGAGGTCCTAGGCCATGTGCAAGCCACAGGAGTCTTGGCCAAGGGCTGGGGGCAGGTGGAGGCACAGGTGGGGTCATAGCGACAAAAGGTTACTTTAAGCACTGTGTGGAGATGCTGTCTGCAGCTTCCAGGGGTGGCTATTTTGTTCTTGAAGTTGCTCTACAGTAAACTTCACGGTAAATTTTTATTTATTTATTTATTTGTTTGTTTGTTTGTTTGTTTGTTTATTTATTTTTCAAATTTAGAGCTAGCCACAGACACCATTACCTCTCCTTACTGCAGCCTTTAAGGCAACATCTGTTTGCAGTGACCGTAGGGCAAAGCCGATTTCAAGACGGGCAGACCCTTCCTAGTCTCACACCGTTCCACTTCTGCCAGTGCTCCCTAGAACCATCTAGAGAACCTAAATGGCTCCCTAGGAACCATCCCTAGAACCTCATCTCCATAAAGAGCAAGTGCTCTCAAACTTGTCTGCTTCTGGGATATCTCAGTCTAAGACAGCGGGTAGAGCAGACCCCTGTTGTTCTGCCCAGCTTTCATGCCCCCGTCTCCCAGAAACCTTCTGCCACTTTCATGCTGTGGTCTGGTTGGTTGGGCTGACTCCAGCTCTGAAATCCAAGGGTGGGCACTTAATCTAGGCATCCCACTGGCTACACTGAGTGTCTAGACCAGGGGCTGGCAAACTTTTTCTGTAAAGGGCCAGACAGTAGACTTTTGGCCTCATGAGCCATGAAGTTCACCCATTCTATCACAAAAGCAGCCTTAGAAAACACAAATAAGTGAGATGGCTGGGCCCCTATAAACCTTCATGGACACTGAAATATGAATTTTATGTAATTTTCAAATGCCACGATACACTCTTTTGACTTTTTTCAACCATTTAAAAGTGTAAAAAGCATTCCTAACTTGTGGGCCATGCAAAAACAGATGGCAGGATAGGTCTAGACCCTAGATCTATGACCAAAGCTGAGCCAATCAAGGACAGAGATTGTCAGCCACAGAACATCTACTGGAAAATTTGGGGGAAAAGCACTTTCTTTCTTTTGAAGCTGCTGAACTATAAGGATGTATCTTGGACATTCCAGGGGCCTATTATGGGAGAAATTCTGCTTAAGAATGAAGCCCATGCAGCAGATCCCAGAGACAGAAAGACAGAGACAAAAGAGAGAGAGGGAGAGAGATGGAGACATACAGAGATGGACAGACAGACAGAGAGGGAATATTAAGTACTGCTGGTATCATTCAAGCGCCATGATCCAGCCACGCCTGAAGCCAAACACTTTTGGATTTTTCACTTTTGAGAGCTAATAAATTACCTAAATTTTGCTTGTCCCTATTTGAGTGGGGTTTCTGTCACTTGCAATGGAAAGAGTCTTGAATAACATGGTGGGGATTTCAGAGAAGGTCTTGCAGAGCAGGTAAAAATGGAGATAGTCTTGAAGGACAGGCAAAGGTGGTCTGTGCCTCAGCAAAGCTCTTGGCACTTCCCTGTCTCAGCTTCCCATTCAGTGGGCAGAACGCTCTGTTAGCTCAAAGTCCAGAGGGTGATCTATCCATATTGTTGTAAAACCTTGGAGGTAAGGCTCACTATTTCTTGTCAGATTGAGAGTGCTAACAAGCAGCGCTGTGTGTTGGAGAGAATAAATCAATGTTTCATGGTGGTACACTGGCTAGGCTGCTGAGAAACTGAATAGAATGCAATGCACAGAGCCCGTGTCCCCACATTATGTAACATAAGAAGACTTCAGCATTTTTATTAAAGACATAATTAACCAATGACGTTGGCCGAGCTCTGCCAGGTGCAGAGGGAGGAGGGAGGGGAAGGGGGGTCCCCATTTCCCTCAGGGGCAGTAACAACAGCAGCAGAGGGAGCTGGAACCGGGAATTATCCAGAGCGTGTGAAGCACTTCTAGACTGTGTGGAGGAGGACTGAAGGTCAGGGTCGATGTGGGGGAGCTTCTGTGAGTCATTGGGTCTGAGGGAAGGGAAGAGGATGGGGTACAGGAGGGCAGGAGCTAGTCCAGACAGTGACAGGTGAAGCAAGAAGGAGGCAGGAGGGGCTACCTGGCATTCAGTCTACTTGAGTATGGGGTTCTGCACCTCGATTTCTTCTTTCTCTGCTCACTTTGTAGGCCCCTGGGGTTGGCCCTAACTAGAGCCCACCAGTGAAAGCAAAGCATCCCTTGACCTCAAAAATCAGTTGAGGGATGGCCGTGTCACCTAAGATGAGCTCTCCCTGGAACCTCTCCTAGAACTATTGCTCTTTCCTTTGGGGTCCAAAGTTCACAGAACACACATCTAGAGCTTCTGAGGATCACTTGCTATGTTTCAGGCAGAGCCTGTATGAGAATGAAGATAACACAGTGGAGAAAGAATCTAGAAAAAGAGAGACAGATTCATGATGACATCATTTGAACCCCTGGATCCAACTGTGCCTGAAGCCAACTATTCTTGAATTTTTTTTAGTAACACGCACCAATAACTACCCTCTCTCCTTTTTTTTTTTAAAATTAAACATTTTCCCCCACCTAACCAAAAGAGTTTTGACTCTTGACAGACAAAGATAGTCTATACTTCAGCAAAGCTCCAGTCACTCTCATCAGTGCAAATGGTGGGTCTTACTTCCTCCTCCATGAAGACCATCATACATACTATTCTTCTTTCTGCAACACTCCTCTCCTCCTGCCTCCTCCTCATGTATCCACCTTCCCACCCCAACATACACACACATACAGAGGACAAGGTGACAAATTTTTATCTTTTCTTTTTGGCATAGAGGTCACTCTCCCAGAAAGTTTTCTGTGTTGTCCTCTATCTCTGTTATTCATTCCCAAATAATTCTGTACTTTTTCTCATATCCTAGCACAATTCCTGGCATCCACTAGGCACTGACTGAACATGTGTTGAATAAATGAATGACTGAAAGAATGAATGAACAAAGAACAAGAAAATCATCTGTAAGCGCCACTGCTGAGGTCCATTGTGGCTCAGAGGGAGTTGAGGCATCGTCTCCTTGAGTATCTGTCACAGACACCATTACTTGTCTATCCAATTTCCGGGCTCTCCTTCTTTCCTGCTAATAGAAACCCTGCTTATTGAGAGCAACAGCCTCAGCTCCAGAAGAAGGACCATGACTGGTCTGAGCCAACCAGGATCTCCTAGTCCCTCACTCTCCCACCTTCTGTCTTGGCCAATGAGACATATGTAGAAACCTCCTCTGGGCTCTTCCGATAAAAAAAGGACAATGTTCCTTTCACCGTCTCTTCTGCCTTCTTCCTGCCTCAAATGCAAACGTGGTGCCTGGAGCATCTGCAACCATTCTGTGACCATGAAGTGATGACTCACCAACCTCTCCATGGAAAGAGGCTGGGCTCTTGATTCTGTTGAGATGCTGTACCAGGCCAGTTTTACCAACCACTGGATTTCTGATTTGGTGGAAAACAAACAGACCCTGAAGTTTAAGCTACTTTTAGTCAGGGTTTCTGTAACCTTAAGCTGAATGCATTTGTAATAGATGTGGCACCATTCTCTCTGGGGGTCCTAGGGACTGCTACCCCAACTTATAATTGTCCAATTGGCTGCCCCAGAGTTCATGACTCATTCTTTCTGGTTCTGAGAGTCTGCTTAGCAGAGGAATCAATCCTACAGCTCATGTACCCCCTTCTCAGGCCAGGAAGGATCTAATTACTCAGTGATTGTAGTAATTATTCCATCCAATTGATCTGTAATCACTGTAATTCCTAAACATGGTTTCCCATTAATAATTTGCAATGTATTTATTGTTTGTACTCAAATAAAACAGGCTGATAATAATATTATTGAGATGGAATCCCCAGGGTCTTGAATACTTACAGAGAGCAGTGGTACATGTTCTAACTGTAATAATGTATGTCGTTTTCCACTTTATAAAGAGAAAGTGTTTGCTAATAGAAAATCCAATGATAGCAATTCTGGCCTGAAAGTTCTCTGAACGGTGACTAGGTAGCTCACTCTCGGGATGATACAGAGCGTTCAGCAATTGATTGTGGATGTCTGCTGTGGGTAGGGGAGTGCCGAGGCGTGCATGTGTGCTGGCATTTTTCACCTCTGGCCTAAGCACTGCCCTTCTCTTTCCAGCTACATCACTTAATAATATTAACTCTTGGATAAGAAGTGGGCCCAACTGGGACGCCTGGATGGCTCAGTCGGTTAAGCATCTGCCTTCGGCTCAGGTCATGATCCCAGGGTCCTGGGATCAAGTCCTGCATCGGGCTCCTTGCTCATTGGGGAGCCTGCTTCTCCCGCTGCGTGCCGCTCCCCCTGCTTGTGCTCTCTCTCTCAACCTCTCTGACAAATAAATAAATAAAATCTGAAAAAAAAAAAAAAAAAAGAAGTGGGACAACCAACTTTTGTGTAGAGTGAGGAGGAATAAAAGGAACCCCAGCCCATGTCCAGGGTTTCCCAGAAGAGTAAGTGGGACTGAAGAGGGTGCTCCTGTTCGAGCTTAGGAAGGTCCTCCTAAAAAGGGTTGAAGGTTTAGAAATCCCATAAACAACAGATGCCTTGGGCCTGGCTCACAGATCTTCTCCCGTTCCCAGGTGAGGAGAAAGGCCAAGGTGTGCATAGCTTTACACGCATTACTTTATTTAGCCTTAGAGCAATTCTAATCGGTTTGGCGAACCCCAAATCACACAACAGTTGAGTCAGGATTTGAACCCCATCTGGTCTGGCCCAAGTCTTTATTCTTTTCCTCGGGCCAGCTTGTCCTCCAGGAGAATACATGCAGTCACGTGATCAGAGCGAAAGGCACCTGAGCTATTTTTAACCCAGGTACCTTGCTGGTAAAAGCAAACAAAACTGGGGTTCATCCTTCAACAGGTGCGTGTTGGCGAAGCGAGTGTGCCAGGTTCTATAGAGACTGAGATGAAAAAGAGGAACTTGCAGTCTCGCCAGAGAAAGAGACGAATAATCCAACAAAACCACCGCAGGGGAGGGAGAGGCCAAGGTGGGTACCGAGGCTCAGGAAGCGCAGAGGCGGGGCGACACTCCTGGAGAACAGGGAGCAGCAAGGGAGCTCTGTAGAGGTTTCTGGAAATGGTAACCCAGCTGTCAGAGAGGGTTGGTGAAGGCGGTGCAGGCTGGGGGCAATTTCAGAAGCAGACGATGACTCACTCTGTGTTTAACAGAAACTCTTTTTCACAATACGAAATCCACTAAAATAAACCCATATGGCCAGCCTCAGAGCGCCTGACAATGAGGCAAGTTCCTGCCCATTATGAGCATCAACAGATAATTAGAACACGCCTGTCATCAGATGCTGGGAAATTTCCCCTTCTCTTCGTTTATACCTTCTTTTGCAATCTGGGAATCGGAGAGGAACAACCTCCGGATGGGGAAGCATAAGGGTCCCGCAAAAACACTTCCATGTGGCTCCCCAAAAGCAGAGGGACCCAAAAGCAGGCAGCACGGACCTGCGTTTTTGGAGGACTTGAAACTGAGCCCAGTTTCAGCCCCTTCCTTGCTGTGCGGCCTCGGGTGAGCCTTTGAACCTCTCAGACGTCCAGACCATCCATTCAGCTGTCCGCTAATTCAAAGCGGAGGGCAAGACACCGTGTGTCCTCCTGGAGGGCGCGGCCCGGAGAGACAGAGAAGTGAACCCGCGATGACAAGGGAGAGGTGAGCTCCGTGGTCACAGAGGCCTGGGAGTGGAGAGGCAGGACATTCCGGGAAGTCTCGCCTGGAGGATCAAGGGCAAGGTACATAAGACAGACGAGCAGGGCTTGATCAGGAGATGAGGGGGCAAAACAGCCTGGGGACGAAAGCACATGTGCTCTATAGACAGAGGACCAAGTTCCCGTCCCTTCCGGGCCCCACGAGCTGTGTGCCCTTGGGCAAGTGACTTTGTCTCTCTGTGCCTCAGTTTGCTCCTCTGGAAGGTGGGGTGATGCCAAACGTGGCTGCTCATGGAGGTTTTGTGAGGACAGTATGCTTAAGCACAAAGCACTTACCCCTGGACACAGAGACTGTTCAATGACACACGGCAGCTTGGCGACATTTCGCATACACGCTTGTTTAAATACGGTCTAGAGACAGCACGGGACGACTGAAAAAGCATCATGGGGGGAGGGGAACCACGAGAAAGGAGCAACGATGACAACTGCTGGGACAGCTGCAGGGACCTTCCAGGGGGAGACGGCACGAGCTGGCTCAAGAAAGGAGTACCAGCCCTTGCCTCGTAGGGTCACAGAGCATCCTGAGTGCATCCCACGGCCGGACTGTTGCTCTTCGGCCCAGAGCCTCACAGCCCGCTGCACACGACCCAGGCCTTCGAGTTACCACGAATCAAAAGGCAGTTGTGGCTTGCTTAATCCAGAGATGTGCAGGCCCCATGTTTGGGCCTGGGGTGGTGGCACAAGCTCGGGGAAGGTCCCCTTCCCTCTCAGAGGTGGGCCTACAGCTGTGTCTGGGGTGACTTCACTGTGATGTCCTTGGTTGACTGGCCAGAGGCTATCATCCGACTGGAACTCCCTGCAGCAGATTCTCTCTCCCAGAGGCTAGAAATTGGGGTTCGGAGCCTGGCCGTGTGCATCTGAGGACTTGAGAGGAGGCAGAGCTGCCTCCCCATACAGTGCTCCCTTGCACCCCTTCCTCCTCACTAACAGAATCCCCATTTTGTTCAGGAAGCCTGCTCTCTCCTTATAACCTTGGGGTAATCCCATTCATCCTGCTGGTTACTGAGTCAGAGACGAGCCTGTGGCCCAGTCACAGCCAGTGAGGCCTGGGGAAGGGCTGGGCAGTTCCTGGGAAGCAGATTGAAAAGAGACACCTGGGGAGGAGTGGGGGCCCTTCTCGGAATGGCGCTGCCTGGCGGCAGCCATCTTGAGACGGTGAAGGGAGCGCATTGATGACAAAGCCAGCTCCCGAGGTCGGCAGAGCCAAAGACGGTAAGGCCAGATGCCTAAACACACCCCTAAGTGAACCTCTAAGTGAACCCACTGGGGCCACCTGAACTCAGGACTTCTTGTTACGTGGGCAAGGACATTTTTCTTATTGTGCGGGCCGGTTCTTCCAGTTTTCTGTTAACGTGAATAGACATTGGAACAAATGCACCAGGAAGCACATGTGCGGTCCTGGCATCAGACACCGAGGGAGGGGTGGCTTGGTTTCTTCACAGCTCCCTCGTCTTGGGCTCCCACCTCTCCGGCAGCCTGAAGGCCCACCTTCTCTTTGGAGTCTGTGAAATCCAGTTCTGCCCAGCAAACCCTCCTCCATTGCTTCCACACGCTGACGCAGACTCTCTAGCTCAAAACCCAAAGAGTTTTGGCGAAGACATCTTCCCTTCACTTTCTCTCTCCTACGTCGCGTCCCCAATTTCACATCCCCACCATGCTTCAGCCCACACGGCTAGCTGCCAGCTCCTAAATCCGCGGGGTGTTCTGCCTGAAGCTTCCGCCGACATCTCCACCTCTGAGGGTCACAGGTGAAGCTCCCGGCCGCACCGCCCGGCTGGAATGAAAGCTTGTTTTCCTGGGCCCCGAGGACCACGAATCGGAGGAAGCCAGAAGGGCAGGAGCAAGAGTCCGTGGCTGTTGGGAGTGCAGAATCCCAGAACTCCAGGAGAAAACCATTATTTAAAAAAACAAATAGAGGCTAGTTTGCTTTAGCGGCAGCAAATTGTTTGAACAAACTAAACTGTAGACAGGGAGACGTCAATATTTCACGATGGAAGAGGTGGCAGGATGCGGTGGGGAAAGGCGCTTGCCTGAGCTGAGAACCCTGCTCAGGAGACTGGATCAGACCCCCCTCCCTGGGCCTCAGCATTCCCATCCGCATAACAGAAGATTCCACTGGGGGACTGTGTTATTCTTCCGGGACCATCGTAACAAAGTGCCACAGACCGGGGCCGGGGGTGGGGGGCGCTTAAACAACAAAGAATAACTTCTCGCAGCCCAGAAGCTGGAAGTCCAAGATCAAGTGTCAACAGGAGTAGTTTCCTCTGAAGCCTCTCTCCTCGGCACGCAGACGGCCGTCTTCTCCCTGGGTCCTCATGTGGTCTTCCTTCTGTGCCCGTCCGTGTCCCAATTTCTTCTTATAAAAATCACCAGGACACCAGTCATATTGGATTAGGTCATTAGACCTTGTTTTACTCAATTACTTTTTTAAAGGCCCAATCTCCAAAGACAGCACGTTCTGAGGCACTGGGAACTGGCTCCAAGGTAGGAATTTCGCGGGGGTTACAGCTGGGTCCGGAACAGTGACCTCTAAGGATCCTTTCGAGCTACGAACCCATCACTCAACGGTGTTTCTTCCAGTCTCTACTGATTTGAGTGGGGCTTCCATTCCACAGGCATCAAGACCCAGACTCAGAATGAGAATCATGTTGCCCTGTTTATATTCCTCACTTGCTCCCCTTTCTCCCCACTGTCCATCCCAGAATAGACCACAGTCCTGCTGCGTCCCGAACTCTCTATCCTCAATGGCATGATGCTGAAGCCTCCACTCATCCTGTGCTCATCTTGCCTCATGCCTTCCCTCTGTCCACTTCAAGCAGGTCCCTCCCCAGCGTTAGAGCTTTAGGGGCTCTTCAATGTCCCTCAAGGCCCTCCCCAGTCCCAACCCTACTGCCCCTCCACAAGAACTTTCTACTCCATTCAAACCAAACAACATCATTCCCCAGACCCCACCGCCCCCCACTCCCGCAGCTTCTCACCTCTGTCCTTTGCTCAAACTCAGAATGCCTCCCTTACTGGGGCCCTAATCCTCCTCCTGAAACCTATTCTCCTAGATCCAGTTCACAGACCACAGCGCCCGTTGGCCAGGCATTGCCAACACAGTGTGGGCGAGAGTGGGAAACCCAACTCGATATTCATTCAGCTCATTCGCATGCTCCAGCTTATCTCAGGCAGCTGTGTAGCCCAGGGCTGGGGTTTGCAGCTGTGAGAACAAACCCAGTTCGTGGCGCCACTGGAGCCAATGGAACACATCCCATTCGCCATGACTGTTTCCAGGCTCCCAGGTGCCATGCCAGATGATGTGGCGCTTGGCACTGGCAGATGGCTCCAAGAGCAGAGGCAATGACCTAGCTAAGTCACCCTCAACAGGCCTGAACCCCAGAACCAAGAAGAGATACTCATTCATTCATTCATTCATGCATTTCATGCATTCATGTATTCATTTAGAGGAATTGGTTCACATCATTGTGGGGACTGACGAGTCTCCAACTTGTGGGATAGGCCGGAAACTCAGGCAGGAGTTCCACGGTACAATCTTGAGGCAGAATTTCTTCCTCCTTTGGAAGACCTCAATTTTAAGTTTTATTTTTAAGGCCTTCACTGATGGGACGAGGCCCACTTGCTTTATCCAGGGTAATCTCCTTTACTCAAAGCCAACTGAGTATAGATATTAAACCCATCAACAAAATACCTTCACAGCAACATCTAGACTAGTGGTTGACTGAACAACTGGGCACCAGAGCACAGCTGAGCTGACACGTAAATTTAACAGTCACAGAGGGCTGGGTCTAGCTCTTCTTGGGGCCTGAGGATTCTGGCATTTTCTAGGTTCCCATCAGGCCCCCTTACAATGACTGCCCAATGATTCAAGACTAACTGAATGAGTTCCTTATGCCACAACTATGTGTGCCCATCACCAGGTGCTGGTAAGATTCTTGTCTGCAGCTAGAGGCCCTCGCCCTCCGGGTAGAGGATGCACGTCTACTTTTCTTGGGCCTCCTTCGTGCTGGATAACTTCATCCTGCATCCTTTCTTAGAGCACCAGGAGCCTGTCCTGGATGGAATGCATCAGTGCCCCCCACCCCCATCTCTGGCTTCCAGTTGGGTTTGGCCAATGAGAGACACCCAGAGTGAACTTGCTATGGACCAAATACTTGCATCTCCCCAAATTCATCTGATGAAGGCCTAATCCCCAACGTGATGGTGTTAGGACCTTTACGGGATGATAGGGCCCTTGTGAATGGGCTTAGTGCCCTCTAACAAAGAGGAGACACAAGAGGGACGATCTCTCTGCCGTGTCAGGACATGGCAAGAAGGTAGCCGTCTGCAAATCAGGAAGAGGGCACTCATCAGATACCGAATCTACCCATGCCTAGGTTATGGGACTTCCCAGCCTCCAGAACGGTGAGAAACAAATGTTGGCTGTATGAGCCACCCTGTCTACGGGATTTTTGTTACTCTTCTCAAATCACCCAGTTTGAGTGGGCCACCTGTTTCTGGCCATCTGATCAACACACTCTCACAGCCACATGGGACTGGCCACCTAGTGGTTGAATGATACCAACTAACTAAATCAAAAGACACAGAATATTCCAGGAGGCTAAGGAGCAACAAAAAACCCCCCAGCATTTTCAGCTAAGGGGCCAAGTTTTAACTCCAAAATATGTTGTGCGAACAACGCCAAGCAGCCATTAATAAGGTGGGGGGCCTAGCGGTGGGTGGAAGGGAAGGACGACATTGGGTACGGAAGGGTTAAACCTCCAGGGCAGGATGGCCAGCACAGCCCACTTTGCGATCTTCTGCCAAAATATTTTAAATGAAACAGCTGTGTATGAGCAAAACTGCTGAGAATTGTTCCAGCTCCAAGCATGAATCTGAATCACTCATGTTCGGTATTTGATGGGCTGTGTAATTGCTCTAAACCCTATTATCTTCTCTAGCAGTTGTTGAAGTGTCATTAGGACACCTCAAATGAAAGGCTAAATTCTCCTATATACACAATTTTAATAATTACAGTCCTTCCCCCCCCCCCCCGTTTCGAAATGCAGAACTCGGCTCAGAGAGGGCGGTGCCAGGATTGTGGGATTGCATCAGACAGCCTGGGATGTTATTCCACGTCCTTTTTAACTTTCTCTGGATTTCCCTGACCAATTAATCTTTTATGATTTTTATTTTCTACACTACACAGAACAGAAGAGAGCAGGGCATGCCAGGTGACAGGACTAGCCACCGTCTGCAAACATTCTTGAGCACCTACTATGCGCCAGTTACTGTGTTGGGCCCTGGGGATATAAGAACGGGCCAACCCGAGGAAACCACTGCAAACTTTGTGCCACATCACACTACCTTGTATTTTTTGTCTCTGCTCTGCTACAGTAAGGGGCTCGGGAAGTAGAGTTGTGTCTTAATCCTCTTTGTATCCAAAGGACACAGCCCAGCTCAATGAGCATTTGTTGAATGACTGAATGAGTGTCTCCGGAGGCACACAGTGGGCAGGAAACCCTCTGCAAGCAGGGACGTGGCCACAGACGAGGTAGATGTAGTCCTTGCTTTCTTGGAGCACACAGGAGGGGTACGGAGGCAAGATGCATTGAACAAGTACATTATCAGCACAATGAATATCAGTGAAGAGAAAATACTGGATATTCTGGCCCAAGCAGGTTGGTCAGACTCAGTGCACAGGTAATCAGCACTTGGCATTCAGGGCACTGAAGGATGTGTTATGATGGTGTAGCAGTACTCACGGGCCATTGGATAGCTGCTGGAGCTGGGGCAAGTCCCCTCTCTAAACCCCAGTTTCCTGTTTAGAACATGAGAATGATACTATGTAACTCTGGAGGCACTGGAGATGCTGTATTCTAAGACAGCTCCCTTGACCTCCACCATCTTGGTATTAGAGATGGTGGGTTTGATCGCCTTCCCTTAAATGTGGGCAGAACTTCGAACAACTATTACATGATAATGATGGGATGTCACTCCTGTCATTAGATTATGATTGCTCTATTATATCCATCTGTTGATCTGTCAATCATCTCTTACTATCTATATCTATGTTATCTACTTTCTACCATCTATTGATCTCTCTACATGTATATTTCTATCTAGCTCTCTCATCCGTCTTTTTCATAGGTCTGCCTACTGATACATCTCCCTACTCATCTCTGTATGACTCTGCCTTGCTTATACATACAAGAGAGACTCTCCTTGCTTGCTCCATAAAGTCAGCCACCACGCTGAGGGAGTCCACATGGCAAGAAACCATGAGCAGCTTCTAGAACGGGAGGGCAGCTCCAGCTGGCGACCAGTGAATGCCAGGGCCTCCACGTACCCAGTCAGGAGGACACAAATCCTGACAACAACCTGAGGAACCTGGGAAGCACATGCTTCCCCAAACGAGCCTCCAGATGAGAACGCATCCCAGCCTCTGCCCTGAGTGTAGCCTCGTGAGAGCCTGGGCAGAGGACCCAGGTAAGGTGTGCCTGGGCTCCTGATTCCCAGGGACTGTGACATAACACATGTGGGTTGGGAGAGACCACTGCCTTTGCAGGAATTTGCTGTGTAGCAATAGATAACTGAGAGGTACCTGGCACATGGGTTTTGACAGTTGGAAGTGAAGGAAAGCCCGGGAAGAGACAGAGCAGTGAAGGCTCTCTGACTGCCTCTTGCCCCCCTACCCCCAAACTCTAACAGAAGTGGACATCCCAACAGCCTCAGACCTGCAGCAACGTCAGCCTTACTAAGGTGCCTGGGTATGGAATGAGAAACCTCACCCACGAATGCTTCCTGGGAGGGCAGATACCCCAATTCCCGCATCTCAGGGCTCGCAGCTGCTCTGCTGGAGTCAAGAAGAGACGCGGGAGAAATGGTAGGATCTCCGTTGTCTGCCCAGAACTGGGACGACAGTGCCCATCGTGACACACTGTTAGCTTTCGCATCACGGCCTGCTGCAGGCACAGATGTGGGGCCGTGCAGAACTCCCTAGCCCCTGCCAGACAATGCTGTGACCCTGGGTGGCCGAGCACGGGCTCCACCATCTGCTTGGAAGATGTACGCAATTGCCCAGGTTTATGGGCACAAAAAGGGAGATGGGATGTCTGGTTTGTTTTACCTGATTTACTTTCAGCACCACTACCGAACGGCTCTGATTTCTCCCGATTCGCTTGGCCCTGCCCCGATCTGTAATGATTAATATTGATTTTTTAGAGTCCCCAGTTCTCGGCTGGGGAGGACACAAGACCTCCTGCAGAAGGTTGTTGGAAGACTACCATCAACATTATTATCCAGAATGCTACCAACAGATGGTCCTGCTCCAAAGGCGGGCCAATGGCTTGAATGCAGCATCTCACGGAACTTCCCCAGCACCCTGGGAGCTGGGGGCTCTGGATTACCCACGCTACGGGTGAGTGATGGGGAGACCGAATGGCTGGCCAGGCCACCGCACAAAGTCCCTCCAATAACACTCAGCACCCAGAGGGACAAATTCCCCGGCTTCCCCTCCGCTGACGCTGTTACTCACTATTGTGGTATTTACCTTTGTCATGTGACCAACTTCCCAAGGACTGACGCAGCCCCTATCCTGTGATCTTGCTGCCTGGGAGGTGTCTGAATGGGCTGCACCACTGTGTCAGCCCTTCCCCTCCAGGTGGGAGTGGGAGAAGGGCATTGAAGGCACAGGCCCCTGGGGGGTGTGAAGCCCACCCAGTCATCCCCACCTCGCCCCTAATGTCCTCTGTTGCTGCCGGCTGGGCTGGAGCCCTGCTCGGGGGCACCTCAGAAGTCCCAAGCTCCAGAGCCCCCGGCAGCTTTGGTGTGCTCCGTGGGCCTGGGGCCGGGGCGGTGGGGAGGGGACACTGATGGTCGGGCACCTGCTCCCCGTTCTGAAACTGAGCCAGGTGGGAGCCCTTCTGGGGTCCAGGACAAGTCTCTGCATGACCGGGAGGCCAATCTCCTGTTTGCCCGGGGTCAGAGAACCAGGCTGGGACTGGGAACAGACGAGACCGGCCTTCCACATGCTGTCATATTCGACGGCCTTCTGCGGCCATGGGAAGTCCTTCACATGACATCCCAGGAAACTTCCTTGGTGGACACCTGGGTGAGCGGTCTAATATTGATTTTCACCCAATAGCAAATGTGCTTCGTGACAGCTGACGATGCCCGCATTCATTGTTGACAGACAGCGATCAACTCTGAGTCATGGCGAGGCCCTGGCCCCCAGCTCCTGATCATAAGGGGTGCAATCAGGCTGGTCCCAAGGGGAGAGAACAACCGGTAACTAGGTAGATCACACACTGTTTACTCGCAGGGGTAGGAAGCGAACTTGGCTTCGCCGGGTGCCTACTGGCCGCAGGACAGCACTGCCCGCTCTGCGTACTGGTTCTCTAACTCCCAACACGACCCCGGAGCGAGGCATTAGTTCTACTCCCACTGTTCCATCTACCCATCACTCCCACACGTCACCCCAGAACTTAGTGACTTAAAATTACAACGGTCATCTCTTCTGCTCATGAGTCTGCAATTTGGGCTCAGGGACAGCCTGTCTCTGCTCCACGTGGCCTCACCGAGGCAGCTCAAGGGGGGCTAGAAGACCCGCTTCCAAGATCGCCCAGTTGCACGGCTGGCTAGTAGATGCCGGCTGTCAGAGGAACCCGTCAACCTCGGGCCTCAGTTCCTCTCCATGCAGACTCCCCACGAGGCCGCGTGGGGCCGCTTCCCCGTGGCCGGATTCCACTTAGTATGGGTGGCATCTACAAGGCTTTGCAAAGGGAGGGGACTGGATCCCACCTCTCTTTCCACTCTGGGAGGAGTAATAAAGAGCGCATGGTCATCTTTACTCCGCCACACCCATTTTACAGATGGGGACACTGAGGGTTCAGAGACATCTAGCATCCCCACAGGGAGCAGCTGGAAGGTAGCGGAGACCCAAGTCAGAGCCCAGTGCTGAATAAGCTCCAGACATGAGTTCCTTCGAATCTACCACGTTGAGCTTCAGACCGGCAAGCTAATGTTAATGGTTGGTTGGTTTAGCTAATAGGGTGTGTCTACAGAATTAGGCCCAGAAAGACCATTAAAAATAAGACCGTGTTTGGATTTCTTAAGACTATATGAGTTTTCCCAAGCATTCCATTTCTTTTCTGAGAGCCAAGCTTAGTCAAAGTTTTCAGAGGCTGACTTCATTAGAACACAAAAACCAGGCTTAGACAAAGGATGGGATTTGGACTAGAAAAATAATTCTTAAATTTGTCTGCATCTTCCTTCTCTCTGTCACACATTCTCGTGCCACCACCCCTCCAGTGAAGACCAGCTGGAGACACGTGGGTGTCCTGGGCACAGGGATCCTGTGTACAGTTGCTCAGGATGTGTACTGTACAAAGAGAACCTTTGAGGGGTGAAAGGGGTTGAGTCTGTGCTCCTCTCTCCAAGCCCTGGGTCATGGCGTGGGACTGAGTCCATCTGGAATCAGGCGGCCATTTCCTGTTTTGCTAAAGGTAGCCATGGAAGGTTAACCTGCCAGAAGAGACTAACATTGGGGCAAAATTCCAACCAGTGCTATCAAAAGTATCTTGAGGAGAGGCTGAACATTTCAAGGGAAAGGTGGAGAAGGAGAATGTGACAGTTCATCTAACGTCTCAAGCATTCTGTTCTGGCCACAAATTTGTATAGTCTGTTCAGAAAAACAAAAATCTTCAGTTTGGGGACCACCTTCCAGAGTGAGGAACTCAGAAATCATATGTCCCTAGGGTATTTACATGCCCTTTCAAGGTCCTGCCCTTCTCTGCTATGTGACGTTGTGTCAAGTCTGTCATGTCTCCGGGCTTGTCACCTCTCCTGGGGAACAGGGATCATAATGATATGCATTTCATTAAATCTAAGACACTATTATTTATAAAAGGCACCATAATTTTATGGATTACTAAGAAAACAAACCTGCCAATTCAACTGATATGATTTTGATTCTAAGATGTATCCGTATTTCAGAGATAAAAATGGAAGCAAAATAGGTCTTAGAATTGATAGTATTTAGTGAAATAGCGGGTCTACCTGCAGGATGTTGTGCAAAAAAAAAAAGAAAAAGCTTTGTAAACTATCAGGTACTAAAAATATTAAGTCTTCTTCGATACAAGAACTTTCCAAGGACTTCATCTTGAAGACTAATGTACTATTAGATCTTCCCAAGTCTTGCATAATTGTTTTAACGTACTCCCGAAGTAGTTCAGAAAGCTGCATTTTTCAGTGCAGGAGTCTGAATTGCTTTTCTACATTTATAAAATTCCCACCCTCTTATGATTTATTCGTGTAGAATCAACTTATGAGTTTTCCCTTGAACGGGATTCAAGATTTGGGGCTTGATTTACAGTTCAAATTGACTAACATTTGGAAACAATGAACTGTGTTGTCTAAACACATAAATACCACCAGGGAAAGCGGAAGAGATAATTACTGTAAGGGGAGGGAGTGGGGGAGGAAAATACCACAAAATCCTGTTCAGCCACAGGGTTGGGGGACGGTGGGTGGGGAGGACAACGAATCCTCGGGGCCACATTTCCCAGGCTGCTTTGAGGGAAGAAAACGGGAAGAGAGGTTTGGATTGTGGTTTCGCTCTGGAAAGAAAAAGAAATAGTTTGGAGGCCACTAAAGAGCCGTCGATCCATCATTCTTCCAATCTGAAAGCACACGAGCTCCTTGGGGCCTTGGGCAGACGAAGTCCTCGCGGGACAACGCCGGCCTTGGCATCTGGCAGGCGCCGGGACTCGGGCCCTGACTTCTCTGCCCTTTGACCTGTCCAGCCCTGACCGGCCATCTCCTCCCCTGTCCTAATGCTGGAAGTGGCCCCTCTAAGCCACCCTCGTATCTAGGGGTGGGGGGCAGGTATCGGGCACCCCAGACAAGCCACACCTTGTAATCAGACAGACCGGAACTGACGTCCTGCCTCCATCGTTCATCAGCAGTTTGGTACTAGACTTCTCTGTGCCTCAGTTTCCTTATTTGTCAGGTGAAACGAGCTCACGTAGGGTTCAAGTGGCCAGCAGTGGATGCCCGTTAAGTGACTCCTGCCGGGAACCCCCTCACGGAACTCTCTGACTCGTATTCAGCTAATATTTGCGGATCGCCCCCCCCTACCCCCTACCCCCCACTTGTGGGGTGAGGCAGCATTGAGCGTCGGGGACCCGGTGACGACGAAGACACATCTGGTCTCTGCTCCCACAGCACTTCGAGTCCGCGGCTAGCAGCAGATAGTGAGCCAGGAAACAAACAAACCTGGTGAGATGTACTCGGTGGGAGACAAGGGCTAGGGAGGACACGAAGCAAGACACGGGACAGCCAGGGAAGCCCTCCGTGCCCACCCAGGCACCTCAGTCCCCCAGTGATGCTTCAGCCCAGTGCTTCTCAACTGGGGGTGAGCGTACCCTCAGGCGACATTCAGCAATGTCTAGTGCCATTATGATTACGGCGGGGGGGTGGGCTATGGCTTCTAGTAGGCGGAGGCCAGCAATGCTGCCAAACATCCTATAGGGCATAGAACACCCCTCACCCCACCAAAAACCCCAAAGAACTCTCTGGTCCCAAACATCAGTAGTGCTGAGGTCGAGCACCCTGATCTGCTCCAGTTCCCTGTGTTACGGTCTTTATGATACTTAGCAGAGCTGATGACCATGGAAACCCCTCCATGGAAGGGACCTGGAATGGGTGACAGGGGACAGCCAGCCACCCAGGCGTCTCCCGTGGCGGGCACGCATGCGGCAGTGCCCAGCTATACAGTCCTACCCCTCCTCGCCTAGGTTATTCCAATACAACGTATTCTGCTAACTAAAGATTAAAAAAAAAAAAAAAATCCAACAACACAGGAATCTGGACGTGGCTCTAGCCAGCTTCGGGCAAAACGGATTCAGGAATACTTGCACACCAGTGCACTGGCGTCCAAGAACAGACACCGTTGTGGTCCAGTAAGCACACCCTCCTCCGCTGCTCCCCCAAGCTTCTGGACTTACATGTGGTTAAAGGACAAGCACAGAAGCAGGGAGAGATGCTGCTTCGAGCAGGAAGTCTAGCAGCCGGCAGCCTGACCGCGAGGGAGGATGAGCAATGTCACACACAGAGAGCAAGAAGGACTCAGGCACAGCGGTCTAGAGCCACATGGACTCTGCGAGCGCTTCTGCATGACACGACACTGAGACACGGAGGCACTCAGACCAGGTGGCGCCATTACGGCCTCCCCACCAATACCTGCCCCCCGCTTCCACACCACCGGGTCTGTTTGGGAGGAAAACGTGCACAGCCCTAAGATTGAAATCAGCCACAGTCCTTTCATCTCTCTTTGCCAGTGATGTGTCTAGGGTCATGGGATCCCTGTTCTAGTCAATAAGATGTCAGGACGGTAAGTCACCTTGGGAGCTTCTGGAACGGACCTTCCCCACTGACAAAGCAGAGGGTCACGTGACTTTAAAAACCACACTTCTTTGTTTCTGTTTGGAAAAAAGGCCTTGCAAGCAAGGATGTGATGCTTGGAAATGTGGCAGCCATTCTGTGACTGTGAGGCAAGGCTTCCCCCACATGCTGAGAGTGGAGGGAAGGAAACAGAAAGAATCTGGATCCTCAATGACAGTGCTGAGCCCTAAGCCAATTCAGCAACCTTAAGACCTTCGGTTATGTAAGAAATGAAATTCAAGGGCACCTGGGAGGCTAAGTCAGTTAAGCATCCCACTCTTGGTTTTGGCTCAGGTCATGGTCTCAGGGTCCTGGGAGTAGGCCCTGCATTGGACTCTGCCCTCAGTGGGGAGCCTTTCTGGGATTCTCTCCCTCTCCCTCTGCTCCTCTCCCCCTCTAATATAAAGAAATAAATCTTAAAAAGAAATGAAATGCCAGTTAAGCCTCTATTAGTTGGGTATATTCTGTTATCTGTGGTCCAAAACATCCTAAATAGTACAGTTTCCTTTTGTAATGGTACCTCTCTGAAAAATATCCATCCCTAACATTTTAAAAGAGGCCATCTCTAAAAAGGACAAAACGTCAGTTATTTAGAAACCTCCTTAATCTGGAATGATGTCCTCCACCTGTGAGGGTTTCACAAATACAAATGATTCTATTTAATTGCACGCAGAGGCACGTAACCTATGACATATCATCCCTGCTTTCACACAGTCACTTCATGTTCACAATCTCCAATCACAGACACAGAATCTCAATACTGGAAAAGGCACTTTGAGCCAATTTCCTTCAAAATCACTGAGCCTAGGTGGCTCAGTGGATAAAGCCTCTGCCTTTGGCTCAGGTCATGATCTCAGGGTCCTGGGATCAAGCCCTGCATAGGGCTCTCTGCTCAGCAGGGAGCCTGCTTCCCCCTCTCTCTCTGCCTGCCTCTCTGCCTGCTTGTGATCTCTCTGTGTCAAATAAATAAATACAAAATCTTAAAAATATATATATTAAAAAAAAATCTCCTCCTACCTCCCCACGTCCTCTGAGTTCATCTGGGTGGCCCACGCAGACGCATGTGCAGAACTCTAGCTGCAAGGGAGTCCTGACACCAGGGTCCCAGCCTTCCCACCTGCAGGACAGGTCGGCCCAGGAGAATGAGGGTGGAGTGGTTCATAGACTCCTCTTCTCCACACCCATCTGCACAGTGCCTAGCAGCACAAATGCTGAATCAGGCTCCCTGGATTCAAGCCCAGCTCTGCCATATACCAGCCCAGTGGCCGTGCGCACGCCACAGAGCTCCAAGTGTAGCAGTGTCTTAATCCATAAAATGGGGATAAGCACAGAACCTGCTTTAAACGACAGTCATGAAGATTAAATCCTCCCTTGATGCAAACCCTTGCTGTTGGCCGTCACAAACTCACAAACAGAAGCGATTCAGACAGGGAGGGAAATCCAAGCATGTAAGACACAGAACCACAGCCGTACATTGTAAGTGCCGTGGACGTGTTGGCTCTTACGGCTTCAAAACTTCAAAAGCTACTCCCCAGTAACAGCTTAAAATGAGACAAGGACAGGAGTGGTTAGGGGCACCTGGTGGCTCAGCTGGTTAAGCATCTGCCTTTGGCTCAGGTCATGATCCTGGAGTCCCGGGATCAAGCCCCGCATCAGGAGGTCTGCTCTCAGGGGGAGTCTGCTTCTCCCTCTCCCACTGACCCTCCCCACTCATGCTCTCTCTCTCTCAAATAAATAAATAAATAAATAATCTTAAAAAAAAAAAAAGAACAGTAGCGGCTAGTAGGGGGTGTGGGTTAGAATCTGTACGGATAGACACATAATTAAATATGTCCAAAGTCCTTAATGATAGCACCGTCAAGAGGCCTTGTGTTTGCTTGAATGGGCACTGCTGATGCAGAGAAGGAAAGGGAAGGAGGGTCAGGCCTGACTCCCGGGTCTTCCCTGCCTCTTGCCTCCATGTCCATCTTCTCCAAGGGCCATCCAGTTGAGGAGGCCCAAATGAGAAGGTGTCCCAGGGGATGACCGGCTTCCAGCATAATTCAGTGTCCTGGCGGGAAGATGGCCTGACAGCTGATGAACAAAATATAATTAAATGTCAGCCAAAGTGAATGTGGCAGGGCCTCGGCTGACGTGCCAACGGGTCACCAAGACGCCCCTCCCACGGGATGCCAGTCATGGCATCCTGCCCCTCTTGACCCAAAGGAACTGCCATCAGACGCTGAGATGAGAGGAGCATATATCTGGAGGACCTGGCGGAGGTGTGGTCACACCTTGAGGGGCTTCAGACTTCCCCGCACAGGCCAGAGGGCCCACCGGAGCTCTTCCTGCAGTCTGGGGCCTGGGAAGAAGGGACAGCAGGCACCGTGCCCTCACATCTGCCCTCCCGTCTGGTTTCCAGAACTAGAATACTGAGGTCAGAGGTAATTTGCCTGTTCCTCCTAAGAAAGATTATTCTAAATGACGACCATGCATGGAGTCCTTCCCTTGCGGTAAGACTGTGCTAATGGTTCTTTAATTGCATTATCTTGCAGCGGCAAACACGGTCCCTATTGTCCCAGTAACCGTTCCCCCTTCGTGTGCAGTTCTGGAATGTTCCCTCCACCCTGCCTCCCTGAACCCCAAGCCTCACCGATCTAACCAGGCACATGGGAACCCAGAGATGTCACTTTCCCCGCTTCCCTTGCAGCTGAGTTCAGCCACGGGGTACTTTCCGGTCAATGGTTAAGTGCCGGGTAATGGCTCGTGAATGCGAAGACCGCACCTGTCTGGAGAATCTGTCTCCATTTCCACTTTCCCCCCAATGGGCTACAAAGAGGGTGCTGTCAGTCTCACCCAAGGGGCAAGGCCCCAATATTGGGCAGAGCAACAAGGTCAAAGGAATCTGGGTCCCTAGACAACCTTATAGGGGAGAGCTGCCAAGGACCGCCCTCCTCTGGACTTTTATGAAAGAGAAACAGGCACTTGCAGCCTGTTTCCGCCTTTTCCAGGACTTCTTTACAGCACCTCAGCTGTACCCTGACTGACACATCTTCGATCTTCGCAGTGACCTTGTAAGACACGTCTGATTTTCTCCCCATTTTATCAAGGAGGACCCTGGGGTGCAGAGAGGTTCAACAGCTTGCCCGAAGTCGCAGCCGTATGAAACGGCAGAGCTGGGCCCGGATTCCAGATGTTGCTCTAACGGAAGCATATGGCGTAGGCACTGCTCAGGGCTCTGCCTCCTTCCGCGGTGCCGTGGTCATGGCTCTTTACGTATGTCCGCACATTCTAAAGACTTGGGACAAGGAACCTCATGTGGTCTCTTCAAAGAGAAAGGAAGGGGGAGGCCTCCTTTTCCTTTGTAAAGCTGAGTATTGGGGACTTTGGAGGGTCAGGGGCTGACAAATAGGGTGATGAGTTGACATCTGTAATATTTTCCTCCGTGCCCCCATTCCGGCAGCAGCACCCGGATTTTGTGTGGGAGGCCTCCCCTCCATTCTTGATTCTTGTGATTCAGTCTGGTTGACCCCACAGGGACCAAGTGAGGCCAACAGACCCCCCTCCCAGGCACTGGTGTTCTGGTAGAGAGACACGAAGTCTTCTAGAGTTCATTCCTTCCAGCAGCAGATCTCTATAAGGATCCCTATAGGATCACGCATGGATCCCTGCTACCCGGAAATCTGTGCTGCCCGGAGTACTGACCCTTCCCGTCAGCTTTTCCTTTGATGCAGGTTCAGCGTGGGTTCAGATAAAAGGCTCCATGTGAACTGGGGGACAGGATCTTCCTCGGGGCTCCGCATGTCCTGGCACACGGACCAGGCCACAGAAGGAAGACCACCGAGGCTGCTGCTTCCGGGCCATGCCCCATGTAGCTGGAGCAGAGGGCAGCAGAGCGAATGCAGAGAGGTTCAACAGCTTGCCTCTCTTGGGGTCCCGTGACGGCGGCACCTGGGAAGTGCAGTCACAAAGTCCTCGGGGGCCTCTCTCCCCACATGGAGCTGGACTTATGGGGCCTACTCATGGCTCGGCTTCATCTCGATGGGGCATCATTCAGGAAGGACAGCCCAAGCAGCAGGCACCTAGGGCGGGGCCTGGGCTCCAACCGGGATGCGGCGTCGGCTTGGGCCCTCCCCGCTCAGCAGGCCTCGCGCCCTTGGGATGAGAGCGGGATGGCAGCTTGGCACCTCGCTCCCAGGTCCTCTCTGCGGGGGTCTCTTGTCCATGGACGTTCTGATCCTGAGTATCAGGGCCATCCAGCCCATGGTGACGTCCAGCGCTGGCCGGATGGCGGGATTGCTCTTCAGTTCCAGATACGGCAGGGGGACAGTGGCAAGCCATCCGTGGGTCCCGAATCCTCTGTCTGTAAATCTCTGATGAGGTGATTTAGGACAATTTACTCCACTTCTCCGAGCCTCAGTTTCCACCTCTGGAAAATGAGGACAACACACTGTTCCTTTTCGGGATATTGTGCAGGTAAAGGAAGATCTCTAATACGGCACTTGCTGTATACTTAGCCCTCAGTACATGGTAGTCAGCGGACCACAGTATTAAGCATAAATAACACAAAAGTGTCTTACTTTTCTTGTAATTATGTTCCCATACACAATCAGATTCTGTCTTCCTGACCACACCAGGAGGAACATGGGTCGGATGGCAGTGTTTCCATGTTAGCAGGGAGGATATTGGACCCCTGAGAGGTCAGGTGGCATCCCCATGTGGGGACAGAACCAGGATTTAAGTCAATGGTGTTCACTTTCGGTTTCACTTTTCGGTTCACTTCGTATTCCATTGAATACGTGGCAAGTGAGACCCTTGCCCCCGGGAGAGAATGTGGTAAGAACAACGGGCACCCAGACTGGTGCTTACTGGCCCCTCGTCCTATTAATCGTCTTATTTAGCCCTTAAAAGAAGTCACCTGTCAAGACAGAATCAACGTCTATAAAGGAGTCCTCAATGTAAACTCATGGGGTTTGAACTGTGAATATCACTGGCGCTGAGATGCAGGGGAATGGAGGAGCCCTCCTCGTGGAAGCAGATGTCTCACCCTTGGCGTTGTTGACTGACCTGGGGGTGGAGACTCCCTTGTGACGGGGAGTTGTCCTGGGCACTGCGGATGCTTAACAGCATCCCTGATCCCGGGCACTAGAAGCCAGTCACGCACCCTGCCCCCCACACACCAGTTAACCACAGATACTGCCCGGTGTCCCCCTGGGGGCCGAAAGTGCCTCCCCACTGATAACCACTGCATGGAGACAACCCAGGAGAGCTTCCCGGAAGAGATCATTTTAAAAGGGAGGGTATGACCAAGGGAGGTTCTGGAAAGGTTAAGAGAACCGCCCTTTTTTGGGCAGAGAAGGAGGGATTTAAGAGAGACCTTATAGCAAGCCATGTGGGTGAATTCATCAGTGGTGTGTGACAGACAGAGCAAGATGTCACAACCTTCCCGACGCAGCCTGGGACGTGATAAATGGCTACCATTTTGAGAGCCGCGTCCTCCTCCTCCTCTTGGTAAATGGAGATTTTATGGAGGATGGCCCATCCTCCCAAATCACTATCTCTTCTCTTTCAGTCCCAGAAGGGGTCAAGGGCTCAGCTGATTTGTGCTCCGTGCATGGGGTGGATGTCACCTACGACCTCGGGGGCACCTAGGTGTGTCATGGCTCCTTGCGACACTGACAAGTAAGCTTGGCCCCACACTCACGAACGAGCTCCTGGTCTTGACCCCCAGAGCAAGAAGTTCCCCAAGGAGCTGGCTGAGGTACCAGGGGAACACCCCGAGACGGCACTGTTTGGTGTTAGTGGCCCCGCTGTCGAGTTCCAGAATCCCCACCCACCCGGCTCTGCTTAACTGCAATGGTTAGAATGGTTCATCTCATCACCGCGGAGCTCGCCTTGTAGAACCGTCTCCTATGCTTCTTCTTTGGGATACATAATTCATAGACCATAAAAGTCACCTTCTAAAAGCATACAGTTTGGCGGGTTTTAGTATATGCACAAGGCTGTGCGATCCGTCACCACTATCTAATTCCAGAACATCATCCCCACCCCAAGGAAATCCCCACCAGCCGCAGCCACCGCCCACTTCCCCTCCCCCCAGGCTGCGGCAACCGCGGATCTGCCCGCTGTCTCCGTGGATGTGTCCACTCTGGGCGTCTCGGAGGAATGAAGTCGCACAACACGGAGTCTTTGGTGACTGCCGTCTGACACTCAGCGTCCTGTTCTCCAGACTCCAGCCACGCTAGAGCCCGACGGTGCTGCGTTCCTCTTTACGGCCGGAAAACAGTCCGTCGTGTGGACATACCATACTTTGTCCTTCCCTCAGCTGATGGACGTCCGGCTTGTTTCCACTTCTGGCCGTTGGGAGCAGCGCTCCTGGGACCATTCACGAACACGTCTGTGTGGACGTCGGTTTTCAGTTCTCTCGGATCTGTACCCGGGAGTGGAATTGCTGGGTCACACGTGCTCCTTGGTCCCAGGAGCACCAACACGTCGGGACTTGACAGACTGGGTCAGTAATTGGAGTGTCTGCGGGCTGGGATTCTGGGCCACCCTACGTCCCTGCTGTCTTCCCGTCTGGCTCGTCACGGAACTGCCATCCTGCGCTTGACACACCAAGTCTTTGAGGAGCTATTTAGACCCCAGCCGGAGTTCCCAGGGCGCGCGTCCTCTGGGTGCATACACAGATATTGTGACAATGCCTCCGTGATTCAGTACGAGAAACCTGTCACGTGCTTAAAACTTCACTATGGCCCTTTGGGGACATCTGTGATCAAATACTGTTTTATCGGTTGCATGAACATGTGAAGACGAAGCCACGGAGGGGAACTCTGGGGTCTCCAAGGCCTCCCGTAAAATATTGCGTAAGATTCCAGAAATGAAACTAAATGGTACGTTATGTGTTCTTATTTAGTTAGAACCTACTTTAAAAAAAAAAAATGTTCTCCAGAGGCTTCCGGATGAAAGTCAAGCCCACTTGTTAATTACATCCTGAGCCTAAGCCCTCGCGTGGGGAGTTTTGTTTTCTTGACATTGACTTGATCTGATTAAGCTAATGGTCTGGGAGATAATAGTATCCCCTCTTGGCAGAGCTGGCTCTGGCCAGGCCCATTTCTGATCATTTTAACAACTCGACTGGGTCCTCTAAAAATTAAATGAAAGTTAGCCTCGGACCTGGAGGTACTTTTCCACTCACTTACTGCTGGACCACGTCAATATTCTAAAGAGGCTTTGGGTGTTACTCCTTTTTGAATAATTTATCATAGCTAATGAAAGCTTTAAAAATTGGCTAACATGAAAGCAAATCGGTCACTCCCCCAGGTGTCTCCAACGAAGCCTTTCCGGGCAGAAGCCGTGAAAACACCCCTTCAGGCCTTGGCAGCCCCAAGCAACTCGGCTAGTGGAGTTCGCCTCACCCCGAAGGGTATTCATGGTGCATCTACTCTGAACACACAGTGCACGGATTAGATACAGAGCAGTATTAAGAGGCGGCAGCTGACAGGAGAGGTTACCCTACAGAAATAATACACCCCACCCAAGTCGGAGGTTTCAAAGAACGAGCATTTGTTTCCTACCACATTTCTTACAGGTCACCTGACCCTGAAACAGAAAGTAGAGCCCACCCATTAAGACTACTCATTTCTGTACAGAGAGAAGGATGCTCGCTGCCACACTTTGAAAAGCTGCTTGGATGCTATGCTACTTAATTATTAAAAGCGAAGGACGTCATGAGATGGTGAGTCCTCTTTTAAGAGGGCAAGCAATGTAAAGATAGAACCGTGCTTTCTACTCCTCCTTTAGCTTTGGTGCCTTATCACAGGGTCACGCGTGGAGGAGGTGATCAAACTGTGTAAAAGGCAGCAGAGCAAAGCACAGACAGACGGAGGTCACACTTAGAGGTTTGAATGCTGCTTCCAACTCTCCTGTGCTGTGTGACTCTGACAGTCTTCTTAACCTCTCTGTACTCCGTTTTCTCATCTATGAAGTGGGAAAGGGGCGTACGTTGGTGTACAATGAAGAGTAACTGAATTACTGCCTGCCAAGCGCCTAGAAGGGTTCCTGGCACACTGTGGGCACTATATTATGAATCGATAAATAAATGAGAATTAGCATCTTTTGAGTGTTGATTTAGGAACTGAACTAAGGATTATTTTGTTGAATCTTCACAATAGCTCAATGGTGCAGGTGTAGTATGATGACCGTTTTGTGGGTAAGGAAACTGAGGCTTGGGAGCTAACTTGCCTGGGGTCCAATAACTAGTCGGAGATGATCTGAGCCCAAGTCAAATCGTGATTCGAACCCAGGTACTCCTGACTCCAGGGCCGACACTTTGCCTTGAAGCTATGGAACCTGTATTTGCAGAAAAAATAAAGTCTTAGGTCAACAAGACGGTGTCCATCGCTCCTGATCCGATGCATCGTAAACTCCGCAATCTGTCTTCATTCAGTCTGTTAACGTTCTTGGTTCCAACATACTTTCTAATCCTCTCACATTGATCCCTTTTGTAGACTTCCGTCTCCTGGAATTGGTTCTAGGATCCACTGCACTGCTCCCTCCTTAGCATTTCTTGGACAAAACAGAGTTTAAAAACAGCACTACCCTTTTCCTTTGTACCCCTGCTGTGTTACTCAGGTAGCTGTCCAGTGATATGCCCACACAGCTTAATTCACAGCTCCTGAAAGCCACGATGCCGTCTTTATAATCTTCCACACACGGTGGGCCAGAAGCTGCTTCCATTGCGGAGCGAACCTGAGTCCTGTTTCTCTCTGCTGCAGTCACACTATAGAGAAAAGGGCAGGCCACATGCTCTGTTCAAGCCTCTTTTTTCCTTCTGGAAAGTTTGTTTTTCTTAAGCTCGCTTTTTGAGGTGACAGAGGGTGAGGACTGTTCATTTTAATGTCAAAGGAAACACCCAATGGAGACACTTTCATGTGCCATATTTGCTAATGGTAGTGCTGGTGGGGGGGCGTTATCTCCCCAAATAAGGCAATGTGTAGAGCCAAGGTGAACTCGCACTTGTGGGCCCTTTTGCAACAGAAATGCACCCCAGAGCTCTCTGGCAGATTCTGGGCTGCTGGAAGAATTGTCAGTTGCCCTAGTCTTTATTACACACCTACACTGCCAGGCTCCGTTCTAGGGACCAGGAACCAGAGCTGCAGAGGACAAGGTTCCTACATGGATGGAGCTCCCACCAGGTGGGCAAGCAGGGATTCGGTTGTTCTGGGCTGGGCTGGATGTAGGACAGGGATTCAGGCCTCATTAAAATGTGGGTCTTGAGTTTGAATAGCGGAGGGGGCCTGAACTCTGGCTGGGGAAAGCCAGGCGCAGGGGAGGTGAGGGGGACTCAAGAGGACAGTGTAGACAAGCAAGCAAACCAGCAAAACTATAACATACAAGGTAGAAAGACATACAAGTAGGCTGTGGGGATGAAGAGCGGGGTGAAGAGTTCCTATTTCAGATAAGGCTTTCTGAAAGCTGACATCTGAGCAGAGACCTGAGTGATGGAAGGATGAGGAGAGGCACACACAGCAGGTGCAAAGGCCCCGTGGGCAGAGAGCCCTGCACATGTCACAGGAATAGCAAGGAGGCCAGCAGTGGGGACATAATGAGCATGGGGATGCAGGAGATGCCGGCAGAGAAGTAGATGGGAAGCAGTTCCCATAGGGTGGTCGGAGGGAAAGAAGTTGGGCAAATTCAGATTACATTTCAGAGGTTCTGATGGATGCCAGAAAGGGTGCACTTTGAGGGTATCCCAAAGCCTGCACTTGAAAATAAACTTCACTGCAGGGAGGGCGGCAAGTCTGTGAAGGGAACAACATAAAAGGCTTGGAGCCGATCTCCAAGGGCCAGGTGAGTCCCTCCTGTGCGCGCTGCGCCCTGGACCAAGATTGCAGCTGGGCCTGTGCGCGGTCCTGGCCTGCTGAGAGTCCCCGGGCGTGTGCTCGCTGGGCAGGGGGCGCGCACACCCGCTCACAGGGTCCCCCATGTGCACGCGCGCGCACTGCTTCTCATTCTCTCGCGGCCCGGGACACAGATGCAGCCGGCCTATCCCGCCGCGTGGTTCCGCCCCCTTCCTGGCCTCCGCGGGCTGACCGCGCTTGCCTCATCCTGGCTCCGCCATCAGGGACGTCAAGTTAGTGGCTTAAGTACTGACATCACAGAAACTGGTGACTGCCGCCAGCCGCCCCGTCCCCAATCCTGGAGAGAGCTGGTTGGTAAACCCTTGGCAGCACCCCACTACCTCTATCCATCTAGCAGAGGGGCCATCAAGGCGCACAAGGGGAAAGGCCGACAGCCCCAAGGGGCGGTGTTCCGCGTCCGCAGGTTCCCCGCCTTCTGTCAGTCCGCCAATGATCCTGGTAGTGGACACTCCAGGGACAGTTTACTGAGATTTCATTTTGGATGCCATGCCAGTTTTAAGGATTCCAACATCTCTTTTAGTTCCTGTGTCTGCTTTAGATGAAAGCCTGAAATTCCCGGTGGGCTCTCCATGAAGTGGGGGATCTCCCTGCCCCCACTGGTGGCCCCTGAAGGCTCCAAGAGGGCGCCGAGAGAACCCTATTGGGGAGCAGGTTGGGGGGGGGGGCACCTCGACGCCACGCAGCATCTTCGGGAGCCGGGAGAGGAAAGCAGGGAGGCAGAGGCTCAAGGTGAGATTCAGTAAATGCCACCGACGTAATTGCCGGTGAACAAAATGTCGGGCCCTGTGGTATTACTTTCGATTAGGCTGAGAAAAACCAATCCAGTTTTTTAATTTCCTTGGTGGAGGGTGTGGGCTGTGTGGGTTCATGGGGCGCCCACAGGGGAGGGGACAGGCTTGTTTGCCAAAGAGGGGCTAGTCTGCGGGGCGGCTCTGGGCTCCCTTGTACCCAAACATCTTGCCGGCTTCAAATATAAACTGAGCCCTCTTCTGACCTGTCTTGAGCCGTAGGGTAAGGAAGGCTCCAGGCAGGAAGGAGGAGAGCAAAGACTTCCTGAGCACTTACTGGGCACCTGGCACTTTATACGGACACAGACACACTCATGGAATGCTCGCGATGCCCGAGGACCGGATACGCTCACTACCACCCTGTCCGTTTGTACAGCCACAAAAATAGTTACACAGAGAGGTTAATTCATTTGTTTGAGGTCACACAGCTCACAGGTGGTAGGGCTGAGGTCTGAACCCGGCTGATACGGCTTCAGACCCCCAACCCCCAATGACTAAACTGCTCCGAATGGGGTTGCACAGGTTAGCCACGAAGCAGCAGGAAATGCTCTGACCGTGGTACACTGTTTCCTCCGAGGAAACTGGGAACATGCGGTGGGTACTCAGGGCGCCTTCAGACCTTTTCCTCCTCGGTCCAACAAAGCCAGAAGAACCCCCCTCCCCTCCCCGCCGCCACGAGACGCCACCACCTAGGCCTTAGCATTTCTCGCTGGGGCTACCACAGTGGTCCCTGGTCCCCGCCTCCAGCATCATCTCCTCCACCTCCCTGCAGAGGGGTCCCTGTCTCCATCACAGTCCTGCAGAAAGCCATCAAGAGCCGCACTGCCCGGGCACGGCACGCAGACCCAGCGGGCCTGACCCTCATGTCCCCTCATGTCCCTCTGCTGCTTTCCCCAAAGAATCCACGTCCCCTGGGCACGGCCTCGAAGGCACACTGCTTTCCTTGCCTCTGTGCCTTTCCCTTGCCCACATGCTGTTCTCTGTGCTTGGAACACCTCAGCTCCATTTTCTGCACCTGCTCGTTCCTCGTGATGCTAGTAAGCTCTCTCTCCTCTTGGAGACACCCTGACCCGCAGGTTGAGGCAAGAGACCCTCTGTGTTCCCACTACACCTTGCAGGGGCCACAAAACTCCACCTTGGTGTGGTCACCGATGTTCTTGTATGCCTGCCTGCTGGGCCACGGCCGTCTCTGGGGGACAGAGGCACGATCTTGTGCGTTTTTGTTCTCTTAGCACACAGCACGGTGCCCGGCACACAGTAGGTGCTCAGTAAATAGCCACTGCACGAATGAATGGACGAATGAGTGGCTGGCCACCTTTGAATTATCTATCCTTTCAACCAGGTAGTGATCCCGACTCGCGTCCTACATCTGACAGCCAAAGGCAGCCCTGGGCTGTGGGGATGGGCAGGGGTGAGGACGGGTCTTTGAAGATGAGAATCAGTCAGGAGGAGCAAGAAAGGGGCTGGAGCAGGTGTTTTGAAACGACAGTCGCAGTTGCAACAACTGAAGTCCCCGCAGCACTGACAGAGGTCACACGGGCTAATGGGGCTGTTCCTTCAGAAAGGCGAATCCCAGCCCGAAGCCCAGGGGCCACGGAGACAACAATCACCTGTAGCCCAGGCTGCAGGATCAAACTCGTGGCTGGGGGCAGAGCTGTGCCGGCATGGAGATTAGAGGGCCGGCGGCCTCTGCTTCCGCCCTGGCACGTCGGGCAAGCGTGGCCTGCAGGCCCGGGAACCGCTGTCCCGTGTCGGGACAGATCGGGCCTCGGATGTTCCGGAATCTTGCCCCATTCCTCAACCGCCTCCTGCGTTCTCCTTCTCCTGGGGACCAAGCCCATGCTGGCGTCCTTGGCGGAGTCCCGGGCATTTTCACTGCAGCGTTGTTGGGTGCTTCGTGAGCAAGTGGAGGGAGGTGACGGAGATGGGAGGCACGGCCAGGGAACAGGGTGACAGTCCTCGATCAGGTCCCTGCCGGCAGGGGTCTGGAAGCCACGGGGACGCTGACAGGTGCAGCGTGTTGGCTCGCTGGCCCGACAGAGCCGCTGAGGGGCGTTTTCAGCAGTGGCACAAACGAGCTCACGGACGGGCTTGGAAAGCGTTATCTGAGGAGGAGGCTCAGTGGCATTGGGGACAGAGGAAGGAGCAAGTCGAGTGCTTTCTGAGGTGGGCGTGTTACCCATGAAGGCTTCCGGCACGGCCCCCACCACTTAGCTGGGGCTCCCAGCTGTCAGGAAGACGTCCCCACCCCCTTGTTCTTCACGATGCTAAGTCAAGGTTCAGGATGTGCGCTCTGGTTCCCCGGGTAATGAAATCTTAATGAATGATGCCAGGAGAAAGGCTGTCCAAACAGATTAACGGCAATGGGATAGAGTTCAAAGAGGGATCGCTTTTGATGATTTAGGTACATCTCAAGGCCGTTTCGAGCACTAGGTTCTTGTTAAGTGCATGGTGAGGAAGAGAGGAAGTGGGGGTAGGATAGGGTGACACTGGGAAAGTGAGGCAGCTAGACTGATGGAACGAGGTCTGCCTTCTCCCGGGGACCGGCGAGCCCTGACAACTCTGGGAATCCCGGTCCAGAGGGCCAGCTCCCAGCTTGCGGGGTCTGGAGGATGACACCAGTGATGTCCAAGCAAGAGAACGGCCATATACTTAAAGTTAACAACGAGCCCTTTACTTTTTAGGATGCTGTAAATGTTCTAGAATCAGAGAGCAGCAATAGTGGTACAACCTTGTGAATATACTAAAAGGCACTGAATCATACACTTTAAAATGACAAGTTTTATGGTATGTGAATTACATCACAATAAAAAAGGAGGAAAAAAGCCCCTTTATTCCATATCCCATTCTGGGTCAGGAAATTCAAGGAACACAAAGGTGCGGTGATTGAGGTACAAGAGACCGCATTCCACAAGGAATGGAAACAAATAAAAGACTCCTTTGAAAAACAGCAGGCAGGAGGCTCATCAATCGGGTGCCGGGAGCACGTTTAGCCAGGGGATAAACTTCAATTACACAAGCATATTCGCCGTATGCCAGCTACTGTCTAGACTTCACGGATTCCGGAAAGATGAAGAGACCAGGGCTGGGACCCTCAGAGAAAGAATGGCAAGTAAGACCAGAAAACAAATAACTCAGGCAGGAGGCATAACATGTCACGAGCAGTGAGAAGAGGCCCTGCGGGTTTAGTTCTAAGCAGATTCGCTGCGGGGAGGGGGAGCGGGGGGGGGGGGCGACGTCCCATCAGGACTGAGACAAGGCATGGACAGCGCAGCATTTGAGACGGACTTTGAAGGAGGGTGAGCATCCTGACAGGTGGAAATGCTTCAGGTGAGAGCAGAGGCGGGAGCAAAGGCACAGGGGCTGGCATATCCAAGGTGCTTCAGTCTGCCTGCAAAGGAGGGTGTGTGAAGGACGGTGGAGGGAGGGAGGTCTAGAAGCTGATTTCCAGCTCCTGGGAAGGAGGTGGACTTGGTTCCTCTCAGGTCCTCACCTGGATCAGTCTTTCCCTGCCTCAGGGGAAGGTTCTGGGTCTAAATTGTGAGGCAGGCACTGTTTGCTTGGGGGAGCCCTCCCTGCAACCCCAGGCCCCCGATTTCCTGGCATTCTCCAGCCCTCAAGGTGCTCAGCTTTGATAGGCGTGCCCCCCGGAAGATGATCGGTGAGAATATTAGATGAGAGAATGCTGAATGGACTAACAAATGAATGAATGAACGAATGAATGAATGAATCAGGTCAGACCCTCCTCTCCACGTCCAAACTGACCTGTCCAGGGTCAGAACTTCAGGACTCTGCCAGGAAAGGGCAGGCGATGGTTGTGTGCCCCTCGTGAAGGCACGGCAGGGAATTCATGGGGACCCTCAGGGTGAGATGACGGCATCTGTGCAGTAGTCCCCTTACCCGTGGTTTTAGTGGCCCGTGGCCCGCCAGCCATGGTCTGGAAGCAGGCGATCCTCCCTCTGACGTAGCCCTGCGCTGCGTCACAAAGCCTACGCCATTCCCCTCGTTTCATCTCATCACGCAGGCACTCTGGCTTCCTCCGTCGTCGCCAAGGAGAAGGGTGAGTAGAGCACAAACGGACACTGAGAGAGAGGCCACGTTCTCCTATGTTGGTCACAGTCTATGGTCATCACCGTCACTGTAAAAATCTCTTACTGTGTCTCATTTCTAAATTAAACACGATCACACGTATGCGTGTAGAGGAAAATGAGTTCGTATACGTAGGATCTGGTACCGTCTGGGGCTTCAGGCGTCCACTGGCAGCCCTGGAACCTATCTCCCACAAATAAGTGGGGGGACTCTAAGTTCTCCAGACCACACACACCGCTACCCTTCTTGGGCTCTACCTGCCCACGTGCTTAACCGTCTTAAAGACAAGGCAGGGGCACAAGAGAAGCCGTCTCCAGCTCGGCAGGTGAGCCTTGGCAGGAGCAGACCCATCGTGGCCAGGGCTCTGCATCGGTCGCTTTCACAGGGGGCCCTGGGTGTGCTCGGCGCTTACCGCGTCTCTGTGCCTCTTGTACTCATGCACACAGGTGTCCGCCACTCGAGCCTCATCACTCTCCCGGCCCGACGTACGGAGAAGGAGCACATGTCTGTGCGGCATCAGTCTTCTCGGACAGAGACCATTCCTCGAGGTTCTGGGAGCTGCCACCCCAAGAATTCAATGTATCCATCCTAGCTTCCCCAGAATTAGTATCCCTACTTAGTTAGTATCCTTATCCCTAGCTCCCTAGTATCTGTGGTTAATGACAATTCATCTGGGCTCAAGATTTCTCTGATTTCAAGAGCCCAGAAATCTCTGGACTCGAGATTTTCCCCTCTCCTGTTGGGAATCCAAACCATTGTTTTCCACCTGCGTATCTGTCTTTTAGCATGCTCCCGGAGGGGGAAATCTGAAGCCAACCAGGAGCTGAGCTCATGAGACTGCAGGCCCCGGGAGGCACATTAGCCCCATCTCTAGGTCACAGGGTTGGGGGCCGGACAGTGACAGAGAGGCGGGGCAGGCTTCCTGGGCACATGACCCGTGCAGTTGCACAGGACCCTACCCTGAGAAGTCCTCCGTGCTTGTCTTGAAATTCTTTTTTTTTTTTTTTTTTTAAGATGTTATTTATTTGTTCGAGAGCAAGAGAGAGAGAAAACAAGCAGAGGGGCGGAGCAGAGGGAGAAGCAGGCGGGGCTCGATCCCAGGACCCTGGGATCATGACCTGAACCGAAGGCAGAGGCTTAACTGGCTGAGCCAACTAGGTGCCCCACTCCTGTTTTGAAATTCTTAGTGCTCTTTTTTTTTTTTTTTGAGAGAGAGAAAGAAGAGAGAGAGAGAGTGCGTGTGTGTGTGTGTGTGTGTGTGTGTGTGCATGCACGAGTGGCGTTGGAGAGAGGCAGAGGGAGAGGGAGAGAATCTTGAGCAGGCTCCACGCTCACCACAGAGCCCGATACACGTCTCCATTTCACAACCCGAGCTCATGACCTGAGCCAAATCGAGAGTCAGATGCTCAATCAATCGACTGAGCCACCCAGGCGCCCTGAAATTCTTAATACTTTTTGCATGAAAATGATATAGTGGGTCCTGCACAGAGGCCTGGCTCTCACTGCGGATTGGCCTGATTTTCTTCGGGGCTCACGGACGTGGTCCTGCGTCTGGCTGATGTTTCAGGAATCCTGAATCACTGATAATGAGGCTTCTATGGAATCGGTGCCCCTCATGCTCTCCTGCTGCCCTGGTCAGGGCTCACCACCTCTTCCCTGGGCTCCTGGGGATTCCCTCCAGCCTCCTTCCCCCCAGCCACTACCCCTTCCGAGCCATCCAGAACAATGCTGGTTAACAGGGCCGTTGGGCTACAGAGCCCAGGGGTGCCCACGGGGAGAGGCCCCCCAGGGTGGCCCTGGGGTCATGCACGGGAGAGGCCCTACCAAGCAGCTATTCGTCAGGAAGCGGCCACCAGTCATTGAGCTCATGCTGTAGTCCAGGCAGCATGCCGGGCACTTAAGTGTATTTGCCCAATCATTTAATCATAACAACAATCCCAGAAGCAGGTATTTGTATTGTGGATTTTATTTATTTATTTGAGAGGTAGACAGCATGAGCAAGGAGAGGGGCAGAGGGAGAGGGAGCTCAATGTGGGGCTCGATCCCCAGAGCCTGAGATCATGACTTGAGCTGAAGGCAGACACTAAACCGACTGAGCCACCCAGGCGCCCCTGGGTGACACTCAGAGAAGAAGCCGAACACACTAGGTAAGAGCAAGGATTCCAGAGGCAAGATCCCTGCTTCAAATGCCAGCTTGGTTATGACTGGATCTTGACTTTGGGCAGGTTACTACTTCACTGTGCCTTGGTTTTCTACTTATAATATGGAAATAATAAGACAAATACCTACCTCACAGACTTGTAAATCTAAGGATTAAAAAAGTCAATGCAGATAAAGACTTTAACACATTCCTTAGTACAGCTGAGTACAAGATACGTGTTAATACACGTACTGGCTCTTACTAATCTCAACGCATCCAAGGTCAAGTGGAGAGAAAGCGGGCAAAACAGGACTGGAATCCAGGGGATCTGAGCTCTGAGTCTGAGTTTAACCATTGGGCTATCCTGCCTTCCAGAAAGAGAACCAAGACATGTCGTGTTGAAAGCATGTCCGCGAAGCATGCCTAACTTAACTCCGTCTAAATCTAAAGATGCTGGAATCGAGACTCAGAAATTAATAAGAAGAAGAACCGGATTCAAATAATTCACTCTTATCCCTAAATGTCTGCTGTTCATAGGCTCAGAAAAGGGTAATTTTGCAGCACTTCTAATGGCACTTCACTGTTTACTAGAAAATTCACCCTGGCATACTTCTGGAGGGTAACCATATTGTTACAAAATGAGATGTCAGCACAACATCCTTCTATTAAATATTAAATATCTTGCAGGGGTGCAGGGGAGGGTGCCAGGGTTACCTGAGAATTACAGGGTGTGCAAATTGTTCAGGCACTGCTGTGTGCGAAAGTGCTTTTTTTTTCCCCCTTATCCTGAGTTAGTGAATTGGGAAAGGGAGCGAGTGAGCGCGTTTTAAAGACAGGCATCCGGTTATTTAGAAGCAGGGCAGCGGCCTTCCTCTGTAAACGGCAGATAAAATGAAATGCGCTTACAGTGGCTCCTTATTTGGGCTTAATTTTCTTGCAGTCCATTCAAGGTGCCAAATTACCATGCCTGGTTTGGCCCAGTGTGGCGTTTCCGCTCACAGAGAACACGTGACCGAGGGAATGTGTGCTCCAAATTACTTCCAATCTCAGGGAAGGACGAATGGCTCCAATGCCACATGCAAAATTCCCAGGACTGCTCCTGAAACTACATACAGATGTCCTTGAAGCCAATGATAGCACTGCCCCGCTCGGAAAATATTAACTATAAAGTTTCCAATGAGAGAAGGTGTACGAGCCAGAATGGTTAATTATCAACCCGGACTGCTGGTGCCCAAGATGTAAATAACATCAGATTCAGAAAGTTCATCTGATTTAGACTATTGTTAGGATGGAGTTGGACAGTCATGCTACTATGCAGGAGTTTTCTTTGACTAAATAATTGGTTTAATAATAAGAGTTATAACTGATAAGAATAATGATAAATTAATGATAAAATAATGGTAATAATGATAAGAATTCCCTTTTATGGAGAACCTCCTACTTACCAGGCATTTTGCTAAGCACACTAGGGGCAGGAACCTCATGTGATCCTCTCAAGGATTCTGCAAGATCATTATGACTACTCTCATTTTGCAAATGAGAAAGCGAGCTCAGAGATGTTGAGTAACTCGTCGCACACTTGGTGGCGGGGGTAGGGTGTCAATCCTCAGACAGCTGGCTTTGAAACCTACGTCTTCCACCCCTTCACAGTATCCCGTGCTATTATCTTTCACGAAGTCCAGCTGGGCAGCGAGGGACATTGCCACCATGACACCAAAGGCAATAAAAGCAACAACGATTTTAAGAGCTAAGAGCTGAATGCATATTCACAACACTTCTATAAGATAGGTCTTATTTCCGTGTCCATTTTAGAGCTGAGAAAGCGGAGGCTTAGAGAAGGCAAATACTTTGTCAGGGCTGAGAGGTGATTGTGAGGTCTGCAGGCAGGCAGATGGAGAAAAGATGAAAAGGGACAAGGTCAGGGCAGGAAGGTCACTGGAGATAGGGTGCAACACGAAGCTCCTGCTGAGGGGTGTGGCATTTCTCTATAACACCAGAAGAAGAGATTTCCCTGATGGGTCCTTTGGGAGCACAAGGTAAGACCTGGCAGCCATGCTGGGTCTTTATCACGCCATCATCTGGCCGGAGGGGATTGGATCTTGGGTGAACATCTGACCCAAGTCAGCCAATGAGATTCTTTCTCTTAAGATCTGGCAGCCATGTTTATTTTTTAATGACAACACTCTAAGGCCAGAGCTGATTGGATCCTGGGTGAACATCTGACCCAAGCCATCCAATGAGATTCTTTCCCTTAAGAACTTGCACTGAGAGGCATGGAGCCTGGTGCCTGCTGCATGCTTCAGTTTGGTCAATAGCAGAGTTTCCAAGGGAAGGGTGAAAGTGCGCATTATGGAGGTCCAAGAGGTGCCCTGCACCCGACTCTAAACCACACCAGTGTTCCTCCAATGTTTCCCCACTGGTCCCAGACTCAGCTTCATGCCCCTGCACTTGCATTACCCTTCCCTCCCAGGCCAGGTCCCTCATGCTTCCCGGCTTTCCTCTCTGCGAGGAACCATACCTGCTTGCAGAAAATGCCAACTCCTCAGCCAGGGCTCAGCTCAGGCCCACCTCCTACAGGCAGCCCTCCCTGACTTCTTCAGGTAAGCCATGGTGTTTTTCCATTTATATTCAGATTGACAGCAGTAGGATCATTCCTTAGCATTTTTGTTTGCTTGGCTTGGCAGGCAGTTTTCACCTTGAGGACAAAGAGCCTCCCTTTTCCTATCTTACCTCCAGGGTCTAGCTCAGGACCTGGCACAAAGTCGAATTTTTGTTCAATAAATGCATGAACACAGGCATCCATGCCGGAGGTGCTGGTTTTGCAGATGGGATGTTCAGGAGCAGAAGTCTGACCACACCTGGCTTCTCAGGGTCACCTTGAAAAGGCCAGTTGGTCTTTATCAGCTCTGTGCACACAGACTCTTCCTCTTCACTGCAGCTCCCTCTGAGAAAGGAGCCCTTGTTGGTGAGATTTCCCTGGCTTCTCCGCCCGGCTTTGGGCTCCATTATTAGGATGAATTCCTGCATGACCTTTAAGATTAAAACTAAATGTTCTGATCTCTCCCCAGACACAGGTATTAGGTGCTGGAAATGGCATTTTGCAGAGACTGTATTCAGTAGCAAACTCCAAATATCAGCCTCATCACATTCTGACATGTTCTAGCCAATCCGAGCTGGGGCTTCACTGAGCATTTCAAGGCCAGCCATTTGAAGGGCAGCAATTTTCCTTTTTCATGCTGGCTCCGGGGGGTAGCCCTCCTAAGTCCTTTGAGAAGCTACCATCAAGGGAAAGGAGACCAGCGTCCTTGGTGTCGCCTCTCTCTGCTGGAACTGCCAGAGGGTACAGGGTTGTTGGCAAACAAAGTTTAGCAGGGCTGTCAGGAAAAATTAGCCCCTCCGAAGATGCGACCAGGCCTTCTGCCATAATCTGTAATGAAAACATTTGCCACGAGGTTGGGGGGATGCCTCCACTCTGGGATTCCTCCAGCAACTCAGGGAAACCACAAATGGCCTTAATCAGGAAACACACCAAGAGTTCCTAAATTTGGACTCCTTTGATTAAAAGAAAAACCTAATGAGATCGTTTCCATAGAAACCTAGGTATATTTATTATTGCTTTTATAAGCCTCTTCAGTTACTCAAATGGGAGGACACACTTTCACCGGCGTCTGCGTTCACACGGGAGGCGCGTCTCAATGAGGAGCTCGGAACCATGAATAAGCGAAGGCTCACTTAATAGGTAAATATATTTGCCTAAAGAGGGTGGAAGTCTCATTCTGAGAATTGTAAACAACTGCTGGTCCAACTAATAATAATTTGATGCTAATGACAGCAAACATATAGAGAGCCTTCTTCATAGGTGCCAGGCACTCTTGTGACATTATATGTCCATTTTACAGATGAGGACACTGAGGCTTAGGGAGGTGAAGGGACTTGCGCCTGGACGTGGAACTAGAAGGTTTGGAGCCGTGACTGGGAGGCAGACGACACTGCGCAGCTCTGGGAGCTCAGCCCTTAGGGAAACTAACAACTATTGGAGACTTTTTATTCTCAGGGATTGAATTCATATTAATTTAAGAAATAACAGTAGCTTACATGTATTGAATGTGTTTTTGTGCTACCCATCATGCTAAGTGTTGTCCTTGCATTGTTTTCTTGTTGATTCTCAGAAGACGCTGTGCGGCGGGGCTATTTTACTTATAGTCTACACACAGGAAAGTGAGGCTCCAAAAGCCTGCTGCTCCCACCCTGGATGGGTTTTAAAGGTAGGGATGGTCCCCTGGGGGCGGGGGTGGGGGGAGCCGAATAGCCTCATGGAGCATAGCCGGTCCTGAATTTGCCTGAAGGCGGAGAAGCACGTCTCCCATTTGCACTCCCCAGTCTTCAACTTCAGCCACTCATTCTGCCTTCAGATCCCGCTTTTGTAAAGGCTGAGTGGTAAATATTCTCTTCTTAAGTGGACCCTTCGCTTAGAAAATGCAGTGATTCATTTTAGCATCTGGTCATCAAGAAGAAGTTTTAAAAATGGGAATATGGTTTCTTCACACTTGACACTGAGGTTTTCTGCCAATTATGGAGGTTATTTACTCTCCCCCCACCAACTTTTCCCCCCCTCCAGGCCCCCAGCATTCTCCGGCCCCAGGCACTCAGGAGGTGGCTTGCTCTTCCAGAAACACCCGCTCCTCTGAGTGTCCCCTCCTCTCCATTTCTAAGCCAAGATAAAGAATACTTTTGATCTTTAAAGTTTTATCAGTTTCTACCAAGGTCAATACCAGAGCTTAGGGCTCAGTCCATTCCTGGTTGGAGATCATTCATCATTGTCCTTAGAATAGAAGGAAAACCGGGCACAGTAATCATTTGCGTGCTCACAGTGTGTCAGGTGCTAAATACTATGTATTTTAAAATTTCATTTTGTTTATGTGTCCTTAGTATCTAGATGAGTACTCTGTTTTGATTGTGAAATGCCTCGGCGCCGCGGAAGAGCTAAGACGTTTTACTTGTAGTGTTTTGCTTAAATTCTCACACCAACCCTTTAGGGCAGGTTCTAATTAGCATCCCCATTTGACAGATGAGAAACCCAAGGCTCTCACCGAGGTCGTGCAGGCAGCTTGAGAGTGAGGGGGAAGAGGCTGGTTCACTTAACAGATAGTTTTCAAACTAACAAAGGAATAAATGGGCTCACCAACTAGCACTTCCGTGGGTTCCCGAATGGAGGAGAACACCGTACCTCTCCAAACGGAAGAGGTAGAGTTGGTTAGAGAGCCGTGCTAGGAATAGAACAAAGCAGGCTGTTGAGAGAGAGAGGAGAGGCTGGGAGGGACTGGGTGGCCAAAGGAGGCCTCTGAGATGTGGCATCTGAGCAGAAGCCTGAAGGACAAGACAGAGAGATGGTGCAAAGAGCAAAGAATGGACCATGGTTTCGAGGCAGAGGCAATATCAAGTTCAAAAGCCCTAAAGAGAAAACATGTTTAGCTCAGAAGAAAAAAACAACGTTTGGCTCTGATGTGCCAAATCCTTTCCATCTCTAAAGCTCTCCCTTTGGACATCTCCGATGTGTGGGATAATACCAGGGCCCACCTTGTGGGCTTATTGGGGGGGGATTAATGAGAGAAAGCCTGTGAAGCACTTAGCAGTGAGCCTGACACAAACTAAATGTTACCTGTTATCGCAAAGTTATCATTAACCCCAGGTGCATGGCAATGAGCATCAGCAGAGGGGGAGCTCGATTATGCCCATCGCCAGCATTGCAGCGTCTCTTAAAGATGAGCAGACTTCCTGCACGACGTCTGCCTGTCACTTCGCTTCGGGAGGTCACTGGCAAACTGGCTGCCAAAAAAGGGAAGCCGAATGAACTCTCTGTTGAATAATCGGGTTGTTTAGAATACATAGCGCCTTGATCCCAGGAAAAAAATAGCAAAACCAAACCCTTCCCAAGAACCGTGCAGAGAAGAGAGCCCTGTCAAAAGGAAATTAACAAAGTGCACAGCAGATAATCAATAGTAATCAGCCCAGGAAATCAAAAAGAAAGCAATTGCCCTGCAGACCTACATCTTGTTTGTTCAATATTTCTGTGAGGTCAGAAGCCAACGCCAATCCATTATGGTTCTAAATTCAGAGTAAATATAAGCATGAGCTTCCCACAGCAGAGGGTAGCCCGGTTTGGCATCCGAGACAGTAGCACGTGCAAAGGGCTGGGAGCTCGGGAGAGCCCCTTGGAAGCTTCTGTTGCTACCCTCCAGTCGCCATGGGCTGGGAACCTGAAGGCACCAGGAAAACCCCAAAGGGGAGCCAGTGGAGCCCACCCTTCTTCCCAGCAGTGGGAGGCACTAGACAGCGATCAACTCTGCGGTCTGAAAAGAGGCTAATTGGGAAATTGGATGTGGTGGGTTGTGTTTCCAAAGACGCCAGCAGTAAAATGTCCCATCTCACATGTTCTCTTGTGGTATGGCCCTATTGAGAGGTGAAAACCAGTTCCCTTGACCTTGGATCTGGAATGTCCTTGTCAGTCTCTTGGCCGCTAGAACCCAAGGGCGGTGATGCTAGCAAACTCCTGAGTCTGGGTCTTAAGAGATCTGCAAGTTCCCCCTTTCTGCCGGAACACTCATTCTCGGAATTTGGCACCACAGCAAAGGAGCCCACGCTAGTCAGGTGACGGAAAGCACGTGGAGCCCACGCTAGTCAGGTGATGGAAGGCACCTAGTCAGGTGATGGAAGGTGATGGAAGGCACGTGGAGAGAGAGGAGGGGGGGAGGGCTTAGACTCACAGCTGCCGGACACATGAGTGAAGCCACCTCAGGGATTGCGGTCGGGCTGCCATCTAAATGCAGCCCCACGAGAGACCCCGGCAACCCCTCCGCAAAGCCAAAGTGCCCAGCCCAGCCCCAATCCCCAACTCGCAGAACTGGGAGCAAGCGACACGATGGTCGTTCAGAGCCGCGAAGTTCTGGGCTTGTTTGTCACGCACCAAAAAGAAAGCCCAACGCCAGGTAACCGATGCCTAGGACGTGTGTGCCCCGAGCGCGGTCTCAGGACCTATGCAGATGAGCGGCTGTGACAAAAAGGGACAGGTGGCTTTGGCATTGACCTTCTGCCTCCAGAAGCACATTTCAGAGCGTTGCTCTTCACAAGTTGCCGGGGGCTCCAGGGGGTCAGGAAGTTAGGGGAGCCGCCCGTAGCTGGATGGCCTTAGCCAAGGGCTTCTGAGCAAATCTGGAGTCCCGCTGCAGGGCGGAGACAGGCATCGGACTTGGTCACAAGCGTCTGGCGGTGCTGTCCCGGGGAGGCTGGCTCGGCAGAGTACCCCACAGACTCCTGCCCCGAAGGGGCTCCCCTGCCAGGGATGGGGAGCAGGGACGGGAACGGGACACATCCTCAGACAGGAGCACTGCAGCTCCGGGGAAGTGCTCCGAGGGTAAGAGAGGGTCACGTGACTGCGGTGCCTGGAAGGGGCTGCTTCGGCCAAGGTGCGGGGAGGGCCTCTCTGGGATAGTTGAACCAGGACCCCAAGGACAGGCGAGGAGGCAGAGCTGGGGAAGAGGGTCCCAGAAGGAAGAGCAATCACCAAGTCCTAGACCATGCATGGCCAGTTCGAGGGCAGAAAGCAGGCTGAAGGAAGGAAGGAAGGGAGGGAGGGAGGATGGACAGAAAGAAGGCAGGTGTGACGAGGCTAGAGAAGTAGGGAGGGACAGAGCATATGGAGGTCGCACGAACTGAGTCACAGAACTGAGAGCAATGGCCCTCCTGGCAGCGATGGGGGGAGGGGGACTCTGGCCCTCTGGCCTCAGGGGGTTTCTACTCAAGGAGTCTGGGCCAGCTGGACCCAGGTTCAAATCCAGACGCTCTCTCTTAGCTGTGTGACCAGGGGCACTGTTCAGACACTCCGTTTCGTCATCGAATCAGAGCAGTAAGGAAAATAAATGTCTCCTTCCAAGAGTTCTTCGGAAGATTAAATGAGATATGACGACGGGCTTACTAGCAGACCACCTGACGTGTAGGGGATCCGCAACGAATGGCAGCCGTTAGCTTCCCCTGGACAGCAATCAGCAGGAAGCAGAGGCATTCAAAGCCGGCGTGGCCTCTGGTGCTGATGCAGAGTGCTGCGCCGGGCTGAGTTCGACGCTGGTGCAGCGGCGACAGATCCCGTGGGCTCGGGGTCCCACGCTGTGGTTGGACACGTGGGTCTGCGCCATCATGAGAAGTACCAGGGATGTCCCCACCTGCATCTCTTCAGTCCCGCGGGCTGAGAAGGGCCGCTGAGACCGCGGTGTGGCCGCCACCCAGAACAAGGCCCCCCCGGGGGCTTCATGGAACGATCCCGGGTGTCCTCAGCCGCAGGGCAGGCGCCAGTGAAGGCTTCGGCGTGCAGACTTGACCCTGGGGCCCCCTCAGAAGGACTCTCCCTCCAGGAGAGTTTTCTCTGTGGTCTGGTCTCAGGAAACCTGCGCTTCATCAGAGTATCTGGCCGTATCTTCTGGGCATAGGACCTCATTACAGCATTTCTCCCCGTTCCTGGTGGAGGCCACAGGCCCAGGGTCCAACGAGTCTCCCTCCGGCAAGGGGTTTATGTCTTCCTTTTCCCCTTGGCACCACCTTCTCCTTCTCTCCAGCCTCTCTTTTCCTCTCTTCCCCCCAGGCCCATCCGAGCTCTGAGCACGGGGCGTTCACGCTCTGCCTTCCCTTCCGTCCGCATCGCATGGGGTGCACGGCAAGGCCAGGCGACCGTGACTGTCACCGTGGGCCCTCACTCCTGACTGTGGGCATGCTCACTAACCTTCCTCTGTGTCGTCTTCTGCCACCTGAGAGAGGGGCCCCAGGAGGCTGACATGAGGGCACGTCCATAAAACCCTTCGTGCAGTGGCCGCCTGGAAGGGACTAGTCGAGATGGGCTGCTCTCAAAGCCGTTTCTACCTTGTTCTGGAAACAAGGACGTAGGGCACGAAGGACTCGGATGTTGGCGGAAGTTGAACGTGTGGAAGAAAGCAGCTCTTTGGTTTTCACTCTCCAGGCCTGTGAAGTGGGTCAGCCCTGTTTGCCCGTGCCGGACACAGGTTGTTGAGGGTCAAGTAAGCTGCTCTATGCGTCAAAGCCAGTCCACTCGAAGGCGCTTTGGAGCCTCTTCTGTGCCCCAGCGAGTGTGTAAATGTGAGGGGACACGATGGCTTTCTCAAAGGTCTGTGTCCCCCAGGACAGGAAGGTCCCTGAGGGCAGGCACTTCTGACTTCTGCTTCTGACCCACGGGGCATTCACAGGGCGCTCAATAAATGCTGTAAGGTGAAGGGAGGATGGAGGGCGGGTGGCACCAGGTAGCCTTCCAGAGACAGAACACGTACTGGGACCCCGGGCAGCCAGTCACGATGTGCAGACCACAGACGGGATCAGGAACCTGTTCGAGAACCAAGAACTGGCATAACACAGCCGGCTGAGGGCAGTGGGGTGTGGAAGGTGCCGGGCGGGGACAGGCTCAGAGCCGTGGGCTGAGTTTCCATGTACGTAGGGCGCTGGGCCGCGGGCTTTACCGCCTGTCTTCTGTATCCTTCCTGCAAGCCTGCTGGAGCTATGATCCCATTTCACAGAGAAGACAACTGAGGCTCAGATGGCCTGTGGAGCCGAGAACCTCTTTCTCCTTCGTGTTTCCTTCACGCTTCCCTCAGGACATCAGGCCGGAAAGACGGTGTTTTCCGGAGGTGGCTCGCGGGCTGCGGCTTCCAGGGAAGGCTGCGTGAATTAGAGAAGCAGCGTGGATGTTCACAGCCCACAGAGCCTCATCAGTGCTCTGGGAAGCTAAATGATGCCAACGGGAAGCCCACTGCTCAGAAGCCCCAGCCACGGTGACTCACGGGGTCCGAAGATGGAGAAGAGAGCTGGCAGCACCCTCCCTCACTTCCAGCGCCCCCAGACCCTGCATAGTCAACGTCAGCTTTTTGTTTTCCCAGATGTGGAAACTGAGGCTCGGGAGGCCGGACCATGTTGGCTGCTGGCGGTGGAGCCAGGACGGGCATCTCTCCCCCGAAGGGGAGTTTCTGTTTTAGGTCCTTGCTCTCTCCCTGTGGAGAGGATGACTTTGGTGAGACATATTCCAAGTCATGGCATCTCCGGGGTGACCCCTCCTCAGGGGCACTGGGGACATCTGTGTCCTGAGGAGTTTTGCAGGCCCGCTCACAATTCAGAGGGAGGAGCAGGCAGGGCGGGGGCCTCGAATCTCCTTTAGCTTCTTCTGCACTCACGGAGTGGCGGCCTCCCCCCTCTGACTTGACCGGCCACTCATCCAGGACCTGGACCACCCGCCGGACCCTCCGGGGTGCGTTCCCACGGGCCCAGGGGAAGAAGCTGCCGTTGGAAGTTCTGCCCTCTCGGTCGAGGGGAGACATGCCAGACAGCGCAGCTGTGCTCAATCTGCTTGCCCACCCCCCCCCCTACGCCCCAGACGCCGAAATCCCCAGAGCGCGGAAGGCGGATAGGGCCCTAGATCAATTCTGAAGATCAGTCCACGGTGAGAAATATCTGGCCGGTCAGGAGGTGGTCTCAAGCCCACTCTAGACGCCCCCCAAGCTCGGCAGAGGTTTCCCGGGACCCCCACTACAGTCGGAATCCCCAGCCACTCGTGGCTCCTGGAAGAGACAGGAGGGTCTGACAGATAGAGCGCGCCCCGGGCCTGTCATCACTCGGCCTGCAGATGGCTATCGTCGGCTTGCTTCGCCACAGAGCACCCAGGAGGGGCGTTTCTGTTTGTTTGGTTTTAATCTGGAGTCATCTCTCTCTCTCTCTCTCTTTAATGTATTAGGTGAAATATATTTATCAAGGCGAACGTCCCGGAGGAGTCTTTTGCAAAATGCAAATCGGGCCATGTCCCTTCCCCGCTTTGTAACTTCCAGCGGCTGCTCGGCGCACTTGGCACGAAGCCCGAAGCCCCTCGCAGAGGCTATGCGGGCCGTGGCACCGGGTGTCCCTCTGTGCTCCCCACCCCCACGCACCCCTGCTGCGGTTCCCACAGACTCCACCTGTCTGTCCCGCGGCAGCCCGGGCTCTTTGCAGAGCTGCCTCCTCCTGGCCACTTGGGTCTCAGTTCCAGGGTCACCTGTTTCTTGGGGGGGCACTTCTCAAGTCCCCCCGCCCTCCTCTCACTTCACCTGTTACATTCCCGGCACAAACTCACTATGGCACGTGAAACGATCTTGTTCGTTTCTTTACCAGTGTATCCATCATTTGCCTCTGACATCACTGGGGGCGGAACTGTGTCCCCCACAAAAGATATGCTGACGTCCTAACTCCCAGTAATTGTGGAAGTGGCCTTATCTGGAGGCGCCAGACCGTTTTCCAAGCTAGCCGCACCATTTTCCATCCCCCCCAGCAAAGCACGAGGCTTCCCGTCTCCAGTCTCTCCATAGCCTCAACCGCATCAACCATCCGACTGGGTGGGAAGTGGAACTCACAGAGGTTGGGACACTTTCTAAGGCCAAGGGCAGTGGGGGCTCTATCCTGAACACCTTCCCTGCATCACTGGGTCACTGTTCTAGATTCTTGTTCCCTGGCTCAAAGGGACTCCCTCGTTGAGGAAAAAATGTCGAATGCAAGATAAGAAGAGAAATATTCAAAGACCCGAAGAAAGACTGATTGGGGCTATCAGCAGCAGATCATGGTCCTGCCACCTCGACCAGATGAAATATTTCTGTCATCTCAGAAAGAACAATGCTGCCTTCCTCCCCACCCCCCTCCTTAGCCACTTGTTTTCAAAAATGATTTTATATCTTTGGTCTCACTTAATCCTCAGGACATTCTTCTAAAGGAGTTTGGGGCAGTAGTTCCATCCCTTTATTAGGCTTTAAAGAAAAAAAGTCTGTCTTCCCTGGGGTCCTCCCTCTCTGCAGTAGGCATACTGTTGCTCATGTTGCCACTATCGAAGGGGTTCATTCTTGGCAGGGTGTCAGATCCCCCGCTCCCTGTTCCAGCCGCGAGGACAACAGGGAAGGGTGAGGCCATGTGCGTGAGTGCTCAGGATTTGGGAATTTCCAGTCATTTGTGGGCTCAGTTTGGACACGGATCTGATATGAGTCTTAAGACCTCTGGCCGGGCTCCTGACTCCCCTTTCCCTAATTCCTCAAAGCATCCTAGGTCTCAAAGTTAATTCCTGCTTCTGTCTGGAGGAGGGATGGGGGACTGTTTTTAGTTAGCAATTTCTGAAAGCTGAAAGATGCATGTTTCTCTCTTAGAAACCCCGGGGGTCTGGTTCTCTTTAAGATCTAACTACTTCGAAAATTCCGTTTCCTTTCTTTGGTCTGATGATAATAGAGAATTACAACTGGGCCTGCAGAGACATTTTGCTAGTGTCTTTGTTAAGCTGCAGACTAAATCTGGCCCTTCCCCCAACCTTTTCTCCCAGGGCTGCTGTGTTGTAGAGCTCCAGGGAAGTCATTCACACTGTAGTCTAACTGAGGGCACCTGAGAGAGTTGTGTACTTGTCAGCGTTCCCAATCCCAGCAAATGGTACCACCTCTTTACAGTTTTTCAAGGAGGTCACTTTCTTTCATCCCCCACACCCAATCTGCCTGTTAAATATTTCACATACCCGAGCATTATCCTTATCTCTGATTGGACCTCGTCAAATCCATTCTCCATACTTTAGCTAGAAAGACCTTTTAGGATGATGCAAATCATCATGCCTTATTACTTAAAAACAAAACAAAACAAAATAAAAAGCAAAAAACTAAATGCCTTCATATATTTTTTAAAATTTTAATGGAAGAAAATTTGTTTGCAATGAATGCATCTAATTTTCGGAAAGCAGCCTTGGCTTCTTTATATTCTGAAGTTTTATGTTTTAATATATTTCATATTTTTATTGTTATTTTATTTTATTATTTTTTAAGTTTTTAAATTCCAGTATAGTTAATATACAGTGTTACATTAGTTTCAGGTGTACAATATAGTGATTCAGCAATTCTGTACATGACTCAGTGCTCAGCATGATAAGTGTACTCATTAATCCCATTCACAATTTCACCTCCCCTCACCCCCCCAATCCTGCCCTATTCCTGGTTAAGCCTTTTGGTTGCTTTCTCTCAGCCTTAGGCTGACATAAAAACCTCCACCACAGTGCACTGCATGGTCTGGCCCAGGCCGTCTCTCCCTCTCCAGCTTTACCCTGACTCTGTCCCTGGTCTCTTTAATCCAGCCACCCTGGACTTTCCTCAGTGCTGCTGGCTCCCTCTGCAACAGGACCTTTGCACATCCCACTCCCTCTGTCTCCCTCTTGCACAGTTCACTTGACAGTGTCCCTGTCCCACCTACAGCTCTCAGCTGACACATCACCTCCTCGAAGGGACCTTGTCTGACCACTGAGCCGAGTTATGCACAATCCTTCACTTCTGATCCTATAGCTTCCTCCCCACGTTGGCCCACTTGGAGTTAGCTTCTTCATCTACGTATCCCGCCAGACTGGTAGCAATGAGCAAGTCAGCGATTTACCCCTGGAACCTCATTACTGGCACACCGTTGATGGCCAATCCTATTTGCCCAATGGATGAACAAATGAAGGCCTGGCTTTTATTTCATACATTAAATACGAATTAAGCACCAACCCTCAGTAAGACATTATGCTGGGGAACCTGGCAGGGTAAAAATCTGACCAAGATTCGGTTTCCATGGTCAGGGGACTTTTCCAAACCTCCTGAGGTCAATAACCTGGTTCGAGGGTTCAGATGGGGGTGATATTGACGATCTTAGCCCGAGCAAAACCCAACTTCCACTAGCAAGCCCTGCTCACAAGGGTTGAGGACCACTGACAACAGACCAGACTCGAAGTTGCTTTGTTTCCTGTGGCGGGTCAACAGGCTGAAGAGGCATTGGCCCAAGGGCCGGGTCCTCGAAGGGGCTCTAGCAATGAAGTTGCCAACTCAGAAGCTCTTAGGGAAAGTCAGCTAACTGTGAAGAACCGTGGAGAGCTCTAGGAAAGAGGGGGCCACATTCACCCTTACGTGGTGGCACTTTGTGGGGAACATTTCGAATGGGTTTGCCAATGATTGCAAAATTGGGGGGTTTCACAATACCTCAAATCTCCAGCTTCTCTAGAAAAAGCAAGCCATTTGGCCACACCGGGCCTGCAGCCCCACAGGTTTGCAACTAGCCAGAGCTGAGCGGAAGCTTCTTCCCTTGTATGGAGCCCGGTCTCTCCCTATATTTACCACTCCCAGACCAGCTTTGCTGGTCTCCATCCCCTGCCAGGCATCTGCGGCCATTGGAGTTGGCATTCCATGCTCTTCTCGGATTACAATAAGTCAATAAGAAACAGAGGCTACCCTTGAGGATTTCATGATGAAACCTCACACTGTGTCCCTCACTCCAGGCGGGTCACACGAAAAATCAGGAGTGCGCGGAGACCTTGGAGGGAGGAGGCCACTCGAAATCCTATGTTTGTTTGTACTTTGTGTGGTCTGCATTTTATCGTGGGACCCAGTTTCAGGAAACTGATACACTGACAGCACTGATTCAAGCACAAGGTTTTGCCATGAAACATGAAACCAGAAGCCTCTGGTTCCACAGGCAGAAAATGGGGCGATTCCACCTTCGTATACAACACGGGAGAGTTGTTGCAAAAATTACACTGATCCCAAACGTAAGGCGCCCAGCTCACAAGAAGTGCTGCACAGAGGTCGGTCTCATTAGTATCTCCTGAAATTCACGGACAACGAACGATTACGTCTCCAGAGAGCAGTGTCCGTCGAACCTCGTACCCAGATCTTTTTTCTGTCTTTAGTGTTTTTATTTCTGATTATAACAGGAATCCATGCTCCTGCCAAAAATGCTCAAAGAAACTCATACTGTAGTGAGAGCAGATTCTTAGACTTTCTAATTGTCTTTGCTCTCCGATCATGACAAAATATTGACATCTTGACGGTGACGTCCTCATGCATTAGAACTAAACCAAGGCTAAGGTCTGGAGCTCGTCCCTCTCTGCCGGAACCTCACCCTTTGGTTGAATGAAAACCTTGGAAAGGAAAATGAAGCCTTGCAGCTGCCGTGGTCATATTCTCCAGAATGAAAGTGACATTTATTTCCCCCTGGGCTATCACTCCAGCGTTATGGTCCACACCCTGGCAGTTCAATTAAAATCCCCGAGTCCTGGCCCAGGAGGTCCTGTTGGCAGATGGTCACGCTGAGACATCAGTTGCTGAGGCTCTTTCGAGTGCCTGCTTTGGTGCCCTGGCGTGTGCCGAGCACCCCCCTGTGGCCCGGGGCCGCGTGGACCCGCGGGTTCGACCCCCACCCGGAATAGGAGCACGCGGTCGCTTTCCTGGCTCTGCCCAGCTGTCCTGGGACACTCTTCCGAGCTGCTTTCCCAGGAAGGATGAGCTTCCCACTCCAGGACTTCGAGGCTCTTGGGTTCTTTTGGCCCAGCCCTGGGTCCAGATACTAAGAACGGGAGTTCTCGCCACGGTGAAAGCATTGAGGCCCCAGGGTTTGTCGATCATTGAAATGAAATCCCCAGGGAAATAAAGACATGGTGCTTTCTACAGGATTCAAAGTGATCACTTCTCGGCTTCTGTGGGTTTTGGCCTTACAGAGAGGGCTGTTGGGGCATACGGTTTCCCCACAGGGGGTTTGCACCAGGGTCCCTAGACCTTTTTCTATTTCTCCATGAGGGCAGCAACAGCTAGAGTGAGCGCTTCTGGTGCACGGGCACAGGTGGGATGGGCACGGACAGGTATCATCTCATCTAAAGCTCGCCATGATTCTGGGAGGAAACGTCCCCAGTTCCCAGATGAAGAGACTGAGGTTCAGAGTGGTTAACCGCAGCAGCGCGCCACCCACTGTGCTACGTGGCCTCCCATCCTAGGGCATCTGTGCCTGCTGATGCCTCTGGACCGTGAGCTGCAGCAGGCGGAGGGCTGGCCCTTGACATCTGTGTCTTCCCTGGTAACTGCCCGGTACGCGTGGGGTGCTGGGGAAGCGTGCTGAAAAGGTTCCAGCTCCCCACGGGTCTCTCTGTGTCCCGGGGCTCAGGCATTATGCTTGTATGACAGGCTCTGTAGCATACTAGGGTGTCCCTCCCCCGCCTTCCTCCCTTTTCTTCTGTCTGTTCTTTTTTTGTCTCTATTTCCCTGAGACTGTGAGCTTCTCGAAGCCCTTCCCTTGTCTTTCCATCCTCTATTTTGAATGCCTGGCACTGGGGGAGGAAGAGGACAGCTAGACATCTCAGACCACAGATGGTGGGCTGTTGGAGCCTCTTTGGGAAGGTTGGTGAGACCTCAGATGGCCCAACGAGAAGGAAGATGCCCCCGAAATAGCAGTGGCTCCTGGGGTTGTCAGCTGCAGAGAATGCCAGTCCTGTGACATTTGTCCTGTCAGAGGTGCCCTCAGAGGGAGGCAGAGCATGGAGAACAGCCCCTGTACAATGGGGGACCCACCCTTCCCTTCCCTGCAAGCCCCACGTAGCCCCTTGACTCGCCTTCTTGCTGGAGCTGGGTGCCCCCCAGGGAGCAGGGCTTCGAGAGCTGAGCTGGCCAGGACGGGTCTAGAGAACAACCGTTCTTGGTCCAAGGCATGCGGGGATGGCGCCCCAGCCCACTAAGATCCTTGACGGGTCTCGTCCTGGGAGCCTCAGAAGACGCAAGAGGCGAACGGGCAAGGATGAGCACGTCTGAAGGCAGGGGGATACGTAAGCTCATTTCTTGAACAAAGCTTTGTTCCCTGGCTGCAAATGCCAGGGGCTAGTTCGTGTGCTGGGGACACAGGCACACAGATGAGGTCTTGTCTGTCAAGGAGCTTGCGAATCTAAGGGAGGACCCAAGGTCATGATGGTGCTCTTTTTTTTTTTTTTTTTAAGATTTATTTATTTGAGAGCGAGAGAGAGGGAGACAGCCCAAGCAGAGGGGAATGGCAGAGGGAGAGGGAGAAACGAGCTTCCCACGGAGCAAGGAGTCCGACGCAGGGCTCGATCCCAGGACCCCGGGATCATGACCTGAGCCGAAGGCAGACACTTAACCGACTGAGCCCCCCAGGCGCCCCTATGAGGGTGCTCTTTTAAAACCGCTTCTGTCTGCTTTAGCGGGACCTGTACTTCCACTCATGCTCACCACAAAGGTCATTCACTCTTGACTCAGGCAGAACTGGGTCCTGTTCACCAGCAAATCCAGGAATATTATGGGATCAGAGAATCTTCAGGAAGCCTCTGATTGTCAGTTCTGGGGGCGGGGGGGCGGGGGGGCGGCGGGTAGTGTGGCATTCAGGAGGGTAAAGGCTCACAGATGCCCCCAAGGCAAGGAGAAGGAAGAATAACGTGTTTAGCCTTGTGGTCTATGGAAACAGAGTCTCTGGACCTGAGAACAGACCACTCATTGCTCACGGGGCATCTGAGCAGCGTGGACACTCCTTGCCCCTGGTCCGCGTGCAGTGATGACACGCAGGCCACAAGGCACTTGTGTGTGCAACGGTGGTACCCCAGGAGAGGAACCCCCAAATTATGAGGCTCGGAGCTTATATAAGGTGGCTAGGATATCTGTTCCCTCTCCCCTCTGGGGAGGGACTGGGAGAGAAACCTTTACTCTAATGGAAACCCATGTTCTCTGGAAAGAGGAAGGGACAGTCCCTTGGTTTCTACTGTCCTTACAACGTAAGCACACGCCTCTAGGGAAAAGAAACTTCTGATCCCTCCGGAGCAATACCCGCTCTCTAACTTCCAAGCCATGTTTGCCATTCAGACATCCTCTGATTCAGCTCGCCAGGAGAAAGCCTGGTCCGTGCCCAGCACGGCGACATTCATGGCCCGCCTGAGTCCTCCCTGGAGTGCTCCTAAGCACCAAGGGCTGTTCTGAGCGGCACACGCACCAAGGTAGAAACTCACTCCAGCGTCACAACATCCTGTGAAGTAGGTGCTACTCTTCTCCCCATCTTACAGATGTGGGAACTGAGGCCCAGAGGATTTTATAAACCTCATCCACAGCCACACCACCAGGGCCTCGGGCCTCGGACCCAGATGGCCCGACTCCAGAGGCCTTGCCCATCCCCACGGCACTGGCGCCTCTGTGGCCGCTGGCTGGCTCCGGCTGGGAAGCCACGTCGGCGGCCACCTGGAGCGGGACCTCAGAGACCGCTAGCATGGCCTCCAGGCAGCACACGTGCTGGTGACAGTCTCCAGTTCTGGACCCTTGGGAAAGTGCCATTGCTTTTCTGATCTCTGTGCACGATGCGTCAGAGCTGCTCTCGCTGTGGAGCTTTTTCAAAAAAAGAAAGTTAAGGCTCTAAAACAAGCGTTTCCTAAAAGCATTCTGTGGCGTTGTCTGTGACGAACCGACCAAAAGGCAGACGGGGCTGTTCCCAACCTCGAGCGCAGTCTTGTCCATTTTCTCCAGAGGACTCCACCTTCCGACGACAGTCGTCGGCTAACCGGGGTCTGCTAAATAATACGATTCCCCAATTTCGACGGGGGGAGGCCACTGTGCCCACTGGCGACAACGGAGGGTGAGGGCGGAGAGGAAGAACTTCGGGGGGTGGGCCTGGGTTAGAAGAGCTTCCGACACCACTGTCTGTCCTCACCTGTGTCACCTGCGTCACCCTCTTCCTTGGCTTCCTCACCTGTAGAATGGGGAAGCATGCAGTCCCCGTCTCCCGGGGCCGCTGAGGGAGTGTCAGGTACTCAGTCCCAGGCACACAACATGGCAAGCACGAGAAGGTTCCTGGGGTCAGCCTGCGGAAAAAGGAACCCGTGAGCCCTTTCCTTCGCTGTCCTTGGAGATAAATGAGTACAACCTGCATAGGACGAATGGGATCACTGGTCTGGAAGTGAAGCAGCCACAAGACTATCAACGTGTGGCTTGAGGCTTGGGGAACCTCCCCGCCGAACTTCCGTCGAGGTGGCCTGGGGGTAATCTCCAGTAGACAGGACTGGGACAACAGGTAACTTCGTAAGGACAAACACTGCACTGCACCCAGCGGGGGGACGGCTTCCAGCTCCATGGACGGGTGATGGCGCAGCCCGGCGCCGGGGACACGTCTGGGCTGGTCCAGCACGGCGATCGTCCAGGGCAGGTTAGGACTCCTTTCCTACCATCAGCTGTCCTGCCCTCCATCCCCTCCCTTAAACTTTTCATTTATCCATCCCTTCACTCGACTAATGTTTATTGAGCATCTATTTTGGGCTCTGGGCATTTGGGACACATCAGCCAGTAAAACCGGCAAAAGTCTCTGCCCTAGCTGTCTCCCCGACTCTATCTGGGGCAGCGGGCCACAGAGGAATATAATTAATAGCACGCAAGTCATAGATTGTATAAGGAGGTTGGGGAAAGAAAGAACAGGGGAGGGATACCTGGAATTTGGGTGTGTGTGTGTGTGTGTGTGTGTGTGTGTGTGCGTGTGGTCTGCAATTTTAAACAGAACCGTTGGGGGAGGCCCGGTTGAGAGGGGAGGGGACCCCCAACCCAAGACCTGAAGGAGGCAGGATTTAGCCGTGGGGCATCTGGAAGAGGGATGCTCAGGTCCAAACAAAGGCTCAAGGCCTCAGACACGTGGATTCCTACCCTCCTGCAACTTCTTTCTGAGGATGCCCACCTGCCGACGGCATGGAAACCATCCCTTGGTCCTTCTAGAGATGTATTCCACCGCAGCAGGATAAACACATGCCTTAATCTTAAACAAGAATCACTATCCGCCCTCCCCCCCGCCGGCTTTCAGGCACCGAGTCATAATTGGGGCTAATAAACCACCACTTGGTCAGCTCACACCGTTTCGAAGGAAAAAGCTGCTGTCCATTCGCACGTTGACTTGGCCGAGTCCTGCCTCGAGTCGTTACAGATAATGAAAGCGGCGCCCGGTGCCCATTACAATTGAAATCAGGCCCCCGAAGAGCAATGGCACCGCATTTAAGTCCAAGGGGAGGCGGCAGCTGTGATCGGAGCCCTCAGTCCTGTCCCGTCGGGCGGTCGGGCACTGCACACACGCCCCCGAGCCGGGGACCAGCTTCACCTCAAGGAGCGTGGCTGGTCACAACCACGGGTCAATGGGACCCTGTAGGGCGTTCGGACCTACAAAGGTCGACGTCTGCAACCCAAATCATGAATGCAGGCGAGGGTCAGGTCTCGGGGCTGGCCACAGATGCACACCGCTTCCTAGCCCAGGTGCCGTAGGGCACGTTTGGGACATCCACAGATTCGGTACCAAGGATACCCCCCATCCCTGTTTTTAATGGTATTTCTTGAATGCTATTGGTTTTACTGGTGTGAATGCTAATGGCAATAGTAACCAACACTTTATTAGCAGAGCCACCGAGAGGCCTCTCAGGGCCAAGACGTCACATGGAGATGAGGAGGAAGTCCACTGAAAACTCACATACTGATGAGTTCTGCATAGCTTTGGTTAATGAAGCAGTGTAGAGAATGGATGTGATACTAAGTAGTCATCGCAGGTTTTTGTTGGGTGCAGTAATGTGTGTGTGTTTAAGGCCTTCCTTGCTGTTTGCTCATTAGTGTTACATACTGAAGTCAATACAGATGAAATGTAAAGATAAAATAAAATGAAAATAAAATAAAATAAAAAAGAAGGTATTGGGGTGTCTGGGCGGCTCAGTCAGTTAAGTGTCTGACTCTTGATTTTGGCTCAGGTCCTGCTCTCAGGGTCAAGAGACTGAGCCCCTGCATTGGGCTCCACACTGGGTGTGCAGCCTGCTTGGATGGGATTCTCTCTCTCTCTCTCTCCTCCGCACCCCCTCACCACCAACTAGCATGTGCACGTGCTGTCTCTCAAATAAAACAAAATAAATGATCATTGTAGAAATGGCATCTGATGACCACTCAGAAGTTCATAAAAGACCTGTTATAAATAAGTTTCAAGGCACTCACTATCTTAATCTTCTCAGTAACCTGGAGAGGTAGGTGTGACTCTCACTGCCATCGTTGCTGAATAAAATCCAAGTTCCCAGAGGTGAGGTGGGGGCCCGGCTCCATCTCATCCATGGTGACCTTGGTGACCTGTCCCTGGGGTGAGAACCCCTGTCTGAATGTACTTCCTCCTCTCCCTTCCTGATGCCCACCTTGCCAGCAAGGTCCCTTCGCTTCCCACCTGGAGCTCTAGAGCCACCTGGTCACCAGTCCTCCCGCATGCCATCCTCCCCATGGCCGCCATGGAGCATCGGCCGGGATCCTCCCAGCACCCAACTCTCTCATGCTTCCTGGCTTGGAGAAAGCTATTCACCAGCATGGCGTTCAAGGCCCTCCATCTTCTAATGGCAGCCCCATCTTGGACCACCTCTTGAAGTCCCCTTGGTCCCCTTACAATGCTTGAGGGCTGGGAACCACTGCTCTTAAGTATTAGGTAATAAAAAGAGCCACTGCCACTTTTGGGGTCACAATCATCATGGTGAGGCAGCTGGCTTCTCCAGGCACGTGTCCTGGGTTTTGCCACTCAACACATCAGATGTCTTGGCACCAGGGAACCCAGAAAAGAAGAGTTTCGTCTTGTGACACGATGAAGTCACAAGAGGGAGGCATCAGATGGAGCAATTAGGTGCGGGTATCAAGTGTATGACGATTTCTGCTTCCTTTCTGAAGCTCAGTAGGGAAAAAAAAGAAAGAAACCTGCTACCCAGATGTTAAGTAACTCCTAAATCCCTCTTTAATTAACTGGGTAATCTCAATGTCATGTTCAGAGAACACATTCCTCTTGGTGTTTTTCGCCTTGAAAATGGAGGTCTGCAGTCCTGGGCTTGGGACCGAGAATAGAAAAGTGAGGATTTGCTCAGGCAAATCCTCTGATGAGATGTTCCGTTTAAGCAGGATAACTGACAAGAGAAAGATGAAGCGGAAGTTTGCCGGGAGTTTTGTGCGTTTGCCCTGCAACCAACATAACCAGCTGCAATTCCAGCACTCTCCAGCCTTCACAGACTTCTTACGGGGGGAGGAAGGGTGTCCTAGAGGCCACCGTTCCAACAAACCTTTACTGAGCACCTACTAAGTGCCACACCTTGGTGCTCTGGCCTGAAGATGCTGCAGGAAACAATCAGATAATGTGGAGCCTTGCCTTCCCGACACACGGACACCAGACAAGCGATGGGGGGACTAAATTAACCCCTGCGATGATGCAGACCAGTGGGAATGGAGCGGGGAGACCTACTGAGAGCCGCGGGCACGGGGACACTGCTCGGAGGAGGTGACACGTGAGCAGGCACTTGAATGCGAGCAGGAGCCAGGTCTGCACTGGGCTGCTGGAAGAGGGTCCCAGACCCAGAAAGGGGGCCAGCTGCACAGAGGCAGGAACGTGCTGGGATTCTCCAGGAGGCCAGCGTGGCAGGAGCAAATGAAGAGAAGGACGGTGGGTCAGAGACATGCCGATGGCTGGCGAGGGAGGCAGACTCCATGCCATTCAGCTGTCTTGTAGACCAGGGGTCAGTAAACCACAGCCTGGGGGCCAAATCTGTTTTTATGAATGAAGTTTTATGGAAAGCAGCCACATCCATTGGTTGACATATTCTCTGTGGCTGTTTTGGTGACACACGGCAGCGTCAATTTGTTGCAACAGAGACCATATGGTCCAGGAAGGCTAAAATATTTACAGTGTAGCCTTTTATAGAATAAGTTTGCCAAGCGCCACTGTAGGTCATGGTGGGAAGTTCGGATTTCATCTTGTATGCAATGAAGTAGCCACTAGAGGGTCTTAACACGCATGATCGGTATGTTTTAAAAGGCCACTCTGGCTGCTGTGTGGAGGTGGACTGGGAAGGGGTGGGAGCGACCAGGGAGAGGGGTGAGGACGTGTTGGGAGTTTCCTCCCACACTTGTTGCAGACCGACCACGTTCAGACGGCGCCAGTGTGCGTTGAGTTCCTGCTGTGTGTTAGTCACTGTGTAAAGTGCCTCCAGAGACCTTCCTTCATCACAACATTACAAGAGATAATGCCTTTCGAAAGCTTAATTCCATGCCTGGCACACTAAAACGCTGAATAGAAGTTAATAAAAATAGTTTGTAAAAACATTGGCATGAAGCATCAGTCTGCTATCTAAGGTAGGATTCTTTAGAAGCAGCCTGTGAATTGGGGGAAATCAGAAGGGGAGACGAAGCAGGAGGGACTCTGAGAAACAAACTGAGGGTTTTGGAGGGGCGGGGGTGGGGGGTTGGGCGAGCCTGGTGGTGGGTATTGAGGAGGGCACGCATTACATGGAGCACTGGGTGTGATGCATAAACAATGAATCTTGGAACACTGAAAAAATAAAATTAAATTAAAAAAAAAAAGCAGCCTGGGAGATCAGGGTTGGGGCACAAAGGGCATGTGAAAGAGGTCTTCCAGGACTAGAGGGGAAGAGGGTCAGGGAAGGTGAGGAAGGTGAATGAGGGCTGATTTTGAGTAAGGGACAGACGAGGCTAGGTAGGGAGAGACAGGTAGGGGGCGGGCAACATGAGTAAGTTCACGCAGGGGGCTATGTAACCAGGCTCACAGAAACCCCAGATGTGAAGAAATATATATGATATTTATAAGAACACCTTATTTGTGCTCAGCATAGCTACAAGTCCACCACGTGTGTTCTAAATATAGACATGATATTCACAAATCTACCATATTGACAAGAAATTTACCACTTTCCCTGGTCAGCTTCCTATAAAAGACCAACCATAAAAGCCCTCAGTGGCAACCCATTTGGGACTCCTGTGACTCTAGAGAGCTCCTTTTCTTTCTTTTCTGTTCCCACCTTCATTTAATAAACTTTCACCTCACCCTTCTGTCCATGAGATTCATTTTTCAACTCCATGAGACAAGACCCTGCAACAGTGCAATAATTTTGGGCTCTCCTGGGGGAGCCTCAGGAGGAAACTGGTGGGGTGGGGGGTTGGCTCTGGAGTGTAAGCTGGGCTTCCATACTCCTACACTGGTCAGTCACTGGCTGGGGGGCTGCCCAGTAGGACATCAATTCCCTGGCACTCCCAGCTCTGTGAGTGTGTGGGCAAAGTGGCTCCAGAGGCCAATGGTGATTTTTGGAAGAGGTGTCTCTGGAGCAGGGCGTGGGATGCAAAAAGACACAAGCAGGCAGGGGTGGTGCACAAGAAAAGACTGAAAGGGGGCAAAGGGGACCCACGCAGAGTGTTGTCTGCTACACAAACCCACTGTCCAGATGAGAAGACTGAGGCTCACATACTGAGGTTCACTGACTTGCTCTCTGATGGCAGCCAGGATTCCAATGCATCCACTCCCAAATCCCTTCCTCCGCTCCCTTTCCTAGGAAGCCCCTCCTTCCTCTGCACAGCGGTCATGAAAAATTCAAGCCCTCTGATGCAGACACTTCCCACTGCAGGAAACCATCCTGCAGGTATGCTAGCCACACTCTTGCAGATTGTCTTTTAATGTCTGTAATTGCTTAATCAAAAACAAATGATGGTCATAAAATTGGGAGTGCTCAACGTCCTCTGAATAGCCAGGGAAGGTTATCAAAATACCAAAGTTTGGGCAAATAGGACTTCCTTTATGGAGTGTCTCTAGCAGCAGACTGTAAAACAGTCCTCTCCAAGAGGGGGTGGGAGATAAAGAATTTGTTCTTCCAGCAGCAATAAATCAAACAACACTCCACAGACAGTGGAAATTGATTTTTTTCTCACTCTGCACATAGCCATGGCACTACTGAAGCCACGGAGCGATGCTCTTGCAGTGACAAGCTTCAACTTGGCCACATCAATTACCAAAATAAGAAATGTCAGGGCGATGCTGGGATGCAGACTCTCACTGCCACCAGGACTGCCCTACATATGCCCCCTCCCCCCGGCTTTTATTTAATGTCTAACATGATCCAACCGGAGCAAAGCCAAAGTTAATCTCCAAGAGGATTCTGCCTCCATTCCTAAAGTTCCCTTCAGCTGTTCAGGGAATCCCACCCGTTAGCCCCAGGACTAATTCCTCATCCAAGGGAATTGGTCAAATTCAAGTCTATGTGAACATTGCCCCCCCACCCCCCCAGTTTGCTCTTCTGCTTCCCAGAAAAATAACAATGCAAGGTCATGGTCTGAGAGGCAGAACTGATCTCAATGCTCAGCCTCCTGAGGTTCAAATTCCTCCCACTGTTTCCCAGCCCGCCCCAAGAATGCAGGCGCCAGTATCTTGAGAGTTGTCCTCTATAAGAAAGCAGATTTGAAGTTCATTTCCGCCTTCTGCCATGTCATTGGCCAGAGCCAGTGACATGGCTGGGTCTAAGGTCAAGGTGGCCGTGGAGACAGTCAGGGAGTGGAGACTTGACACAGCAATTCAGCTTACCAGATATTCCAATCGATGTAACGGGGCCACTGTTGTCCAACCTCCCTTCCTCCTTAAACAGAAGGTCAATCATGGTGACAAGAGATTATATGAAGACTTAGACTGGTCAATGCTAAAATGCGAGTTCTTCATCCATATGCAAGATGTACAGGGTGCTCCCAAAGGACGGCATCAGAAGAGATCCCTGAGCCCATAGAGGACTTCCTGATTCCTTCATAGGACATCCGCGTGATATGGAACAATTAATTACAAAGTGGCATCTTGGGGGCACCTGGGTGGCACAGTCAGTTAAGTAGGGGCCTCGATTTCGGCTCAGGTCATGGTCTCAGGGTCGTACTGAGTGGTGGAGCCTGCTTGAGATTCTCTCTCCCTCTCTCTCTGCCCCTCCCCACTCACACTGTCTCTCTAAAACAAAACAAACAAAACAAAAAAACAAACCCCAAAGAATGGGATGCCTGGGTGGCTCAGTCGTTAAGCGTCTGCCTTTGGCTCAGGTCATGATCCCAGAGTCCTGGGATGGAGCCCCAGCATTGGCTCTCTGCTCAGTGGAGAGCCAGCTTCTCCCTTTCCCTCTACCTTTCCCCCAGTCCCTCCCCCTGCTTGTGTGCTCTCTTTCTCATCCTCTCTCAAATAAATAAAATCTTTAAAAAGAAATAAAATTTAAAAAACTAAAAAAAAAAAAATTAAACAACATCAAAGTGTCCTCTTAGTCAAATAGGTTCCCTAAAAAGCAATGGTTTGCTTCCTACACTGTCCTCCACGTAATGAAACGTCTACCAGCATCTGATCCCTGTGTAACACTTCACTACGCACTTTCCATACATTTTATCTCTTTTTTCCCCCCATAAAACTCTAGGAGAACGTTGCTACTGCCACTATTCTGCTGATGAGGAAACAGGCTCAGAGAAATCGGCTAATTTGCCCAAGGTCACAGAGCAGGAATGTGGCAGAGTGGTGGCTCAGGCCCAGGGTTCAGATCCTAATTCCTTTGCTCTTTCCCGTAAATTCCAATCCTTTCTCTGGCCTCAGTAGCCAGCGCCAGCCTTCTTCTGCCCTCAGAAGTGGGACACTGCAGAGAAAGCAGGTGCTGGCTAAACTGTGGGCTGTGGTAACGCATAATTCTGCATCCCATATAGCTTCGGAGTACAGTCTGTGAACACCGGAAAAAAAAAAATCCCACGTATTGTAACTATTAATGTCTCGTGGACACTTGGGGGCAGAAGAAGGAGGCTTGGTGATGCTTAAGGCATGAAGTCCCCTAGAGGAGCCTTGCTGGCCTTGAAATCCTTGCTCTGGAAACTCCCGAGCCTCTGCAGGGAGATTCTAAAGTGAGTTTCATGGTCCTTCCATAGATAAGCCAGGTCAATTTCTCCCTCTTGCAACAGAATATCCCAAACCTCACAGATTAAAGGTAAAAGGACATTTAACCAAAATGTCTGCAAAATGACAAGCCTGCCCTTTACCCCTTTGCTGGCAGAAATAGAAAAGGTTTTGTTCTGTTTTGTTGTTGTTGTTGTTTTTTGTTTTCCTCTTTTCAGTATTGAGATGTGGCCAAGCCAGTTATGATAAAGAGATTAATTGTTCTTCGTTCAGCAAACTGCTTAGTAAGGAGACATTCAACACCCGTGATTTCCCCCTCATCCTGTTGTCGGTGTGTGGACTGGGGCAGGTAGAAGGGGCGAAGTGGGGCTGATGCGGTTTCGTCTCGGGCCCTGGTGACGGCCACACTGCCTGTGAATTGTCCCTGGACCTGAGGACACAGATTCTGCTCCCACTGTCCGAGCACAGCTGACTTCACCGCAGCGTATCCGAACGAGAAATGAGAGGATAAAGAAAGCACTACCGGGTAGAGATGCTGGTCTTACACCAGAAGGGTCATTTCCAGAACCTCACCCCCCAGTACGCTGTATTGAGAATCGCACTGACTGGGACCCCCCGGATCAGGCTGAAGGCACCACTGAAGGTGCTGGAACAGGGCCGGCTTTCCACAGGTCCCCGCGGCCTGCCTGCTAGGCTTGGAGTGGGGAATCGTCAGCCAGAGGGAGACCAAGGGCTGGCCGAAGCCAGAGGAAGAGCTTCTGACGGGCGTCTGCTCAGATGCCGACGACCACGGGCTCTGGATCAGAAAGGCCTGGGTTCTAATCCCGCCTCTGACCCACGCTGAGGGTCAGCTGATTTCCGTTGCTGAGTTTCATTTCCACCCTGTGCTTTTATGAGGCTTTGTGATGAGGATGAGTATCTGTGTCTCAGGCTGCTGCTATAAATAACAAATTGCCAGCCGCTGGTCATTGTAAACAGCAGATGTTTACATCTCTCCAGTCCCGGAGGCGGCAAGTCTGAAGTCAGAGTGTGAGCACAGGGTTGGGTTCTGGGGAGAGCCCTCTTCCTCGTTTGCTCACAAGGCGGAGAGAGAGGGAGAGAAAGGAGAGGGATGGGGGTGGGCGGCATGTCCTCGGGGATGAAGGTCATCCCCTTAGAAGGGCACCAATCCCATCATGGGGGTTCCACACCCACGGCCTCATCCAAACCCAATTACCTCCCAGAGGCCCTGCCTCCAAACACTGTCATAGGGGAGGGCGCGGCTTCCATATATGAGTTTGGGGGTGAGGCGGGGGCACCAACGTTCCACAGCATCAGGCACCAGCCGAAAGCAGGAGGCTCCGGGCCCAGCAGAGACGGAGCCCCTTCAGAAGTATTTGTTCAGGCTCTCTCCCCCACGGTGGACATGGCCTCCCAAGCTCAGGGGGAGTCCTTGGTACAATTCTAAAGACAGGTCACTGTGCAGCCAACTTCCTCTCCAGCCAGTGGGGTATCTGGAAGCCTCTGAGGCCTTTGCTCCCGCCATGAAGTGGCTTTGTGTGCTGGCTAATTCTCTAGGCTTCTCCTAGGCGGGCGAACTCCATGGAACATTCACCCCACTCGGCCAGTGCTTTCCTCCTTGCTCTTAATTGGAAGCTAAATGCCACTTGAGTGGTCATTAAAGCCTCATTCCAAGGGGGAGCCTGCAGAGTACGGGCACACAGGGTATCCAGGCCAGGAAGGGGCTGCCCTTCACGCCGAGCCCCTGCAAGTGGCAAATGAGAGCAGCAAACCTCAGCAATTATGCAAATCTGGAGTTTGCTTCTCATTTCCTTTTCTACAACTTGGGGGAATCTGCTGAAACGTCCCTCTTAATGAGTGGTAGTTCCTTCTGGAGAGTGTAACTTCCCAGGAGCGCTCTTTTCTCCCTCCTTAAAATTAAAAAAAAAAAAAAAATCTATAACCATCTATATTAGTACAAGTTGATTTTTCCGCATTTATATTTTTTACAGAAAAGCTTTCAAATTTTTTTCTCACCCGGGAGTCGGGGTTGTATCTGCTATTAAAATCCTCTGGGTGGAGAGGTGAGGAGGTGGTGAGTGAGGGGGACGTGAAAGAGAGTTGAAGAGGAAGCACAGAAACAGCATTTTGCAAGCCTAGATTAACTTAATTTTCTCAACCTGGGACATCCATGTCGTTCCCGTTTTATAAAGGGGGGGAGCAGAAACAGAAGTTCAGAGAGGTTAAGGAATCTGTATAAGGTCACACAGCAGGCTGGTAATGGAACAAGGACTTGAAAGAGCATCTCCCAGGCTCCAGAGCCTATTCCCTTTCCCCTGGACACAGCTTTCCCTCTTCTTGCACGAGAACATGTTTTCCTACATGCCACGAAGTGTGAACTGCAACCATAGACTTTATCCACCAACGTGAACTTAACTTAAAAAGTCTGGGTTCATAGATTTGACAATTCAAAAGGATCAAGATACTGTGTTTTAGATCTAATTATGCCCAACATAACCCTTCCGCTGTCCTCCCAGTATTCCACTCACAAGCCCAAATCCGGGGTCCTACGCCAACTCTTCCCCGTGGCTGGAGCCCACTTCCGTCCCCCTTTCTGAGTCCCCAGCACCTGCACCAATTTAGCCCAGACTGGCTAGAGGACAGCCCCTGAGCCTCCGTAGAGTCCTGGCCAAATGTCCCTGGAGGGAGCCTGCGGTCACCCACACTCCAGGCCTCCCTTTGCCCCTTCCCTCACTCCTGCCTGGCTGGTAAAGTTTGGGAGAAGGAAAAGGGCCTGCCCAGAGCCTCCCTGCCCCCGGGAAATACGCATTCTGGTCTGTTCTCTGCCAGAGATGAGCACTGGACAAGACCTGGTTCCTGCAGGTGGAGTACCGAGGCCTGTGGTCCTTCCGCCCGGCCTGCCCCTGGGGCCACTGGGAGGGAGAACTGGCCAACACCCAGCTCTCATTTCCCGGTCAGCTCTGTTGGGAACGCCTGTGATCTCTACTCTTTCTCCCATGTCTTTAATTCTCAGTGAAAACAAAACCAAGGATGGAAAGAAAAGGGTCCTCTCCATACGAAACCCCACAAGTACCACTTTGTCTTATTTGTGATTGTTTCCTGTGTATGAACCTAGCGCCCCCGAATAAACAGGAGGCACTCAACGCGCGTTTGCTGGACGAGCGAACAGATTCCTTGAAGGTACACTCCCAGGACCTCCCGCCGTGCCCCCAGTCATGGACACTCTCCGTAAACCCCTGGCAATTGACATCAACCCAGGTTTCCTGCCCCTTGAGCTGTGGCCACGGCATACATGAAAAGTATTGATAATCACTAATGCACTCCATTTGGCAACATCTCTAAAGTGCGTTGTGAGAAAATAACCCTTTGTGGACCACTCTCTCTGGTTAACTCTGAGTTGTCCAAATGCACAGTTGGGCTACAACAAAACTCTGATGAGGACGTGTCCCCAGAGGTAGCCACTGTCACACTCGGGAAACAGCGCTGTAGGGTAGAAAGGCAGCGGGACTGGTCACGGAGAGAACCAAACACAAGCTTTGGCTTTACTCCTCGCTGAGACAAGTCAGTTCCCCCTGGGCCTGATTCCTCGCTCACAAAGGAGGGAGCAGCATTAAATGAATCAGGGAAAGCGTACAGGCATCATCTCGTAGACCCACACCAATGGCTCGGCAGTCACTGCCTGTGGTGATGGATCAAGAAAGAGCCTAAGCCCATCTGGGATCCTCAGGAAGAAAGGAGGTGTGATCCATTAGTAATGTCTGCTGTGGAAACAAGCATAGGAACAGTGTGCTGTGTGTCAGACCTTCGCCATCCCACGGCCAGATGAGTTCAGTGATGCTGGGATTCAGGATGGAGCAGCAGCCTAGCCCGACAAGAAAGAGCATAGGTTCTAGCACCCACTGTCTTATTCAAGTGCCTGCCCTTGGTGTGTGACCTTGGGCAAGCCTCTTAGCTTCTCTGCGTTTCCGTATTCTTTGCTATGAAAGGGAGACAGTAACAGTACTCACTTTGCCAGGATGTAAGGAGGATTAAGTGAGATCATCTGCGTGCTGTGAATAGTGCCTGGCTTGGGGAAGTGCCACCTCTGGGCCAGACAGATGCTGGACGTGGTGAGGAAGTAAGGTGTGAATTCAGTGATGATGGACCCAAGCACTGTTGTGTCTTTAACAATGGAGACGGAAAAGGTAGGTTTCAGAATGGCACCCACGTACGTGTTCCATCCATGGGCACACATTTTCTACATGCATACGTGACATCTATGTGTGACTAGGGGAATGCCCATCAAGATGTTAAGGGTGATCGCATCCGGGTAGTAGAATTGAGGGTTAACTTGGAGTTAGCGTGTCTCATTTCTCCTAGGTGATAAAGTGAGCTTTAAAAATTGAAACGTACAAACACAAAAGCCTCCCATGTCCCATCTCCTCTAGAAGAAGAGAACCCAAAGTCTGGGTTGTATTATAAATAATCTCCCCATGTGATGCCCGAGCCCTGATTGTGATCAGGCTCTTCCCACGTTTGGATGGGAACAAAAACGCCGCCTCGGGGGTTAAGCCGGACCTGTCCATTGACCCAACAGAAACTGTGGCTTATTTTCAGCAACAGCTTCATGATGCCAGAACCCTCCCGGCAAGTTCTCTAAAATCGTGTGTTTCCCAAAGCATAGATGCTCTGCCCGCTGCCCAACCAGGCAGCACGGGCTCAAACGTAAGCCGACTTTGGGAGACAAAAGCAGGTTTAGAGGCGTCCCTCAATACAAGAATAGTTAACACGTCTTTGAATTAATCAAAATTTCCCAGGCCTTAAGCTCCTCAAAGTCTTGCAGGGGGAATGCAAGGCAAATGGGTCGAAGGCTCTTTTAAAAAGGAAATCTTGTCATGGACAGAATTGAAGAAACAGCTGCTTTTAAGATAGACTAGGAATTTGGAAAACAAAATAGATGCCAAGTTACGAGCTTTCCCAGGTACCTGGGTTTGCTCTGATGGAGGCCTCAGTATTCATGTCTGGAGTATGGAGCAAGTTACCTTGTGAATTCAGGTAAACAGGTGGCCCTGCAAGATGGGTGACACATTCAGCCTTCTGTGCTGTGACTGCTTTCCTTTCACAGGACCCTGGACTCCCAGCACCGGGCAGAGGAGTGCAACTCTGGGGGTACAGCCCATGAGCAGCATTTTGAAACTGTCCAATGCATTTGCAAGGATTTCATTAGGGAAAAAAAAAGCCTTCTAGGGAGACTGGCTGGCTCAGTCAGGGGAGGGAGTGACTTTGGATCTCAGAGTTGTGAGTTCAAAGCTCATGTTGGGTGTAGAGATTATTTAAAAATAAAAATCTTTCAAAAAGAAACAAAAAAATTTTTTAAAGATTAAAAATACCCTTCTATTGTGAAATAATGACATACTTACACAAAATTTCAAAACCAATACAGAGATTCCCTGTATCTGTAATAAAATTTCATCCAATAATGGCATCCCTGTAACCGCAGTATGATAGTGAAACCAGGAAGCTGACATTGGCACGATGTCTCGGGTTTTACCAGGTCTTTAAAAATATGTGTATTCTTTATTAGTTAATCAAATATCAAATAATTTAATCACTAAATAATTTAATTAATTATATTATCAATTATTTACTATTAATGATGTAAAATAAAATGCATTGTTATATATTTTATTAAATTATTAAATATTAATATATATTTAAAAATATATTTGAGAGAGAGAGAGACAGTGAGCGAGCATGAGCGGGGCAGAGGGAGAGGGAGAGAGAGAGAAGTTTCAACAGACTCCACGCCCAGTGTGGGGCCCAAAACAGGGCTCGATCTCACAACCCTGAGATCATAACTTGAGCCAACATCAAGTTGGATACCCAACTGACTGAACCACCCAGGCACTCTGGATTTTACCAGCTTTTATGTATGCCTTTCTTGTGTGTGTGTTGGTGGGGTATATCTTTGCCCTATGACATACTATTAATGTATAGTCCTTTTTTTTTTTTAAGATTTTATTTATTTGACAGAGAGAGATATAGCGAGAGGGAACACAAGCAGGGGGAGTGGGAGAGGGAGAAGCAGACTCCCACTGAGCAGGGAGCCCGATGCAGGGCTTGATCCCAGGACCCTGGGACCATGACCTGAGCTGAAGGCAGATGCCCAACAACTGAGCCACCCAGGTGCTCTGTATAGTCCTTCAGAACCAGCCAAGGACAGCAACCTCCAGAGCAGGCAGGAAACGGAGAAGCCGGAGAATGTCTGTTAGCCCCGCGGCGGGAAGAATGAGCTGATGCTGTCTGTGGGGCAGAAGGGCCCATTCCCAGAAAAACCAACCTTAGGGGAAATACTCGCCTTTCCCCACTGGGCAAAGTGCGGTGCCCCCTCCCCCTGCAGCCAGTCTCCTCCCTGAACAACAGGCAGAGCCTGGAGAGGCAGATTGCACCAGGGGTATCTGTCCCTTCCCCTTCCGACTAATTCCCGGATTCATGTTTGCCTCCTCGTGCCAAGCCGAAGCCCTCTCCTGGAGGAGGTTTGAGAGTGACTTAAGAGTCCTTCTTGCTCCACGGAGGGTGTTCTTCAGCACCCGGCCTAGTGAAAATATTCAGTGGCTATAACTGATTGGACACTTAAAAAAGAAATCCTCGCATGTCTGCTCATGTTTGCGGTGGTGTGGGAGAAAAGTTTATTAATGGAGTTGGGATTTCCACTTAGGACATCAAGTAGGTTTCAACTCCTTAACCAACTGTGGTTGATTGTTAGTCGCTGCCCATAGCACTGTGTTGAGAAGGATTCTGAGGTTGAGGCTGGTCTCAGTGTGTAGGAGTGCTGGGATCAATTAGTAATGTCTGCCACGGGGAGCAAAGGCAGGCAGGCCATATTTATCTTTTTTTTTTTTTTAAGATTTTATTTATTTATTTTGAGAGAGAACGAGCGAGCGAGCGATAGCGTGAGTGAGCAGGAGTTGGGGGCAGAGGCAGAGGGAGAGAAGCAGGTTTCCAGCAGTGAGCACAATGCGGGGCTTGATCCCAGGACCCTGAGATCATGACCTGAGCTGAAGGCAGATGCTTAACCGACTGAGGTGACAGGTCCCCCTATCATCCTTGGTAGAGTCTTTTAACAGCAGGAAACCAAGGCCCAAAGACGGGGGTGCTTGCCCATGGTCAAACAGGAAACGAGTTGGAGCAAAGACTAGAACGTGTATCTTTTGGCTAATTCACGTCAGGAGACCATTATGATGTTTGAAAAGCTCTCTTCTCACCAGCTATGGCTCGGCCAACTGAGTGTGGGTATCATCACAATCCTCTGAGCTAAGGATAAATATTTGCCTGTCCAGGGGCCCTGGGGGTTAGCATCAGCAATCCTGGGAGGGACAACCTGACTTAGCCCTACAGAGTAGTCACCGTGTGCCAGCCTGTGCCAAGAGCTCTCCATGCATCGATCGGCTCTGTTAGTTCACACGATGCCCTCTGAAACATAAACCATTAGCGCCATTCCAGAAGAAACGAAGTTGAGGCTCACCAAAACTAAGGTAAGCTGACAGATATGGAACATTCCCTGTATGCCGGCCATGATGACAGGTTGACTTATAGGCATCCCCTCATGGAATGTTCTAAAAACCACAGGAAGCTGATCAAATATCCTCATTTTATAGACAAGGTAACTGAGCAAAAGATTTAAAAAAAAAAAGAGACGTGTATAACTTTCCTCTCCCCTCCGCCCCTGCCCCCAGCAAAAAGGTCAACTTGCCCTAAGTCACAGAACCAGAAAGTTGTTGGACCCGGGTCTCTGGACTCCCCACTGTGTGACGTCCATTCTATTTACAGCTTTTCCCCAGAGGGAGGCTCATTCCTGAGCTGAGTGCCTCCCACATTCCTGTGAACTGAAAACTGTCAGAGAGGATGAGACTAGTGATTTTTTTCCCCCATGTATGGTCCCTTTAGAATCATTTTTTAAAAAGATGATGTTGTGGGAGAAAACCTCACAGAAACTGAAGAAATCTGCCTTTCTGGTGGAAAAGAACTGGGTGGAACCTGATAAACTGTGTCCAAGTCACAACAAAGAGGAACCAAAGGCTGGGCCGGTTTTCCAAGCTGGTGTTTGATGACCAAAAGCTTAGCTTCTCAAGGGCACCTGTCTGGTCATCTTGCCACCGTGTTATTCAAGAAGGGGGAAAAGAACAAAAGTTGAAATCTTTGAAAACCGGAGGACATGATCCAGCTGAAAACCCAGAGGAACTCACTCAAATCGAAGGAGTTGTTGCTTGAGCAAATATGAACCTAATACCGCTTCGTGTCCGTGAGGACGGTCATCACCACAGAGAGGGAACGTACCAAGTGTTGATGAGGATGTGGAGAAACCTTGGCGCACTGCTGATGGGAGTTTATTTTGTATTTATTTATTTTTACTCTTTGTTTTGTTTTTATCATGGAGTTTAAAATGGAAAGCAGTGTGGCAGTTCCTCCAAAAGTTAACCACAGAATTGCCATATTATCCAGCAATTCCACTTGTCAGGACAGACCTCCCCCCACCCCCCAGCCAAAGAACCGAAAGCCGGGATCCACAGAGATGCCACGGGGACACCCACCTTCGTCACAGCAGGATTCACAGTAACCAAAAGCTGAACACAAACCAAATGCCCATCGACACGTGAAGAGAGAAACCAAACGTGGTGCATAAACACAACAAAATATGGGTCAGTCTTCAAAAGCTAGGACATGCTGATACGTACTGCAAGCGTCACATGTGGGTGACGCTTGAGGACTTTCTGCTGAGTGGACAAAGCCGGTCACAAAAGGACAAGTACTGTATGATTCTATTTGTATGAGGTACGTGGAGTAGGCACACTCAACAGAGGCAGAAAGGAGAAAAGGCCACCCCAGGGACTGAGGGCAGGAGGGAATGGCAGTTATTGTTCAACGGGTGCAAAGCTTCTGTTTGGGGAAATGAGAAAGTTCTGGAAATGGATGGTGGTGATAGTTGCGCAATACTGTGAAGGTACTTAAAAGTCACTGCATTATGAGCTTAAAAATTGTTAAAAGGGGGGTGCCTGGGTGACTCAGTGGGTTGGGCCTCTGGCTTTGGCTCAGGTCATGATCTCAGGGTTCTGGGATCGAGCCCCGCATCGGGCTCTCTGCTCAGCGGAAAGCCTACTTCCCCCTCTCTCTCTCTGCCTGTCTCTCTGCCTTCTTGTGATCTCTCTCTCTCTCCCTCTCAAATAAATAAATAAAACCTTAAAAAAATTGTTAAAAGGGTGAATTGTATGTTTATATATTTTAATACACACAAACATACAGAGTTGCAGCTGCTGAGTCTCAAAAGGACTGCTTTGACCTCTGGCACTGAGAAATCCCTCCCGGTGCTCCCAGTCAGCTGACTCCCAAGGATGCCCATGAGCTGCTTGCTTCACTACCCCCAAACTCTGTCCTACCACCTTCCATTTCAGTTTCTCACCTCCAGCTTCTACCTGGAAGGTCTCCCCCACTCCCACTTCCAATTATCAATGTCCTCCTGATGCTTTCAGTGTCACCTCTTCTGAGAAGGCTTCCTGGGTCACCTCGCCTGCCGGAAAGTCCAAGCCCTCCCTGACTCCTCAAGCATGTTGTCTACTTCCTGGTTTTTGCAGTTATTTGTCTCCAAGTGGCATCTTCATCAACACATCGGGAGTAGAGGTTGAGTTTTTCCCATTTCAATCCCTCCATAACCCTTGCTCGAGGGCTTGGCATCTTCTCAACCCCCACTCAATAAAATGTTTAATAGGTCAACACAGGACTCTGCAGTCCTCTCCACTCCAGAAATCCCACCCATGTCTTCAAAGAGAGATGATTCACATGGTGTGAGATTCAAGAGAAAATCACCTCTTTGACATACTGTGGTCACTTCCTTTGGATATGCACCCAGGGGTAGGATTGCTGGGTCATGCGGCAGTTCGATTTTTAACTTTTTGAGGAACCGCCATATTGTTTTTCTTAGTGGCTGTTCCAACTCACATTCCCACCAACAGCGTAGGAGTTACCTTTTCTCTGTATCCTTGGCAACCTTTGTTATCTCTTGCCTTTTGAGAATAGCCTTCCTGTCCGGTGTGAGATATTAGCTCATTGTGGTTTTGATTTGCATTTCCCAGATGACCGGTGATGTGGAGCTGCTATTCCTGTACCTGTTGGCCATTTGTATGTCTTCTTTGGAAAAACGTCTATTCCTTTCTTTAGCCCATTTTTAGCTGGATTATTTACTTTTTTGCTACTGAGTATCCAGTATCTCCAAGAGATATCTTCATACCCGTGTTCACTGCAGCATTTTTCATGGTGCCCAAGATATGGTCACAACCTAACTGTCCCTCCACAGATGAATGGATGAAGAGGATGTGATACACACACACACACACACACACACACACACACACACACACAGAGGAATATTATTCAGCCACAAGGAAGAAGGAAATCCTGCCACTTGCCCTAACATGGATGGATCTGAAGGGCCTTACACCAAGCGAGATAAGCTAGAAAGAGAAAGACGAACACTCAAATACTGTTTGGCATCACTTTTATGTGGAATCTAAAAAAAGAAGAGCGATTTCATAGAAATAGAGATTAGAATGGTGGCTGCCAAGAGCTGAGAGGAGGGAGAAATGGGATGCTGTAGGTCCTCCAAGGACCCAAATTTTCAGTTCTAAGAAGAGTAAGTTCTGAAAATCGAATGCACAGCCTGGGGACCACAGTCAATAATATATGGTGTTAAAGACCTGGAATTTGCTGGGAGTAGATCTTAGGTGTTCTCATGGCACATGCAGGCATGCACGCACACACACACACGCACACACGCACACATACACACACAGAATTAACTATGTGAAGGAACTGATGTGTTCATGACTTGATCTTGGCCATCAATCCACAGTGTACACTTCAAATATATACAATTATATTTGTCAATTATCCCTCGGTAAAGTTCAAAAAAGTATTTTAAAAAACAAATCACCTATCTTTATATCCTTATTGACCTTCAGGTTAGAGATGATGTGTCATTCATTAGCCACAAAGTACCTGCCCTCATATCTGTATGTAGGTCCATCAAGGACTTGGAGGGATGACTTTGAACTTGCAAACCTAGTTGCGGTGTATGCAACAACATAGTGTTTTACAGCCAAACCAGGGAGAGCTCAGGACGAATCCTACTGCACCACCAATGAGATTCTTCCCGCAGAGGCAACTTCCGTTATATTTTATCTCCGCTAGGATATCAGCTCCATGAGGGCCGAGATTGCCGACTTGCTGAGGGGATCTCCCACACATGGCCCATGCCCACAGAGGGCTTTGTCACAGTAGGCTCTTGGAGACCTTCCCAAGATATACGAAAATGGTGTGCCCCCAACAAGAAGGCAAAGTGGGCCACATGGGGATGACAGCCATAGAAGCCAAGAAAATAGTGTCTAAGTCAGCCTTTGTCTGCCTGAAGCTCTGGAGGGGAGTCATCAATCCTGTCACCAGTGGTAAGAACTCAAGGGACGATGGAGACCTCCCTCTCTGCTCTTCCACTCTGCGTAAGCACTCTGTTCCCCATGCAACCTAACAACATCGGAGAAACAAGCCCATGGCCCCGAGAAGCGTAGGATCCCTGGAGCTGAGCGTTTCGCCACCTTGAGCAGTCACTAAAAGGTGAGATTTTAAAAGCCTCTTTTCAGTTTTATTATGACTCTTAGTAACCGGTAACCAGAGTGTTGTCGAAGCAGCGATCCCTCCCCCCTACCGCACAGGGTGCTAATTACTCTCGGCTTTGCTACCACTGGTGAGGGGGGGAAGCCCCATTCTTGTTCTGGGGGTTCTTTATTTACCTTACGGCACTATCATTCCTATCTGTTTTGAGCTGTTTATCATTAGGGACAGCTGCAGGGAAGTTCTTTTGTTAAAGGAAGAATGGGGATGGGGTTTTCCTAGTTCATGAATGATGCGCGCCCGTCCAGCTGCCAGGCCGGTCCTGGCACTGTGTGTCCTTGGGTCCCCACGGTACCGGCCGCGTCAGGATCCGTCTGGGTTTCTGGCCAAAGCTTCTGATTAGATCACGACACAATTCGATCATCCCTCGACCTCCTTTCATCCGCGTCATCTCCCGAGACATGAGCTACATGGTTAGTCCACCTTCGTAACTTAACGTGACCCACGGGTGGGAAGCATGGCGGCCAGGAGCGCGGCTCGCGGCCAGACCCCCCAGGGAAGCTGGTGCTACCTGTCAGGCCCGCGGCTACTGCTGGGGACAGGCAGTGACAGGGAGGGGCTGTGGTGGCTCCTGGGTGCTGGTGAGGCTCTGCTGCTGGATTTCAGCACCGCTTACACGCAGGTGGCCACTGTGAAAATCCTGCAGCTGTTCACCGAGGAGCCAGGCTCTCTGGGTCTCAGTCTCCCTATTTGTAAAATAGGGCACCTGGTCAGCACCTAGGGGCCACATACTGTGTGCTGGTGGCTTTTACGCTCCTACCGATGTTATTAACACGTGGAAATGGCCAGCTCAATGCTGCTCGGATGTAAAGGAGAGGTCAGGGCCATGACGATGCACGTGGGTAGCAGCCCCATTCTTCCAACCACAGGAGTGGAGATTATCAGCCCCTACGTGGGAAGAAGCCCTATCAGCGGACTTTCCCCAATCCCACGGTTTTATAGGTGAGGAAACTAAGGCCCAGAGAGTAGAAGCGACTTGTCTGAGGTCACACAGCAGAACTAGAAGTGTCACCCTCACCATGGCAATGACCTATTATTACCTTTGCGTATACCTGTAGTGTAGTAGCATAGACCTGTGACCGTGACCCCCAGGCTCCTTCTCTTATCCCCGCCTGAGACGCACCACCCCCCGCCCAAACACGTTGCAATCCAGCTTTCTCTGGCTCCTCCCACATTTCGGGTTCCACCAAAGCAAAGATCTCAAAGGCGGCACATCTCACGTGCCCATGTACTGAGTGAAGGCAGGAGCCTCTGCTGGACCAGGCTTGGTGTTGGGTGCTGGGTGCAGTTACAACAGGGGGCGAACCCCCATCTCCGAGCCGCAGGCAGGTGTGTCACTTGCTCAACACCCGTGACTCCCAGGGTCGACCCTGGCTCTTTGTCATCTCGGCATCCCTGGCACCTGGCACCGTGGCAGCCCGCAGGAGGGGCTCAGCAGATGATTTCTGAACTGTGCTCGGTGGCTAAGATAAAAGTGACAATGGAATTCAAAAGCAAAAGAATTCGCATCTCACCAGATGGGATGATTCAACGAAATGGCATACGGACTGACACTTCATGGGTGGGGGAGGCAGAGATGGAAAGATTCATCAGGGACAGCAAAGCAAGCGAGAAAAAGTGTAGGGAGAGACATCTCAAGGCTTATCGTTCTAGAACTGGAACAAAGGGAAATGAAATTGGTTCTTGGCTGGCGGATTGATGGGCTTATTGTTTTTTTCTATCACTTGTTCTTTTATTCATCCAATCATGTATGTGTGAATGCACTAGTTAATATCAGAAATATTTATCTGGGGCTCCGAACAATCCCTGGCACAGAGCGCTTGCTCAACAAATGAATGAGCTTCTATTCTGTGCCCACGAGGATGTTAAGCTGAAGGAACATGCTAATGAATAAAATGGACATGGCACAGTCCTTGCTATCCCAGAGCCTATAATCTAGCAGCTTGTCCACAAATATTCATTTATTCAACACCTACAGTGCGCCAGGAATAGGGGTCAGGGAGGACCCTTCTCATGGATTTGTCCTTCTGTTTATTCAGCTTATTGGCTATTGGAGGGGTTGCTGCCTTCCCTGCGTTCTTCCTGAGGGTGAGGAACCTTTGACTGCTTGTGGATAGTTTTGTTTTTCTACATAGTTAACTCGAGCATGAAGAAGGTGAGTGTGCCTTCCTACAAGGAAACTTCTTTGTAATAAAAAAATCACAGTAGGTAAGCAACGTCAAATTAGTTCACAGAAAGGCAATATTTGGGTTCCGGCTCAAAGAGCAAGATTTAAATGTATCACAGGGCCACTCATCAGTTTCTCAAATAACATGCCACCACGCTGAAATTTTATCAAGGTTTACTTTTGTTTAATTTGCCTTGAAAGAGTTTTTTGAATCAGAAGGCCATTCTGGAAAGCCCATCTCTGAACAAAGAATGAAAACCTATTGGCCACGAGGCAGAGTAGATTCTGAAACCCTGGAGGGTACTCCCCTTGGCCCCCCTCTCCATGGCAGTCAACATCAGCCTCATTGAAGAGAAAACCAAACCCACAGGTTCAGAAGGAAAGCCCTACCCAAACTCCCCTGACCCTTTTACCATATGGATTGTTGCTCCCAGTCCTCTGAACCCGGTGGGAGGTACTATGGCACCCTCCCTTCCAGGGTATCAAAGAGAAGGGGCCAGAACTGTTAGAATCTTACAAGGCAACAAACTCAAGAAAACCTTGTAGGTCTCCAAATGCCCAAGGGATTTGCCTGGGCCGAAGTATCCCAAGTGGTTGGTGCTACCAGCCAATGCTTCTTCCTACTTCCTACTTCCTTCCATCTGATATTTATTAAGCAATCATGGGCTTCAGGCATTGTTCTGGTGCTGGGGAGGTGGAGATGATCAAGACAGGATCCTCATCCTGGAGTAGCTCACTGGGGGAGAAAGGCAAAGCCATCCATCCATCCATCCACCCATCCATCCATCCATCCATCCACTCATCCATCCATCCATCCATCCATCCATCCACTCATCCATCCATCCATCCATCCATCCACTCATCCATCCATCCATCCACTCATCCATCCATCCATCCATCCATCCACTCATCCATCCATCCATCCATCCATCCACTCATCCATCCATCCATCCATCCATCCATCCATCCATCCATCCACTCATCCATCCATCCATCCATCCACCCATCCATCCATCCATCCATCCATCCATCCATCCATCCACTCATCCATCCATTCATCCATCCATCCATCCATCCACTCATCCATCCATCCACCCATCCATCCACTCATCCATCCATCCATCCATCCATCCACTCATCCATCCATCCATCCATCCATCTACTCATCTATTCATCCATCCTTTTTATCCTTCCTCCCATCCATCTATCCATCTAAAAATCAAGCACCTGTGGGCCCTGGACACAGTCAGGATGGATAAACCACCGGCTCCAGCATCCTGGGACAAGTGTTTGGCCAGTACACAGCACCTCAGCAGGAGCATAATGAAGGAGGTGAGGGGCACGATTCTGCCCCAACCTCTGGGGTGTGCATGTCCCTCAGAGAAGAATTTCCCAATACTCAGATCATTGTCCACAGAGCTCGCCCTCACTCCCCTCCACACAGAGAGCAGGATCCCCACCTCCACCCACACCATGGAGGGCAAGTGTCGGTCACTCCCCAGAAAATGACAAAGCTACACTCCCAAATGCTCTGTTATTCCTAGATTTAGTAGCTGGAACCTCCAGAGTCTAGCAAAGGTGGAATCTTTCCTTCTTCCGGGAGCTGGCCGGAAGGGGAACTAAGGGAACTCCAGGCAAAGGAAGGAGAACGAGCAATGACCGGTGAGAAACAGCCTCGCGTGGGCTCAGAGTCACAGCCCCATAAGGCTTCGTGGGCAGGCACCAGCTGCCAGAGCAGGGAGGTCCGCAGGGTCCCGGCTGAGCCACCAAGGGCTGGGAAGAAGTAGAGTAGGGTGATCAGATTCCTATTTTTTTCGGGCACAGGGTAGGACGCAATCAGGGTGGGGGAGACTTTCGTCGGCAGTTGTAACCACCGAGAGGAGAGAAGCGAATGTGTGCAGTTGTGGAAGAGAGGCAAGGAGGAGAAGGGACTGGAGGAAGTAAGTGAAGGGGTCTGCGTGGCACCAGATGTTGGGGGACAGATACTTCAAACCCCACTCTCCCCCCCATAATTATCTGTGCATCAGGTTAGAGGCTTCTCGCCCGGGAATCTGGCCTGTGCACGTGGGATCCCAGCTCTCCGCACAGCACAGCGTCTCTGGTGCTATTATTCATCACCCCATTGGTTAGTTCCCTGAGCTGTGAGGATTTCAGAAGCCAGAGCTCCCTGGAGAAGGACCAGTTTGCTTCCTGGGGGCTGCTGGGTATTCGGCTCAGCTCCAGCACGCCCAGCTTGGTTCTGATCGACAACAACGCAGTTCTGCAAGGCAGATGGTCCCCTGCTCACTGCAGGCGTGTTTAGGTGGCCGCTTTAGGAAAAGGCTGGTTTCTTTCCCCATTTTCCCCATGCAGCAAACCACCCAATGCACCAGCATCTTAGCTGCCCCCTCTTGATCCGAGGGGCTCAGGGTCACACTTCCTGCAGCAGCAGCCCACAGTCTCACCCCAAACCCTGAGAACAAGACTCCTCCTGCCTGTGAAACCCCGGAGCAGAGGCTAGCAGCCCCACTTCAGTGCGCATAGGAACCGCTCCCCGGGAGGCCGGCAGACAGGTCAACTTTCTGTGACCCTGAGGCTAAGTGAGGACGCTGATATTTCTGCTCTTTTGAAAGCCCCCGTGCCTTTGGCTCAGCCAGTCTGGCCCCTTAGGCCATTTAACTTCTTGATTTGAACGTCAGAGGATGGAAAAAGGAGAGTTGGGTGAAGATACTGGAAGGTCTTTGGAGCATCCTAAGGCGAGAAACAGCACACCCTACTTCCTGAGCCAAGTCCGAGAAGGGGCCCTTGGTTTCCCGTCTACCCAAAGAGGAGGGGGACACCTGGATTTTGGAAGCATTCTGGGAACTCGAGGGCTTTCCGAGATGTTCTGTTACCAACGGAGCACGAGAACATTCTCCCAGAGGGATGCAGGCACCCCAGAGAACGCGCCGGGGGGGGGGGGGG
>CM052798.1:9301133-9367338 GCA_028533885.1 Nasua narica | reverse complement strand
AATTTGCTTAACCTCTCTGGGGCGCAGTTTCTTTCTCTGTAAAATGTGGATCGTCATCCCCTCTTTTTTTAATGAATGGAACTCAGCACGTAAGCCTCTTTGAGGAAAGAATGAAGTCTCATTTATAAAGCACGGAAAGTCCCTGGGGTTTCCGTAGATGCCCTGAAAGTCATCTGCCCCACCTCCCCGCTCTTCTCCTGAGGCTCATTAGAGGTGCATAACGCCTGAGCTCAATCCACACCAGTGGTCAGGAAGCCAGGGCAAAGCCTCTTTGCCGCCCTGAATGAACAGCCACAGGCTTATGATTTATTTGTTGATTAATTGGACACTTGGAGACAATTCCATTTCAATTACCTTATTGGCATGACAAGATATACAAAGGCTGCCAATGTCAATACATTAAGACTGAGAGTACTGGGGCGGCAGCCAGGGTTCACGGCGGCGCTGTGTCCTCCGTGCCATGGCCCAGGCAGCCTGGAGAGCATCTCATCACGCTCGCCTCCTCCTTTCTGCTCCTGGAGGGAGAAGGTTCCTGCACACGATGGGCAAGCCGGGCTGAAACTGGGTTCAGGACCCGGGCTCCTTCCCCATCTTGCCCAGGGTTCTCTCACAGAGATCCGAGGGGGCCAGCCGAGGGGAAGGTGGTCCTTTTAGCACATTGGGCTGGGACCCATGGGAGAGGCCATAGCCCCTGCTGCTCCGGTGCTAAGGACCAGAAGTCATGCTGGAACCCAGGATGGGAGGTACCATTCTAAGATTCCAACCCCTGGTGGACATGCCTTAGATAATCCACTTCCCTTGAGTGCAAGCAGAACCTGTGGATGGGATGGCATTTTACTAACCACGGATGGTTAGAGAGCATTGACTAATTATTAAAGGCGAATGTCCGGGTGGGCCTGACCTCATCAGGTGAGGCCTGAAAAGGGTCTGGGCTTTTCCTAAGCATTTAGAAGCCTGAGAGAGGCACTGCAGGACTATAGAGGGGTGGGGTGGGTGGGGTGGGAAGGTGGCATGTGGCAGGGAACTGCAGGTCACATCCAGGAGCCAAGAGCAGCTCCTGGCAAACAGTCATTAAGAGAACAGGGACCTCAGTCCTACAGCTGCAAAGAATCGAATTCGGCCAATAACTTTTTTTTTTTTTTTTAAGATTTTATTTATTTATTGACAGAGAGGAGAGAGATCACAAGTAGGCAGAGAGGCAGCCATAGAGAGGGAAGCAGACTCCCGGCCGAGCACAGAGCCCGATATGGGGCTCGATCCCAGGACCCTGAGATCATGACCTGAGCCAAAGGCAGAGGATTTGACTCACTGAGCCCCCCAGGCGCCCCCATAACTTCTTGAGCTCAAAAAGCACCAGGAGTTCCAGAAAGGTATGGAGCTCAGCGAACACCTGATTTCAGCCTCAGGAGACTCAGAGCAGAGAACCTAGATCAGCTGTGCCCAGACTTCTGCTCTGCGGAGGCTGTGAGATAGTGTCTGTCATTTTAAGCCACTAAATTTGTGATAATTTGTCATCGCAGCCACAGTACGCAAGGGAATTGCACAGCTGCTTCCCCAACCCCTCTCCACTGAGAGCCTTGCGGTTTCTGTGTTGGCTTCTCTCTGCATATGCACACTGTTGTTCTTTTCCTAGACTCTGGATCTCTTTACTCCTCTCTGCACTCTGTGGAAGAGGCCAACCCCATATCTCCCAAATGGATTCATTCATTCAAACAATACCTGCTGAGGGGCAACTATGTGCCAAGGCTTGTTCTCAATTCCAGCTGCAAGCTTTCTTCGAAATCCAGGTCCAAAATCTAAGAGGGAGTCTGCTTGTCTCGGTTTGATTCATTGTGCAATGGCCAGGGTGAATGGCAAGGTCACAGGGAGCCAAGCATGGCTGCCGTGGCCTCCCCTGGGGATGGTGCAGTAACTCTGGAAGGACAGGTCATCGTGGGTGGAGGGCATTTACCAAAGGGGCTTCGAGAGCAACAAGGAGCAAACATTTTCTATAAAGGGTACAGACAGCTATAAATATTTGAGGCTTTAAGGGTCATATGTTCTCCGTCTAATTCCTTAGCTCTGCCATTTCAGAGTGAAAGCAGCCTTAGAAAATATGTAAACAAACAAGCATGATTGTGTGCCAATAAAACTTCATTTACAAAAGCAGGCAATGGGCCGCAGTTTGTTGACCTCTATTTTAGAGTCGTGGTGAAAGAGAAGTTCTTCCTTTGAAAGCACCTGGTTTCTAGGGATCAGGAGGCAGGAAATTAAGAGGCAGAGGTGACTGCTTGGTGAAGCCCTGGGCCACTTTGTTAATTTCCTATTCCTTCTGTAATGAGTCACCATAAATGTGGATGCTTTGAATGGCTCCAGATCCATAGGTCAGATGTCAGAATGGGACTCGTGGGCCAAAATTAAAGTGTCGGCAGAGCTGTGTTCCTTCTGAAGGCTCCAGGGGAGAATCCGTTTCTTTGCTTTTTCCAGCTTCTAGAAGCCTTTGGCTAATGTTGTCCTGGACCAACTGGACAGACCTCCACCCCGTCCTGCTTCCCATTCTCTCTCTGGCCACACATCCCACTGTGTTCCTGCCTGACCACCCCTCTACCACACGCCTCCTTGCACATTGGGGCGCCCTGAGGTCTCAGGGTCTCTGTGCTTTTTACCCCTGAGATCCACACGGGACCCCTCACCCCTTTCAAGTCTCCGCCTAAATGTCCCGTCCTCCGTGACGCTCTCCCGGACCTCCCAGTTTCAAGTGCCGACATTTGTGCCCACCATCCCTCCCGCCTGCAATATTCCCTCCGAGGGATATTTAGCACCTACGTGTCTACTCATAAACGTGCTTCGTGTACTCACATCCTTCTTCATCTGTTGTATTCTTGAACGCCTCCATAAGAAAACAGGCTCTTTGAAGTCGAGGATTTGGGTCTGCCTTGTTCTCTACATTCTCAGCACTGAGAACGGCAGCTGGCACACAGGGGGCGTTGAAGAAATATTTGTTGAATGAAGAAATGAATGAATGGAACGGGACTATGGCTCTGTCTTCTCAAATTCCATACCCTAAATCTGTTCTGGAAATTGCATTTCAGACCATGTAAATGAACATACCGCTCCTTCTCCCTCAGTCACCCTGAGCTGCACGACTGTCTCATTTCTGCTTGTATAAAAAGAAGCGCGCCAGAGACAGTGTTTCCCAAAGGGCGGGCGGGGGCCACCTGCACCAACATCATCTGGAGAGCTTGTTAAAAACATGTGCCCACGTCGGGGCACCTGGGGGCACTTAACCAACCCACGTCGGTTAAGCATTCAACTCTCGATTTTGGCTCAGGTCATGATCTCCGAGTAGTGAGATCGAGTTCCATGTCGGGCGCTGCACTCAGCAGGGAGTCTGCTGGAGATTGTCTCCCTCTGCCCCTCCCCCCACTCACATTCTCTAAATAAATAAATAAATAAATAAATAAATAAATAAATAAATAAATAAATAAAATCTTAAAAAATATATATATTTGTGCTCAACTCTTTCCCCAGTTTTATGGCCCGGGGCCCAGGAATCTATAGTTTTAGTTTTGCATAAGTGCTCCCCCACCCCATTTTTGGGCACACGGAAGTCTGCGAATCCTCACAGGACTCAGGAAAAATACACCCACCACCCCGTTCCATCTGTCCCGAGCCTGTGCGCAGTCTCCGGCGGGACGCTGGCCGCATCTGTCCCCCGGCAGCAATAAAGCCAAGGACAGCCGCCTGCAAATGAACAGATGGGCCTGGGATTCCCGCGGGCCCTTCACATCTCCAGATTGCGCTTCTGCCGGATGGTCCAACACTTTTTTTTCCCTCTGAGCTGTCTCATCTACCTGCCCATTTCCCCCCAAATGCTTTTATTCTTCAAAGGCCACAGGTTGTGACCGTCGCCAGCCCCCAAGCTCAAGCTCAGGTACAAACCTTACAAATCACAAAGTCCCCGGGACCGTAAGTGGTTATTTCACAGAAAGCCCCTTTTACAATTTATAAAATCCAGAGCGAGAGAAGGAGCTTGCTCTTAAAAATCGTTGGCGTTTCTCCTTTCTGGGGCAAGAGTGGCTATTACCCGGCGTGTTGCTTTGGAAATCTGGGAACAGGTGGCGAGGATAATAGAGAACGTCTGATAAGTAGCTTGCACGTCGCCTGCTGCTTCTCCCTGCAGCGGCCGTCTGATGTTTGGGTATTTGGATCTCAATCCGGGGGACTGCCATGTAAAAATGGGTCATTAGGTGTGCTGGAGTTTGGCTCACTATCTCAGAGCCCGGCTGCTTGGAAACCTTCCACTACCTGAGCCTCGGGGGACGGTAGGTGGCCTCGGGGTCCAGTCCAAGCACCCCAGGTGGGCACACACCAGCGTGGGGCTGGTCAGAAGATGAAGGGAATCCTATGCCTCCCCTGTGTTCCCTTCAAAAATAAATGCCTCTCTGGAAACAATCTGACCCATTCCACCTCATCAAAGCCGACAGGTGTATCTCCAAACAAGCACATCTGCCACCTTTTTGATGTTTCAGGCCTTGGGAACTGTCTGGCCCGCCTGGAGACTGGGGAACCAAGCCGGATCACAAGGGGTCGTGGACAATAGTGGTGCATCTAACACCAGACAGTGAGATGCTCGGGACACACAGCCAGGCCGGGTCTCCTGGAAGGAGGGCGAGCGGGAATGCCCCAGAAGCCTCAGGACACACAAGAAGGTCTGCCGCTGGTGGCCAGCCACGGCCCGTGCTTCTCGTGCCCCATCGCACCTAATACAACGAGACGGGCCTCTGCTGTTCCAAGTGCGGCCCCTGGACCAGCTGCACCAGCATCACCACTGACCACGATTTGAAAGGGTCTCCTGTAGAGGAGGGAACCCTTGGGCTGAGCCTTCAAGGGGCAGGTGCTCAGATGAAGGGCATTCTGGGCAGAGGGCACAACCTGAGCCAGAGCAGGGACAGTCAGGACCAGCCGGGGCTTGGGCTGGGAAGTGTGCAAAGGGAAGGTTCCTTCTGGAGAGCCTGACAGGGGCCCGACCCCCAGCAAGGCTGGGAAACAGGACTTCCATGGCTGAGGCTAGTATTCCCCTTGGGAACCCACCTGGAGCATCAAATGGACCCTGGGAAGTCATAGGGCCTCCTAACCTTGGAGAAGTGCTCCTTTTGTGGAACCTTCCAGAACGTCTGGGCACTCCTGCGAGAAGGGCCATGTGGACCTCTCACAAGGAGCATCTGTGGGACTCCAGAGGCTCCCAGGTCTCAGCCCGTGGCACGAGACTGCATTTCCAATCATTCATCGACCTGCTGGAAAGGTGCCGCAAGGCCGCAGCTGCGGGCAGATCTTAAAATCAATCCGGCGGGGTGGGGGGCGGAGTGGAAAAACAATGTCTCTGCCTCATTTTATTGAGTTAAAGCTCAGGGCTGAATACAGGTATCCCCTGCTTTCCAAAAGTCCCCTTTGGGCCACTTCACTTTTACAAAAGACCTACGTCAGTGCGGTAAAGTCTTTATTGGTAAAAGTGAAAATCCTCTTTGGATTTCTTTCCATCAACAAAAACAGGTAGGAACACAGATCTTCCGTAAAAGCCACACGGCCTAACGGGAGCTTTCAGAGAGCAGGAGTGGGGGGTGGGGGTGGGGGGTAGGGGGATTGCTCTTCTCTTCGCTTTACGCCATTTCAGCTTCCGAAGGGTTCCAGAGGAATGCTCTGCTTTTGGATAGCGGGGCAAAGCTGCGTTTGAAACACCGTTTCTCTCCATCGGCTGAGTTTCTCTGGGACACCTCTCCTCTTGCTTTCATCTTAGCTCCAAGCACAGGTTGCCCAGAACGCGCACAGACTGCCGGGAACGCTCACAGCTGCCAGGATCGCGCACAGACTGCCCAGAACGCGCACAGACTGCTGGGAACGCTCACAGCTGCCCGGAACGCGCACAGACTGCCCGGAACGCGCGCAGATGCCCAGAACGCGCACGAACCATTCCCAAGCTGTTCACTCGAACGGCTTAATTCCCCAGGCCCGGTGCCACGGGTGGCAAGTCCCTCTGGGGGCTAAAGTCAGAGCTGATGAATCTGCAGCAAAGGACCCCAAGAAACACTCGGAAGGACAAGAGTTTAACACTCGGCCACTTGTCTTCTCCGAGAGTGGTTTCCCAAGCTGTCTGGAGCTACGTTTCCGGAGGAGAGGGCTCCACCTGTATTGTCCAATCTCATGCAGTAACTCTTCCACTTGCTTGCTGAACACAGGGTGAGGAAAGAAGGTGTGCTTCCATGTCTGAGCGTTCAGAAAATATTTACGAGAACATCTAATTTGCAAAGGATACTGGGAAGCCCCTAGGTATGCCTTAGGGCAGAAGTTGCCAGATTTTTTTCAGTTCATGGCACTCTTAGAGTCCCTATAATTTTTTCATGGCACCTATAAAGCTAAAAGAAATCCCTAAAAGCTTTTTTTTGTCGTTGTTTGTTTAATTAAGCAGTTAGGGCCAAAACCTTCATAAGTATTTACGGTCTAACAACTTCATAGTTAAAAAGAAAATGCACCTAGACTGAAAGGAGAAGCAATAGTTTTATACTGTTCTTAAATACTCACAAGTGTACACGAGTGCCTGTGGGGCATTGTACAGCCCCTCCAACCTTGAACTCAGATTGGGCAGGACCACCTTCATTTCCTGTAACGCACTGATTTTGTTGGTATTTGCTTTCGATCAAAGGAACTGCCCAAATCGCAGCTTCACAAAGAAATGATGTCATCAAAAGGAATGTAGCAAAATCTGTTGAAATAGTGACTTCCCACAAGCTAGTACTTTACTCAGTGTCTAACAGATGTTGCTATGTTTTCTTTGCAAACCGAAAATACCCCCATAGCACCCCAGTGGCTCCACTGGGGCACCCCAGGGTACCTCGGTGTACAGTTTGGGAACCATGGCCATACAGCCTGCCAGTTAAGGATCACTTACCATGTGCTCTGCATACAGGCTCTCAATGAATGCTCATTACCACCTCATGAAATAAGTTCTATTATCCTCCCTTTTTATAGATGAGGAAACTGGTGCCAAACAAGGTCAAGGCCCTTGCCCCAGATCACTAGGCACGGCTGGGACTCACATTGGAGGTCACCTGGAGCCAGAGCCCATGCTCCTCACCTCTCCACCCCCCAACACAGTCCAAGACCTGCGTTCAAGTCTAGACTGTATGACCCACCAGCTGTGTGTCTTTTGGCGAGTTTTTCAACCTCTCTGGTCCTTGGGTTCAGATCTGCTCTTGGTAGGCCTCGGGCAGCTATTTTGCAAATGGATGGTTTTTATGACAAGGAATAAAGGATGTATGGAGAAGGCTCAGCACTAACTCAGAAGCAAAACCTCCTAAGATGGGAAAGGGAGAGTGGGGGAAGGAGAGAGAGGCGGGAAGAGGAAAAACATGCCTAGGGCGGGCCCTGGAACAAGACTTCAGGACCAGAGAAGGCACAGCACTTAGGACTGGACATCCCCGGCCTACAGCACGGCCTGGCTCAGGCATTCTGACCACTGGCCTGCAGCTGACAATGCATGTTTTTTAATAACTGAGTTCAAAATGGATGGGAAAGTGGGTACGCCTGATGAAAGCTTTTAGTCATAATTGCTCAAAAATAATAATAATAAAAACTCACCAGCCTCTTTAATTACTAGGCAGTGCTTCTTTTCTTTTCATTAGGCACTTGTACTTGCTCATGATGGTATTGTAAAGTGTTTCTCAATGCCAATGATGCAGTTCCCCAGGGCCCTATTTTGTCAAAGGGGCTGTAAGGGAAATTGTTAAGAAATAAATTTCCCATGCAACGATACATCACAAAGGAAAGCGAACAGCACAAGAGCCAGGGCCTTCTCCCCGGCCGAGGGGGATGTCACTTACTGGGGTCTTGGAATCCACCAGGCCTGAGTACCGGGTTCCCCGCTCTGCCCAAGCTGGCATCCGAGAACCCCTTGCCCACGTGGAAGAGACCACCATCTTGGAGTGGGATGAAGGTGAGATTCGAGACACTGTCCCAGTCCCAGCTCCGCCACTACTGGCAGAGCAGGAGGGAACATTCTCCCTGGGGCCTGAGACAGCATCAGACCCACTCGGCTGAGTTCTCAGGAAGAGATGTTAGGTATGTGCCTGGGACAATCTAAGGACCTCCCCTTCTGGATGCTTGCTTTATGGCTAAAGTTTTGCAGAACCCAGGCACGCGAGTCAGTGGCCAAAGAGTGTATTTTGGCTTCAGACTTCCTGGGTTTGAGCCCTAGTGCTGCCCTTTCCTAGCTCCACGACCTAGGGCAGGTACTGTCTGCCTTTGCTTTCCCATTGAAAAATGGGGATTACAAGAGTGCGTGTCCTGGGGTGATTATAAGGATTAAATGCGTTCAAACATGGGAAGGATACACAGGAAAAACTCGTACTTCAATAAATACATTCGAGCTCTCTTGATCAATTAGGATAATTTATGGGGGGGGGGTCAGCAAACTTTTTCCATAAAGGGCCACACAGTAAATACTGGGGGATTTCTTTGCAGCCACCCCCCCACCGCCCCCATCACAAGTGTTCAAGCAAAACACACGAGTGTGGCTGTGTTCCAATACAGCTTCATTTATGGACCCTGAGGTGTGATGTTCACGTATCATGAGACATTCAGATAATTTTTCTGTCGGTTTTCCCCAATCATGAACAGATGCAAACACTTTGTAGTCGTGGGCCACCCAAACCCGGGGCAGCGATTTGGCGACCCTGTTTTAGGGTCTTAATGTTAATTATTTACAGTCACTGAAGTCTCTGGTCTGAAACATGTTCCTTTTCCTCTTGTTCTTCACTGAGAGCCAGTGACTCCTGCATAGGGAAATATTTTGGGATGCAGAACGAAGCAGGCCCTGATTCTAAGGGTAAAATCTTCACCCACAGAAATCCGTTCGTGAGCTAACATAAAGGTCTAAATTCGTGCAACGTCTAGTTTTGGAATTCCTGGAATTCTTCCTTTTATCTCTTGATAGCGTGGGAAAGGATTCATCTACAGACCACACTCCTAATACAACATCTCACAAAACCCATTTGGATCTCCCAGAAAGGCATTTCTCAGAACCGCTCCGTGTGGGAGCCTAAGGGGGCAGCTCCGCGGTGCTGGCTGGGGGACAGCAGGGGACTTTGGAGAGCTGTCTGCTCCTCAGTGCAGGGTCTTGGTTAAGTCCCCAGTTTCCTTCCAAATACTCAGGTGGCCACTTAGACTGCAGGAAACGGGACTGGATAGAGCACTGAGTCTCCCTGAGTCACTGTGGGGAATGGAGAAGCCGGGTCTCTCTCCCATCTTTCCCACAGCGGTTCCAGGGTCACCCCCAGCCCTGCTGATGGGTCGGGTCTGAGGCAGGGCCCGAGAATCTGCTTTTCCCACAAGTTCTCAGGTGATGCTGCTGGTGCTGGTCTGGGGACCCCACTTTGAGAATTGCAAGTTTAGGGAAAGAGCTAAAGCAATGTCTGGCCCACAGCATTGCAATCCTCGCTACGTAAGGATTTCTATTTTGCCATTGTTCTGTATAGGGGCGCCGTAGTCATCTTTGTGGGGCTCACGGCTGATTTTTTTTTTTTTTTTGCCTTTTATTATTTTTCAAGGAGTATTTGTTATTAGTTAAGTCACGGTTCAAAATCCCAGGGTAGGGATCACCCTGTGCCCAGGTCCCCCTTCAGCATCAGGGGAAGCATGGAGGGCAGAGGAGAGGTGGGGTGGAACTCGTTCAGATCGTCCCAGAAACATGCCATCTGCCTGTGGGTCATCCACGCGGACAGCCAGGAAATTCAGCCAGTAGTTCCCAGTCCGGGTCTGGCTGGGAAAGCAGCTGTCCAAGGGGTGGCCCGGCAGTTCCTGACTTTGGGTCTTCTGCCTTGGTGAGGACTGCGAGAGCAGCTCAGGGCTGTGGGGCTCATTGCTTCTAATGCTCTTTGTACAGCCTGGCCCGGCCTGGCCTCTACTCACAGGACACGCACCCGGAACGGTGACGATGGACAGCGTCCCTCGCAGCCCCCTCCTCCTGCTGATGGCTCAGGAAGGAAGACGAAGGCTGAGGGAGATGTGGGGGATCCTGGGGGCAGGGCATACATCTGCAGAGATGCTGGGAACACATCTCCCGGGGACGCTTCTTCCCGAAACGAAGCGGGGTGACAAAAGCCTCCATCCACCTGCATGGACCCCATATGTGCTCTGGTTTCCTCGGTTGATTTTCAGGGTGTACATCTGCTTCTCCCAAGCACCAGCTGTCCGTGCCCAGCTGGGAGCTGCTTCCTCAGCAAGAGCCCAGGCACCTCCACCACAAGGGCTCGTCACAAGTCTTTCTAGTGACCAAAGGTTTAGGTGCTTCACTCACAAATCCAACGGCAGGTGAAGTGACATTGCCATTCAGAATGTCCCCTGACCCCGCCCCACCTGTTTGAATGTGTAGATGGTCACCGCGCACAGAGAGTTCTAGAGTTCTAGTGAGCATTCTCAGGCACCCCAGACTTGCTGAGTCAGAATCTGCATTAGGACAAAATCCCCAGGTGGTCTGTATGCCCAGTCCAGTTTGAGAAGTGCTGAGCCGAGGGGAAGGCAGCCACGGGAAACTGGAGCTGGAATCTTGGCTTAGCGACTCAGTAACAGGGTGATGAATGTGAGTCACCCCCTGGTGCCCTCTGAGCCTCAGTCTCCTCATCTGTAAGATGGGAACAGTAATAACACGGCTGTTAAGAGGCTTCATTCATCCCTGTACCAAGTACCTGGGTGCCCACCATGGGCTGGGAGCCATGAGAGGCACTGGAGGCAGAACAGGAAGAAAGGACAAGACAGCCCCTGTCCCTAACCTCATGGAACTCGGGGTTGGTTCGGAGGCATCTGAACTCATGACACAAACTGATGTGAGATCACATCTGCAGCAGAAGAAAAGCTGCAGAGGAGCGGTGCAGAGGGCCACCGCCCGGGAGACGGGGCCCCGATGAAGTGATGTCTGTACTGTGACATGAAGAAGAGCAGGCAAAGGTGAATAAGGCAGAAGAACGTTCCAGACTGGTGAATACATGGGAACTGGAAGCATCTGGCACACACAGTATGTGCCCAGCAAGGAAGGGAGAGAGCGTGTATTAGTCACTTACAGCTGCGTAACAAATTACCCCCAAACTGCTCTGTATTCAGAGTTAAAATTTGGCATACATCTACCTCCTCTCCTTTGGGAAATTAAATTATAATCTCATTGAAAGAGGATGCTCTGTTTGTATTTTTTTGGCGGGGGAAGGGGGCAAGCACCTCCTCTGTGCCTTGCGCTAACAGGAACTCAAGCTGTTCTGTGTCCTTGGGCCTTTGGATCATTTTCTCGCTGCTTGCTAACACTTGGGATGCTGGGGGGTGCATGGTACACACGATAGCACCAGCTTCTTCCAAATTCGACAGGGGAAGTGAACATGGATGAAGCAAAGGGAAGAAGGACAGGACAGAGTGTGTGATGTAGTCACTGAAAAACTAGACAGATCATGGAAGAATTAGAAGCAGAAAGCCCCATTCTGTGCAGCTTATAGGAAGGACGAGCAGAGAAATCCAAAAGACGTGGATTGGAAGCAAATTAGTTTTAATGGAACGTCTCGGTTCTGGAGAAAAATGGAAACACCACGCAGAAAGAACAGCTCAGGCACTAAATTTGTGGAAGTGTCACATGGGCATAAAACGGGGAAGAAGGAACCAGAAAGGCAATTGGTTTAATTTTTTAGATTAATCGTGAGCAGTCAATAATGGGACTCATTCGGGGGCTCAGAGGCATCTAAGCTACTGAGTAATCTCCTTAGGTTGGTAATAATTGTTTGCATTCACGGAATTCTGGCCACAAAAAGGTGGTTTAGAGAAAGCCTCACCGAGCTGGGGGACTGTAATCCTGCCTTCCCCACAGCACATCTGGAGTGAGGCCGTGATACTAGGGTTTCCATGTGGAGTATAAGAAGGAAAAAAACAAAACAAAACCCAAACCTTCCTTTCATCCCTTGCTTTGTGGATGATTCACTGCCAATTGCAAAGAATTCACTTTTTCCCCATTTTTATTTTAATTCAAAAACTGGTTGGAGGATTTAAAAAGTACATCAAAGAACAAACAAAATAATAGTGCACATTCTCACCACCCAGAATTACTCGCCGTTGTCTTCTTGCCCTGTGTACTTTCTTTGTTCGTGGTTTTCGTTTTAAGAAAAATCACATCTTTTTTTGTAACGATGAACATATTCCTTTGAAAGAAATCAACGAACGCAGAACATGGCAAAGACAAAAAGAGAGAAGATTTATCCCCAATTCGAGCATGTTCAGTAGATGTCATTGCAAACAACTCTCTATGCTCCTATGTGTGTAGAAACCTCATGAGGACAGGGGTTTTTGTCTGTGTGCGTCCCCTGTGGATTCCCAGGGCCTCGAACAGTGTTGGCCAACTGGAGGTGCCCAGTACAATATCTGTTGAAAGACGGGCCAAATGACAGACGGTCTGGATCAGTCATAGCAACGTTATAGGGTCTTGGGCCACACTTGGCAGGTGGTTTGATGCATCGCTTCCCACCCCATCCCCCACCCCCAATGTTCACCCCTGGGGGCACGCAGGTCCCAGGCGGAAAAGCGGAGACAGGCCTGGAGCAGGGAGGGAGAGAAGGCCGAGGCTCACAGGCAGACAATCTGTGACCTGCCCTCCGTACCAGGCAGCAATCTGAATGTCCCAGGGTTCCAGCCCTTTCCCTGACGCGGCAAATGGACATAGGACATTATTTGTACAGCTCACTGGCGTCAGACTGATGAGGCTCCTTGAGGCCACGACAGTCAGCAAGCTCTGACCACCGCTGCCCCTGAGGACATTGATATCGTGGCGCACCTGCAACCCCTCAGTGGCCCTCTGTCACGGCTGGGATGCTCGGATGGATGCGTCTGAGACAGGGCTCGGATGAGGGTGCAAGAAGGTCGCTCTGGGGAGGGTGCAGGACAAAGAGTGGGGAGGAGTACTGCAAGCCAGGATTAGGATCTCGCTGCAATCACTCAGCGTCAGAGGACCCAGCCCTTGGCAGGCACCGGGCAGTAGAGTCCGGAGGAGGGAAGGAGATGTGGAAATGATGCCTGGGATTCGCTTCGACCTCACAGAGGACGAGCGGCTGGAGAAGGGGACGATCTTGGTTTGGACGCGGCAGGACTAGCCAGAGACGGATGGGTTGGGTGACGGGTATGTGAGCATTCTACTTTGCTGTCCATCTGAGTGTTCGAAATTCCCCTCGATCAAAAGATAAAGAGACAGAGAGATACAAATTCAAAGAAAAAGAGAAGTAACTGTCCCTACACGTATTTTTTTTTTCTATATGTAAGAAAAGACATGCTCATTGGGAAGAGAATTTCAGCAACCCAGGAGTACAGGTCGTAAAAAGTATCAGTTATCGCTTCCCTTGTGCATGTGCGTGCACACACACATGCTTCTCCCCATTCCCTAGAGGCCTCCAGGACACATCCTTCTAATCGTTTTTCTGTAAAGCACAAATATCTATCTGGATGTATAAAGTTAACAGGTTTCTATGTGTATTAAAAGCAAAACAAAACAAGGTTACAACGAATGAATATTTCTTCTCCTCCGATCAAACAAATGGGATTGTGAACAATGTTCTTCTTCCCGGTTTTAAGTGAACCTTTTATGTTAATTAGATAGACTATTAGAGCCACTTAATGAGCTTAGAATGTTACAACGTTGAAGATTTGCGAAGCATCTGATTTCTTTTAATAACGAGATCATGCCTGCTCTATAGTGGGTATACAATTTTACAGAAATTTTACAGAAATGGATCATCCCAGACACAAAGGCACATCAACTTGTTTATTTAAAAAAAAAAAAAAACAACAAACGGTTTCCTGGTCATCTCTCTATGTCCATGTGGATCAATCTTCACCATTTCTAGCAACCTCACATCCTCCTTGGTTTGGGTAGGTACTAGTGTTTATTATTTACCAGTACGACACACTGATGATTTGATAGACAATTAGGATTTCGATTTACTCTTACAAGAAACACTGTGGCGGTAGGCAGTCTTAGCTACAGATCTCTGTCAAACCTGCCTAGTATTTCTGAAATGGGTTCAAAAGCTGAACACACATCACCAAAGTGCCTTTCAAAAAGACCGTCCGGATTGTCACTTCCGCTGTCAGAATAGCAGTGTTATTTTCGAGGTAAATACCCAACCAGATCTTGGCGGTAGAGAAGGCTGACCTCGGGGTTCCCGTCTGGCCAGATCACACCCGTGTAGGGCTTTGCAATTCTCCATTAGCGGAGCCATTAAAGTCACAGCCCGTCCTGGTTTCCCAGGAAAACTAAACAGCGCTCTGTGCACGTAGCTGAAATAAAGGATGGGGCCAACTGAGATGGTGAAGGTCACAGGGAAACACACCGAGGGTTTCCCAAAGTCACTGACCCCAGAGGCAGCGGAGGAACTCCTTCAAAAGGGAAGATGAGGCAGCAAGTGAAAGCAGGCAGACTCCTGATATGAGTGAAAGGCAGTCTGTAAAAATGATAAGAAAAGCAAAAATGAGAAATGGAAAAGAAGATCGCACAGAAAGTTAGGCCAAGAGAAATGCTGCCAAGAATGAGAGGCAGGAGAGGTCAGCAAAGGAAGATGATTTTGTCAGAGTGAACAAGTAAAAGTAATTTACTGAGCGGGCACGTAGATGCCCGGAATTAGACGTATTCCTGGCCGGTTCCAGAAGGAGACAAGAAACTTTGGGGGCAAGAAAGAAAAACATGGAAAGGAACCAGAGTCACCATGGCGTGGGACAACCAAGATAGACACGGTAAGGACTCTGGAGGCATTCGGCGTCCGGCTGGGAATTCTGAGGACAGCTCAGACCGAAATAACAGGGCTGTCAATTCGTGTTCTGTTGACCACAGAGGTTTCAGGAGCAAAGAAAGGGAAAGGCAGCCCTTTCTTCTCGCCAAGTTACAGCTGCAGGAGGCAGGCGCTAAGGAGGCCATGCCACAAAAGGTGCCATCTTCCAGTGGACCCTCTTGTCATGTTCAGAGGGGGCACAGGAACCAGAATACAGACACTGGGTTCTACTGCACCACCCAGCAGCTGGGGGCTTGGCACATGCCCCTTAAGTTCCCCAACCTTTGGCTGCCTCAGCTCCCCACGGCGGGGAAGGCAGCGTCTTAACTTGCCGACCCCTCTCCTGCTCTCTCTTGTTCACTCCACTCCAGTCCCTCTGACTTCCTTGTTGCTTCTCAAACATGCCTCGGGGCCTTCGCACTGGCCATTCCCTCCGCCTGAAATGCCCTTCGCTGCACCTGCACGCTCTCTTCCCTCTTTCTCATCTTCGTTCACATGTTACCTTCTCAGAGAGCCCCACGCTGACCACTCACTGTCCTTAAAACTGTACCTTCCATCTCCTTCCATGCTTTTTCTCCATAGTGCTTATCACCCTCTAACAGACCACCGAAGTTAATCTACTTACTTGTTTTACTGCCCGTGTTCTCCCCCTGGAATCTAAGCCCCCAAGGGCATGGGGCGTACGTCTGCTTTATTCCTTCTCTGCCTAATCACCAACACCTAGCTCAGGTGCCTGGTACACAGTATGCCCGAGACAGGTGTTTACGGGCTCAGGTAATGAGTGGCTCCGTAAGTTCATCATCACCGCCATTGCCGTCGTCATCACCATCGGAAGGATTTCATTAAGTCAACCAAAATGTATTCATCACCTATCTATTGTCTGCCGGACATAATCCTGAACACCAGTGAGCAGACAGACGTGTAAGAGTGTGTGCGCCAGGAGGAGTGTGGCTTCGTCACAGGACGACTCGAACCAGACTGTGGTGACCACACCGTTCTTGGAAGCCAAGGCCACACTCCTGAAGGTTCAGAGTCCTGGGTCTAAACACAAAGCAGTCGGCGAAGTTGAAAAATGCTGGCTTCAAACTCGCTGTCCTCTCTTTCTATGCTGTTGACCACGCCCTCCTAGCAAGGGCAGGTGGGGCATCCTCTGGCCTCCATCACACCCCCCAAGGACCCAGGGCTCCCCTTGATTGTCAGGTAAAGGCGGAAAGAAACAGCGGAGGCTCAGAGACTCAGGAGTTGATTGCCTCCCGCGTGGCTCCTGGAGTGTGGGCATCGGGAAGGAAGGCCAAGGGCACTCACCGTGGAAGGTCTTCGCACATTTGTGGCTTGTGCTAAACTCCCACGGCTTGAAGACCAAGTGACAAATATTTAACAGTCAGCTCAGAGACAGCACCACAAGCAAATGAAGGGTAAGGGATACATAAAAAGGGAGAATCGCGTATAATTCAGAGAAAATTATTCTTGTAAGAGCCCAAATTTATGGCAATTGGCAGCAATTCTCCTCTTTTTATTACAAAAAAAGATAATGTGAAATACTGAAACCGTCCAGAAAAGAAAAGTCCCAGCAAAGAAACCAGCGTGCTGGGTCGGGGGAATTATTCGGTCTGTACTATCAGAAAAGCAGATGATCCCGGGGCCGTGCAGAACGCTGAGTGACCCAGAGGGTGCACTGCCCCGCACTGTTTAAACGCACCACAAGGGGGAGAACAAGAGGGGGGCAACATCCACCGGTAAGCACTTAAGGTAAATGATTGACATTTTCCTTATGGAGAAAAGAATCAGCCCTTAGGAGTGGCGATGTCAGCAGCTGGGAGCGAAGAGCATGAAACGCGACACGAATGCAATGGACACGAAGCCGACTTCCCGGCATATTTGTGTCTTTGTGCTCAGCTCAAGGGTGGTGACCAGCAGCCGAGGTCATCGGTCTTGGTGCTGTTCCCTGAGTCACTATTGGTGGTGGCGACAGGCTCAGTGGAGGGACCCCCGCCCCCCATCTCAATGGCTGCAATCCCAGCCTCTGACCCGACTGGCAATGAGGCCCGGTTTGTTCTCATAATCGGAACCGAGGAGTGGGCTGAGAACGGTAAGCAAAGCCATAGTGCACGGCATGCCTTCTGGGGGGCGGGGAGTGTGCACAGAGCATGGGCATCCCCTTTGGAGTCAAGAGGCTCGGCTGGCCCCTTGTTGGGCCGCGTCCAGCTGTCTGGTCCAGGACAAACTCCCGCTCTGGGGCTCGGTTTCCACCTCCATGTTAACCCTGCAGGGGGAATGTGAGGGCCACCAGAGTGGGCTGCTTAGTGTCCCCACCCCACCCAAATTCATGTCCAACCAGAACCGCAGAACACTGTTTAAAGTAAGAATCTTAGCAAGATTACGGTTAACAAAATTACGGTCAAGACAGAGATGAGATCATGCTGGAATAGGGTGGGCCCCCAGTCCAAGGAGAGTATCCTCATAAGAGACAGGAAAGGAGACACAGAGACACAGGAGGATGGCCATGTGGGACAACAGTGACGTAGCTGAAGCCAAGGAGCACCGAGGGCCACAGAAGCTGGAGACGGCCAGGAAGGACCCACCCTGGAGCCTGTGGAGGAAGCCCAGCCCTGCCAACACCTTGATTTTGGACTTCTGGCTTCCAGAATAGGAGAGAATGAATGTCTGCTGTTGTGGACCCCCCAGTTGGTGGCAATTTGTCACAGCAGCCCTAGGACATGAAATACGGCCACTTAGAAACCACACGGGATCTCATGCAGCGCTGCCCGCCCTCCTGCCTCACCTTCCCCCCCCCCTCACCAAGGACTGGCCACGTTCCACGTTCACCTCCAGGTCCCCCTTCTCGGTCTGGTGCATGCTGACCCGGCAGGCCACACAGGGCCCTCCTGCCCCCTGGAGCCAGGACCGTCCCCGACTCACTCCCACCCGTCTTTTCTGTCTCCACTGCAAAGACACTTCCTCCGAGGAGCTCCCCGGCCCTGACCGGCACCCTCCAGTGTGCACAGTGGATTCTCCTTTGCTGCCTTCCAGCCACTTCTCCCAAAGCTGTCATCTCTGTATGTGTTTTAAAACTCTCTCTGGCTAAAATGTACTGTCCCTGAAGACAGAAATGTGCCTTTTTTATTTAATACCACAGCCCAGCACCTTGGTCAGTAAAGCTTTTTTAAGAAGGAAGGAAGGAAGGAAGGAAGGAAGGAAGGAAGGAAGGAAGGAAGGGAGGAAGGAAGGGATGGATGAGATAATCTTGTGCTCAGAGTCCATCTCCAGTGAGCTGAGGCGGTACGGTGGCCACTGGTGGATGATGCCGTGTGGCGGCGGATCCCCCCTCCCCATGATAGACAGGCATCCCCACACCTGCGGAAGAGAGGGCTCCCAGCCCCCAAGAAAGGTGCCTCTCCCTCCTGGAGCCCAGGCCTCCCTGCTGGGTCTCAGGGGGTGGGGCGGGGGGCTGGAGGGGAAAGCATTCCAGAGGGAGGGAGTGGCTCCCTGTGGGCACAGCTCAGGAGAACAGAGAGCCCAAGACCTGTAAGGGAACCGCGGTGAGCACCCTTCCCCCCAGCAGCAGAATCTCTTCTCCTAGAAAGCAGGCACGGAAGTGTCCCCTGGTGCAGCGGATTTAATAAACAAGATAGAAGGTGCAACTGATAGAGCCGGATAGAGCCATGTGTGGGCTGGGGACGGGGCAGGGGTACGGGGGTTGCCTTCAGCCCCATCCCTGGCCCCCCATGCCCCCTGAAGCCTTGCGCAGACCAGCACCAGAGGGCAGGGCCTGCGTTAGCCCTGGGTGGCACAGAAGGCAGGACAGGAGGCTGCAGGCCCAGCCCCGAAATGCCAGCCTCTAGGACGGGCCGCTAGAGGCCCGGAGCAGCGCGCTTTAATTGCAAACATGACCTGCTCAGAGGTGTGCTCGCGGAGAATTCATCTAGCAGCAGAACCCGGAATGGATGGGAGGAGGCGGCTACAGGCAGAGAGGTTATTGCAAGGGTCTGAGGGAAGGATTACCGGGGCCTGATTGTTGGGTGGCGGTGGAAATGGAAAAGAACAGAGAAATGTGAAAAAAGATTGGAAAGAGGGAAAAAAATCTGCTTGACTGATTGCATGTCCTCCAACGAGGAGGGGAACACGGCACTGCCCGACCGAGAAACGTCGAGAGAAATCTGCTCTGGTTCATTTGAACGCGGCATGACCACTAGCTCCACACTTGCTTTGGGAACAGAGAATACCGGGTGGGGAGTTAAGAAGCCCCTCACAGTCCACACACACACACACACACACACACACACACACACACACACACATTTTCCCTGGGCTCAAAGAAAACTAGTGACTATCGGCACATGGAAGCTACTGTCCTACTTCAATGAACCCTGGGCTCTGCTCTTAAAACACCCATGATGGAGAAATCCCAAACCTTCAATGACTCAAAGGAAATGCCACTTCCTTTTATTTGCAAACCACAGCTTGATTAAAGACCTTCCATGAGCCTCTTCCTTCCAGTCCTTAGAGCGGCATTCCAGCCTCCGCTGAGACGGTGGGGTGTGCTTACTGGCTCAGAAACGAGAAAATGAGCAGCCAGGACCTTCTCAACCATCATGGCCTGGGTCTCTGTGACGAAGAACTGGAGATTTCATTCATTCAGTCATTCATTCATTTTTAAAAGATTTTATTTATTCATTCGACAGAGACAGCATAAGCAGGGGGAGCAGCAGCAGGCGAGGGAGAAGCGGGCAGTAGGGAGCCCCACGTGGGGCTCAATCACAGGACCCTGGGATCGTGACCTGAGCCGAAGGCAGAGGCTTAACCGAATGAGCCACCCAGGCGCCCCAGAATTGGAGATTTTAAAATGAGCTGTAACATTCTTCAGAAAGGACTTTTAAATATTGACTTAACCCAAAGAGAAAAGGCGATGAAGCTGCAGAGCCTTTCGGAGGAAAGGAAAACTATCATCCTGAATCCGGCTCTGCGAGGAGACGGGTCCTAGGAAGAAAGCGCACTCTCACGTGGGAAATGCCCGTTACCAAGTCACCGCCAAATGCCGCCCACCGCGCCGCACACGCAGCCTGGGTCCTCGGGGAGCCCGGGCTCAGACGAAGCCCCTTCCGGGGACCGTGCAGGGGCAGCCCGTTTCCCACGGCTCCACCCCCAACGCAAGAACAGCTTCATTCTCGGACCGGGTCATCCTTGGATGCCAAGTGTCGCCTCGTCTTATAAATGTGGCCATCCCCCTCGGAAGGTAAAGCGTCAGCGACCACGTCCCTCCCACCAGACTGGGAGCTCTCAGAGGCTGGGACGGGGTCCCCGTGACCCAGGGGGGCTGGTGGAGACCGAGAGCAAGGCCCCCTAAGTCTGCGAACTTGTCCAGCCACCAGACCGGTGGCAAAGCCAGAACCAGCCAGGGTGCAGCATCTCCACCGGCAAGGCAAGGAGGCCAAGGCCCTCCAGGGACTGAGCAGCAGGGAGCCCGTGCCGTCCGAGGCCTGAGCTCTCTGCGCGAAGCCTGCCGGAGGAGCCGCCCGCACGCTGGGGAACTTCTGGCTACGCTGTTAACCTTGGGGCTGTTCTTCGGAGGGGACACAGGGGACCGGGTGAGATGGCAGAATATATGGCTCTGCCACGGAGCTTGGCGCGTGAGGGGCGCGCTGGAACTCGGTGACCATTCTCAGCACTGCCCACGTTTTACTCGTCCCCGAACCTCCAGCTGCGGGCTGTCACCGGCGCTCGGGAGGGGCTCAAGATGCGCGGCCCGAGGAAAAGGTGACCAGATGGACACTACTGACACATCTGTAAACGAAGAAATGGTTCGAAGGCCGGGAGCGGCTTCCCCACGTTTACCTCCCGAACCGCTTCTCCTTCCTCACCGCCTCCTCCCCGGCATGTTTCCCGCCAGCCAAGCTCAGGGCTCCAACGTTTGCACCCAGGTCTTAAAGGCGGAAGCACATACCCCTGGTTTCTGGAAAGCATGCAAAGCAGCCGTTTGATAAACGCGCCCCAAACCCTTTTATTTTATGATACAACATTACAAACAGACCCCATTTCTGTTCCCGACCCACTAAAGAAAGAACAGTCATTTCTTTGACAAACGTCGTGGGGTCACGTGCATGACCGCGCGGGCTCTTTGTGGGTAAGCAAGCCAGACGTGCAGAAACAAAGCCCCTGCTGCTGTGTTTAGTTCGGGGTGGGTGGGGCAACGTGGGGAGAGCCCCGTGTTGTCGGGGGGAGTCTATCCCATCGTTCGAGTGCCGGCTCTGATGGGCTGGCTGTGGGCCCTCACTTGAACTCTCTGGGCCTCGGTTTCCACCATCTAACAAGGACCAAGCTCCAGCTCGAGTCCTGCTGCCTCCTGGGTTCCCATCTCGCACATCCCTGCAGCTGCAACGTCCAGAGGCATTTCAGACCTCAGCATTAACCCTGTGTTCCATGTTTTAGCAGGGTGCCCCTCTACCTCTTCACCTTCCAGACTTCGACTTCTTCCTCTGGGAAGCCTTCTCTCACCACCCTTCAGCTGGCTGGGGTCCCCTCTGCTCTCCTTACACCCAGCTCTCACATACCCCAACCTCTGTAGCAGGCAGGATTCTAGAAGGGCCAGCAGGATCCACCCCCACACTTCTAGCCTATATAACAGTACACTCGCTACCCTGGAGTGTAAGTGGAACTTAAGAATGGCATTTCACTCCTGGGCTTGGATTACATTATATGGCAAAGATGAAGGGAACTTACAGCTGTGATTAAGGTCTCTACTCCATTAACTTTGAATCCATCAAGAGAAAGATCATCATGGGTGGGCCTGACCTAATCAGGAGAGCTCTTTACACTGCCGTGTGGATGGGAGAGGCAAGAAGCAGTGGTACGGGCCTCCTGTTGGCCTTAAAGGAGCAAAGTGCCATAGTACAGAGCGCTCCATGTCGGTGAATGACAAGTGACCTCTAGGAGCTCAAGCCTCGGTCCTCTAACCACAGGAGCTGAATTCTTCTGGCAACCGCGTGAGCTTGCGAGAGGAAGCTGAGCTCCGGATGAGAACACAGCCTGGCCAGCATCTGGATTCAGACCTCGAGCAGACACGTCAGTTGGGCCATGCTTGGACTCCTGACCCACAGAGACTGTGAGATGACGAATGGGGGTAGAGGCAACTGTGCGGTAATTCGTAATGGAGCAGTAGAAAACTCACATACCCTCTGAGCTCCACATCATCCTCACGGAGGGTAGAAACCAGGTCCTATTTGACCTGTCCTGGCAAATGGCACACGGTGAAATGAATGGATGGATGAGTGAGTGAATGCTGAGCAGTACTTTAGAAAGGCAATACGGTGAGGTCGTCAGGCTCATGGACTCTAAAGTCAGGTGACCCGGCTCTGTCTCTTTTTAGCCGTGTGACCTCGGGCAAGCTGCTTGACTTCTCTGGGCCTTGGTTTCCTAATCTGTGAAATGGGGATGATAATGGTGCTTACGTTACAGGGCTGCTGTGAGGATAAAGTGCTACTTAGGTCAAGCACGCACGCGGTGCACAGGAAGGAGAGTTGACAGGAGCGAGCAGCGGGTACAGCCGCAGTGCGTTAAAAGGACAGAGGACAGGACTGGAAGACAGGTGGCCCAGGTCCATCGCTCAGCTGTGTCAGCTGATCACAGGAAAGCCACGAAACGTCTAAGTCTCAGTAGTCTCGCTTCCAAGACAGGGGTGATGATCTCGCCCATCTGTCCTGGTTGGGAGATTCCCGCAGGAGAAGGTTCCTGCACGCACTTTGCAAACTGCGAAATGCTGTGCATGTGTTAGCTATTGGGAAAGGCAGAACAGAGGACAGGGAAAGGAGAACAGAGGGTGGGCGAGAGGGGACGTCTGTTGGCAAAGCAGAGGATGTGACAAAGGCAGAGGTTGGCGAAGAGCCCCCAGGATCACAGCTTGAGGTCTGTGGATGTAAGTCAACCAGCTAGAAAGTACGTAGAGTTTGCTCTAAAATGGGAAGGACTTAAGGTGAGGACGGTCCTTGGCATATCGTGCACGTTTGTTGCTGTGTTTAAGATTTATTGGTTTATTGTGGAAAGAGAGAGTTCAAGCAGGGGGCAGAGGGACAGAAGGAGAGAGGGAATCCCATGCAGACCTCCTGCTGAGCTTGGAGCCTGACTTGGGACTTGAACTCGCGACCCTGAGATTGTGACCAGAGCTGAAATCAAGAGTCAGGTGCTTACCTGACTAAGCCACCAAGGTGCCCCTCTATTGTGTGCATTTAGTGGCTGTTTTAAGAATTAAAAAATTGAAAAGGACCACGAAAGACAAATTTCCAGCTGAAGGGGCCACGCAATTTCATAAAGTCCTGGCCGCCGAACCCCGTTTTCCTCGAAACTTCTTTTAAACTCAGAATCTCGGTTTGAGAAGCAGGTGCATCTTAGTCTGGACATCTTGTGCTTGGTTATTGTGAGGAGGAAAAGCACGAGGGGAAATGCATGTTTCCTCATTTGAACCTGTCCTCAAATCAAAGCCCCATCGAAGATCAAAGCTGGAAGGGACAGTGAGAATCCCCTCCCTCCAACTCTTCTTACAGGTGGGGAAACTGAGGGCCAGAGAAGTCTCAGCACTGTTACCCACTGTCCTAGACACCACTCTACCCACAAGCGTCCCACACCAGTAGGATGATGGAGAAGCAGCCAGGAGAGATCCTGGGCCACAGCAGGTCCTCAGTGGTCCATCCCTTCCCCAGGGATGTTTCAGAGGGACCCAAGACCTCCCTTCACCTGGTAAGCATTCTCTAAGCAATGACTCTGTACCAAACACCCGGGAGCCAGGGCGGCCCAGGACAAGAGGCGTCCGCAGCCGGTGTCCCGGTAGAGAACTAGGCTTTCAAGCCAGATTGCATGGCTCAGATTCCCAGCAACCCGACCTGTGCAACCTTCACACAGTAGCTTCCCGTGTCTCAGTTTCTGCATCTGTGACATGGGGATAATCACAGGACCCATGCCAGAAGATCTGGCAGGAATAAATGTGAAGGGCCTGCCGAGGGCTAACACAGAGCCAGCTGGACCCAGATGCTTGCTATTCCTCAAGGAGCCTCTTGGGGGCAGGGCACAGCATTCTCCCTCAGGGTGGAACAAACTCGCAAATTAAGAGTAAACTCTCTTTTGTATCCATTGGGTGGCCCAGGGGACGGCTTCAACCCTGTCTTTCTGCCCAAGAGTGTGAAAGACATGTGCACACCTCTCTCTTCCTCAGCAGCTGTTCTCCTACACAGCGCTTTCCTCAAGGACCTTCAAGACCTGCGTGAGCGGCTCATGAGAGGAGAGAAATTACGTGAAGTGAGGGGAAAGAGTGCACAGCGGCAGAGCGCAGAGGTGTCTGTGGTCCCCACACAGGCACCTCACTGGGCTGTGTGCCTTCATTAGGCTGCACACACGATGAGAGGCTCTGCGGGGTAGACCAGGTGGCCATGCTCCCATGCCGGCTGCTGCAGAAATTTTTTCCTTCTTTTGAATTCCTTTAAAGTTGCCTCTCCAACCCTGCCAGTGAGGCATTCCATACAGAGCCAATTACCCCGCTAATGGAGAACAAGGATCCTTTAACACTCTTCACCTGTTCTGAAGAAGGTACCGCCAGACGCCTCTTGAGAAGGGATTTGCCCATTGAACATCCAAGCCGAGGGCAGCGTCGGCACCTGCTTGGAAGTTGGACTGCGTGGTGGGAACAAAGTATACCGGTGTGAGGGTGACCAGACTGCACAGATCTGGACCCCAAACCACGGGCAGCCTCCATCAGTCAGTCCCATGGGACAAGACTAAGTTACATGGATAGAAAAGGAAGAAAGTACGACAGATCCAACAGAACTTACTCCATAGGAGGACTGTCAGCAAATTAACATCATTCTCAACCTTGCCAAGGTGGAGAATCCTTTGTTGTGGGGCCGTCCTGTGCACCTTTGGATGCTTTAGCAGCATCCTCGGCCTCTACTAGATGCCTGTAGCACCCTCCCCCTCCGTGCTGATGACCAAAAATGACTCCGGACATTGCCAGATGTCCCCTGGGGGACAAAATCACTCCTAGTGGAGAGCCAATGAATTAGCATAAAATAAGTACAGGACCAGCACCATAAATGAGAGTGATGAGCAGGTGCTTTAGAAATGTGAGATCATCAGGGGCATGTGTCTGTTAGGGGAGACTGCAAAGTGCCCCCAATTCTTCCCCCCAGGCTTGGACATGTGACTTGCTTTGGCCAATGGGATGCTAACAAACACAGAACAGGCAGATGCTCAAAAAGCACTTATCCCCCTCTGTCCCTTCTGCTATTGCCATGAGAACAAGCCCAAGGCAGCCCAAGAGGGGACACATGGAGCAGGGACCAGGAGCCCTGTCACCCCACCAGAGAGCCGGATGACCTGCCAGCACTGAGCATGCTCAGTGAAGATCAGAGCAGTCTAGCTGACCATCCAAGACATGTGAGCGATATGCACTTGTAATTAGTTCTGTTTTGTGCCCGTGTTACACAGCATCAGCGGCGTATCAAAAACTAACAGGTCCCAGAGCATCTCTGGGGGAGGGCATCACCTTGGATTACACGTAGACAAGCCTAAAGTCCTGGCCTCAGCAGGGCTGGGAGCACCCGTTTTGCTTTTCACTGTGCTGTAGGAGGGAGGACGGGGAGAAGGGGAGGGTGGGAAGGATGCATTCATTTTGCAGCGGCTCCGGGCTGACTCTTAGCTATGGATTGCACTAGGGGAATGTTCCAGGCTGTCAGTGTCTGGGTTGTTTCTGTCCTCACCTTCTGACTTTCACCTTTCCTTTCCTCACTGAGCCCCAGCTTTGGTTCTTGGGGTAAGAACAGATGACTGAGCAGGAAGTACTGTGTCAGTGAGAACCTGGAGCGCCCAGTCATGAAATAAAAGCACAGCTTCCAGGGTACGGCTCTCGGGCAGGTCCTGGGGTCCCTCAGAACCCTAATGATGGCAAAATGCTCCACTTCCTGGAATCTGGTTTGCTCTCCTACTGGACAGGGCTAGAGCTCTATTTGCCATTCAGAAGGCATCCAAAACTTCTATGATGAGGGCAGTGTGGGTTCAGCATGGCTGACTCCCACCTGAACCAACAAAGCATCACAGATTCCTGCAGTTTAGACCAAAAATGGAGGCAAACACTGTTGAAACCTACAGATCAGCCTTGGGACAGCTCCTGCTCCTGACCACTCCCCTGGGTGCCACCAGTGAATCAGCCAGTCCTGTGGGACCTTCTCTAAAATGACATTAGAACCTACTCTCTCCATGCCCACTGCCAACACCCAGGGCCAAGTTACCAACACTCTGCATAAAGATAACTCAGGGTCCCCCAACATATCTCCCCACGCCCACTCCTTCCCCCTGGTCTCTTCTCTGTACTTCAGTCAAGGTCATCTTTTTTTTTTTTAAAGATTTTATTTATTTGACACAGAGAGAGAAAGAGAGAGATCACAAATAAGCAGAGAGATGGGCAGAGAGAAGGGGGAAGCAGGCTCCCCGCCGAGCAGAGAGCCCGATGCGGGGCTCGATCCCAGGACCCCGAGATCGTGACCCGAACGGAAGGCAGAGGCTTTAACCCACGGAGCCACCCAAGTGCCCCAGTCAAGGTCATCTTTTGAAGGAAAACTGGATAACGTCTTTCCCAGGCTCCAACCCTTCCACGGCTTATATTAACTTTTGGGTTGAAACTCAAACCCAGAGCCTGGCCTTGTGCCCTTTCTCACCTCACCCCGTATTCTTCTTCCTTTTGTTTGCAGAGCTCTAGCGTCCTGGCTCCTTTTCACCTTAAATTCCCTGCATCCTGCTCCTTCGAGACTCGGAATGCTGCTCGAGTGCCCTGTGCCTTCACAGAGGTGTAGTATGTCCAACTCACATGCGCTCCTGTATCAGTTAACTACTGCTGCGTAACAAATTGTTTCAAGCCTAAGGACTGAAAGCAACATTGACAGTCTTGGTTTCCGGGTGTCAGGATTCCTGGATCCTGAGAGCTTCCGTCTCAGGGTTTCCCGCATGTTACAGGGTCTCAGCTGTGGCTGCGGGCATCTCGATGTGGGAAGGACCTGCTTCCCGGCTCACCCTCATGGCTGCTGTGGTTGCTGATGGCATTCAGTTCCCCGTGGATGGGTGGGCTAGGGGTCCCAGTTTCAGCCTGGCTGTTAATCCAGGCTGCCCCAGTTCCATGCGGACTTCTCCATCGCGTACAACCTGCTGGGTTGCTTCTTCAAAGTGGGCAGATGGAGAGTGCCAGCAGGATGACAGGTGCAGTCCTGTGTAACCTCATCCCGGAAGGGACATCCCATGACCTTTGCCATGTTCTATGGGTTAGAAGCAAGCGGCATTCCCATGCACACGCAGAGGAAGGGAAATGCCCAAGGGCAAGAACACGGTTGATGGGGAACCATCTCAGAAGCTGCCTGCAACACCACCCTTCTTCCAAAGAAATCAACCTTGACATCAAAACCAAAATGGGGCCCTCAGTTATGTCTTTATCCCCTTGATAATTATTTATCCAAGGCCTACCACATGCCAGACACTGTTCTCAGCCTCGCGCACTCAGCAGAACACAAAATAGACCAAGGCTCTGGCCTCATGGAACTTTCATCCCACTTGGGGAAGACAGGCAATGAGCAAATAAACATGAAGAATACCACACGGTGATAACTTTGTAGGAAAAACAAAGCAAGGAAAGGGAGACAGGGAGGGCTGGGCAGCTACAACAGGACCCTCCTCTTCAGAGCCCTAAGGAAAGTGAGGACCAATTCATGATGATACTGGCGAAAGGTGTTCCTGGTAGACGGAACAGCCAGTGCAAAGGCCCTGAGGTAGAAACAACTTAGGGTATGCAGGAAGTAGCCAAGAGGAGGTAGTGAGGTTAAGCTCCAGCACAGGGGGTGAGAGGCAGGAACAGGAGGAGGAGGTGAGGTGTATGGCAGGATTCTGACCTCTTCTCTGAGGTCAGAGAAGAGATTCTTCCGTGGGGTCTCTGGGCACCGTGAGCAGAGCAGTAACACCATCTAATTTGTAGCTTCAAAGATCCCTCTGGCTGCGGGGAGCGGAAGCTGGGAGACCGGCTTAGAGACAATGGCGGCTGGGCCCAGGGTGTAGCCATGGAAGTGGGGAGAAGCGGCTAAGCTGGGAACACGCTCCCAAACACGCCCTTCCCTTGGGAGGCACTTCTGGCCGTGGCGAATACGCAGCTAACGGTGCGACACGGCACTGTTTATCGTTTGTGTCTGCAGGATGAATCCTGCAAGGGCAGAGGCCACGTCGGGCATGTTCTCGGTCTTAAGAGCCTGGGATGTGGTGAGAATTGATGGCGGGGATTGTATTACCGTGCACAACACGTGATCTCTGAGACAACAGCTCTGCGTGGGTAGCAGAGGTGGCCTGGGGAGTGAGGCAAAGTCCAGAAGCTTCCCTCAGCTCGAATCCTTCTTCCTGCTCTTACTCGCTGTTCATCTTTGGGTGAGTGTCTAAACCTCTCTGAGCCCCGTCTTCCTCATCTGTACAGAGCAGAAGACCTGGCTCGCTCAGAAAGGTCAGTAAGCAATTGCGTGTGACGATAACTAGCCCTCGGCAGGCACAGACACACAGGAGCTCGTCTCCCTGCTCCCCTTCTGCCTGATTTGCCTCCCTGCTCCTAGAAGAGAAGGACCAGAACAGCATGGGTTTCTATCTCAACTCTGCCCCCTCTGTGTTCTTGTGTCTTAGAAGCCGGGGCCTCTTGGATAGAGGCTGGTGGGAGATAATCCCCTTCTTGGGGGGAAAGACCAGTCCTCAAGTCCTCTCTCTGCTGAGCCAACTGCATGGCTTTCCTTGGTGGACCGTCTGGGGAGGCTGTGGCTTCCTTGTGAGCACTGGGTCCTTCCTGGAAGGCAATTTAGGCCCCTCACCCCACTCCGGGGGATGCTTCTAGACCCTGGCAGGCTGAGATCCACTTTTTCAGGGCTGTCCCATCGGATTCTTTAGTTTGAGTTTGTCGTTCCTGCCTCGGGAGTTCATGAAGGCTGCTTTCCTTCTACCCCCCTTCATCTATACCCCCCTCACTCTATCCCCCCATCCCCACTCATTAATGCCTGGGACACGGAAGGAGCAGAGCTGGAAAGACACACATCTTGCACTTTCTGAATCTGGCCATTTGTTCCAGAATTCAAGACAAGCATCTGGGCTCCGGAGTGGGACCCGTGTAGATGTGAGTTGCAGCTCTCCATTCACTGGCGTGTGGCCCCCCAGAAGGTCACGTGGCCGCTGTGCACTTGCCTCCTCATCTATGCAAAGTCAAGATGAGAGATGGCGCCTCCCCTCCTCAGGGACTTGGGAGGCTGTGATGAGAAGGGGCAGGTATGTCCCCTGCCACAGTGCCTGTCACATGCTAAGCACTCCAAAAAAAAAAAAAAAAAGGTGTCTGTCCCCATCATCTGTATCCATGACCATCACCGTCATCACCAGCAGGTCCTACGAGCCGACTACAAGCCAAGCCAGGGAGTCCAGATACGGAGGGAATTAAACACAGTCCTGGCAACAGAGACCCTCACGGGCTTGTTTAGCTCCAAGCTCAAATATTATCTCTAAACTCCAGGACCTGGTGAGGGCAAACAAAATGATTTAAACAAAGAGACCAATAAACCAAGCGACAGTCTAAGATAGCCAACACTGCAGGACAGAAGAAAAAAAAAATAGAAGACCCTTCTTGGAATGATCGTATTGGCTGCTGCCAGGTGAATACTCCTCAGGCACAAAAAAGAAATCTCGGGGAGAGATGGGGCTCTGTGGGTTGGATGGCGCCCCTCACGGATCTGGGCCGGAGCCACCCCCGCTCCCGTGCGCGAGCAGAGCTGTGGGCCCCGCTCCACGCAGGAGCGCCCTCAACTCCTTGAGGATCTTTCATGAAACCTTTATGTGGCTCTGCACCGAGACGGTGCGAAAACCCTCCGATGCCCACCTTACACAGTTCTTAACCAGACGCTCGGCACGTCTCGGCCGAAAACACAGGTCTCTGGGAACTCTTTACGAAAACATGTTATCCGGTCCCCCCTGTGGCAATGGAAGGAAAGTTTTCTGTGCTTTGATCAGATGAGCAGGGACCCAGGCGCCTCGGTCAGGATCTCGCTCTGAGACGGAAACAGAATCGGCGAGGCAGGCTGACATGACACTTCTCTCGTTAATTCTCTCCGCGTTCCCTTCGGTGGAACAGCAGAGTCCAAAGCCCTAGCTCTGTAAGTGCGTCCCCAGGGCACCCGTGCGGACGCGGGCACTCTGGGCGGGCACTGGGATTTCTCGTTGATGGGAAGGCACAGCCAGGGCTTGGCAGGGTGGACGAAAAGGCTCCAAACAGAGGGAATCAAGCCTTTTTGGATGCATTGCTCAAGTGCCCCAAACTGGGAAGGAGCAAGTCCGAAAGCCCGTGCCGGTGAGGGGGAAGCAAATGGCACGCTGGCCAGATCTGGAAACTGCCCAGACTCCCGGACCTGGAGTTTCCAGAGGCGCACTTAGCATCCTGACCTCGTTTCCTGAAATCCTGGCAGGGCGGCTCATGCGACAAGCTCCGTGAAAGAGGGTCTCAGTCTTACTTTTCCCCATGCCTGCAGTGCCTGGCACGGTGCTTCAAGGGGGACTCGCAAGGGTTGGGTGGACCGTACTTGAAGGAGGAGGAACTCCCGGGGACAAAACCCGCAGACGTAAAACCTTTATGGATTTCAAACCGATGACTTGGATGTAGGTGAATCTGAAGCCGAGAGTCTAGGTTTCTTGATAATTTATACGACAAACAATGAAAAGAGAAGAGGGAGGCTTGGCACAAACTCTTATTAGTTTGCAAAGCATGCGCAATGGCACTTGGTGACTCTGGGACCCTCGGGAAGTCCTTGTGTTCTTCCACAGCAATAGAGGGTGAGCTGGGGAGTCAGGTTTGGGAAGGACAGGAGACAAAGACCTCAAAGGAAGAGCCATTCCACCATCAAATGGGGATGGAGGATTCTGGAAAAGAGACCTGCTGCAATCAGGCAGCCGATGGGACGGCCTGGCATTATTCTCAGGATGGGCAGGGGCTTCTCGACACTCTGGAAGGCAATACCTCGCCTTCCGCTGTTATTTCAACATTTACCTTCTGGCCGGTCGCCGGGGGCGTGGTTGGAGCAGAAGAGTTCTGCCTTCTATCCTTTTGTGTATTTACTCTCTCTCAGTGCCGAGTCCTAACCTGGTGCCTTGAAGCCCTTGGTCCTGTCTCACCCACCGAAAACTGTGCCCTGCCCCCTACTCTACCTGACAGGTGTCACCGTCACAGGTAACATTGTCAGTTTCCACACCGGTCGTAGCGTGGTGACACCCACGTGTCACCTGGTTTTCGCATGCCAGGGTGCTGGATTGTAGAACGCACCATGCTATCTGCGTCTTCGGAAGCCACCAGGGGACAAGGGTGTGGCACCAGAGAGAGGCCAGCAGGGGGGGCTTCGTCCAAGCACAGATCTGATGGCTCCATGCACGGCTCAGCCCCAGCTGGTGGAGAGACACAGTCTGCGGTCTCGCAGGGACCACCAGAGAGGGAACCAGGGCACTGGCCCCCTGACCTTGCTCTCCTCCTCCCTCTGAGCTCCTGCCGGGACTCCTCGTGGGCTGAGGCCACTGGTGCCATCTGTACAGGTCCCCCGTCACGGCAGAGAGCAGGGGACAAGGGTTGAAAATGCCCCGCAGGAGTAAACGGAAAATATTTCTAGAAGGATGTAGAAACTTTGAACTTAAAGAAAAGCTCAGGCTTCCGTGAGGGTCAACAGTTGGTATAATCCTCTAGGCCTTTCCCACTTTTGTCCCTCGACCCCAGGGAAATGGGGTGACTTACCCAGTGGGTAAGTCTAGAAGGAGAAGCTGGGTATGCACAGTCCAGCTGCTCCCTTCCCTCCTTCCTCTTTTGAGGGTGAGCTGCCTTCTTGCCCCTCCAAGATCCAGTACGGGGTGAGTGCATCTGTCTGATCCCCGGGTTCGGTATGAAGATGCCCAGTTGGCTCTCACACAGAAGCTACCTTCTCCTTCTCTCCCTCCTTCTTTGGACAACTGATCAACCTCCCCTGGCCCAACTTCCTCCACGATAGAAGCCATAAAAGGAGCCTGTGGTTTTCAGTCACAGCCCTAAAGACCCAACATACACCTGGGTTCAGACTCCTTCTCTACTGTTTACATGCTGTGTGACCTTGGGAAAATGTCTTCACGTCTGAAAGCCTCAGTCTCTTCATCTCTGAAATGGGTGTGGTAATGGTCCCTACCCGGCTGGATTGTTATGAAATAGGACTGTCTGCTTAGCAGTCAGTGTCTAGTACATAGTAACCAAAATATTGCCTCCTGAATTTCGAACCGGGGTGGGGCGGAGGACTAAGCAGATGAAAGATAGATTTTGGGTGTAAATTCCTGTTTTTCTCATTCTCGGGTGGAGAAATACTGGAAGAGTACACGAGGGTGCTCCTGGAGGGGGGTAGAGACCAAGAGCTCATATGAAACACTTCAACAGAGCCCGTCGGTAAGGACCCTCTTACATTTTAATGAAAACCGTCTGTTGCCCGCGGACCCTCAAAAAGCAAAGAGTACCAGGGACTGAAGACTGGGAATTAAGCAGGGGGGGCTCACTTAGGACACACGTTCCTTACTCCAGCCCTCTGAGAGAAACGAAACGAGGGCTTGGGGTGGGGCTTCTAGGGGAGTCTGAGTCCCCTGCACCTGTGTGCCAATTTTGTGTGTTTTTATCTTGTTTGGTGGAGGCCAGACCGTCTACACCTTCGGGCAGTTCATTCCTAACGTCTCGGAGTCATGACCCCCGAAAGGCCCCTTGAGGATGTGAGGGAAGCTGCCGGCCCTCTTCATGGAAAAAACACACACACAGTTTTGCGGACCATTTCAGAGCATTCTGGAAACCCGTTAGCCCATCTCAGTTTCGCAGTCCAGCACCCCTAGCGAAAGGTTTGCTTCCTTAACCTACAGGGCTGCCCCTGGGACTTTTAAAAACAGCAAATTTAGGGCCCACAGAGAAACGTGGGCTCAACTGCACAGCGCCCCCCTCCTCCTCAGTCGTGGACTTGGAGCCGTGAATAGCCAGACAGCAGGTTTGTGCGGGACAGCCGGCTGGAGGCAAGGATGTGCTTCGGCGTGTCAAAGAGCAGAGTGAGGGGCCTGCGATGGCGCGAGGATGGGGGGGAGGCCCACGCGGGGCGCCCCAACAACCGGGACCCAGGGAGGCGATGACGGGGTGGGGGAGAGGTGGAGGGAAAGCGTGCAAGGGACGATGGAGCCCGTGTGAGATGGGTCACGGGGAGGGCCAGGGGGCTGCTTTCTTCTTACGGCCTCCCTCGTCTTGAGTGTGAGATCCTGGTGGAAAGTGCCAGAAAGATACTTCTCCGCTTTTTCAAAATGATCCTAATGAGACATGCTTTAAATGTTATACCCGTGCCCTGAGGTCATGGGCGGGGGGCACCGCTTTTGAAAAGGCCAATAAATAAATAAGCAGCCTTAATTCAAATCTTCTCTGGCTTGTTCATTTGCACAAGGCTTCCCTCTGAAGTCAGCTCCTGTGGCCCCAGGGCCCCTGTGCGCGCTGAGGTTTCCCGGGCAGAGCAGGGAGGGGGACGGGAGTCGTCCAGGAGGTCACCCGGTGTGAATTTGGACACACTTGACACACTGCTTGGAGAGGCTTATTCTCTGCTAAGAGCTCGTTCCCTTCCCGCTGGTTCCCTCCTGGCCCCGTGACCGGGAGTTAAGACCGAGAGTAGAACAGCAGCCCGGAAGCTGCCTCGCCCGGGGTCTCCTCTGCCTTCTCGCTGCCTTTGGTGAGCTGCATGTCTGCTTCTTTACTTAGTGTGAGCAGACACACGTGCTCAGCTTCCGCCCCAGTGACATCTGCAGGCGGACGGTGGGCGTGTGGGCACATCTGTCAGGACAATATTTTTTTTCCGGTTGAAATATTCGATCCTCTTCGATAGTAAACACGGGCCTCCATCAGACACCGGGAGGGCAGGAAGGGGAGGGCAGGAAGGGGACCGGTCTCGGGCCATTTCATCAATCAGGCTGGAGCCAATTTTCAAGAAGGACTTGGGCACAGCGTCCTCCTTGCAGTCCTCACCGTGCTATGTTACTGCTGGTGGCCCTGGTCAACGGTATGACGAGCAGCGTCACCCCAGTAGGCAGCCATGTTCAAAGACTCTCGTGGCCCTAATTCCTTCCTAAGGGCCACAAGGCCCTATGTGACCCGGCCTCTTCCCAGCATGACCCTCCTACACCTTGCTCATGAAGACCAGGCTGCACTGACCTCCTTTCTGTTCTTTGAACACAACACAGTTATAGTGTAAAAAAAAAAAAAAAAGCCTCAGGGCCTTTGCACTTGCTCTTTCTTGTGCCTCTGCTGCTCATTCTCCAGGTCTTTGCAGGGCTCACATGAATGAGGGCCGTGGGACTCACACCAACTCGCAAGACTTGAGTGTGCACATCTCTTCCCATGACGTCAGGTCGATAGCCTGAAATCGGCCATGGTGGGAATGATTACACTATGGAAATTGGTAACCTCTACAAATCAGGCTTCCTTCCTTCCTTCCTTCCTTCCTTCCATCCTTCCTTTCCTTTCTTCCTCCTCTCCCTTCCTGCCTTTCTTTTGAGCGAGTTGTTAAATATTTATCGGCATGCCACTGGTTGGGTCCTCCTTGTCGTTCCTTGTTTGGCTCCAGTGGGACTTGAAGAAGCCCTTGCAGTCCCCACAAGCCTTCCTGCCCATCATCTGTCTCCCTCACGCTGCCTCTTTTTATTGTCGTCGGAGCGTTTATGACCCACAACTAGGTTATTTATTGGCTGCTAGGTTTTGGGCTGGGTCCCACTTCCGCGCTATGGGCTCTGGAGAGCAGCCCGCCAGCCCGTTTCGTTCTCCATTGTCCTCCCCTGGCCTCGCCCGGGGCCCGGCACCTGGCTCCAGTGCATAGCTGCTGAAATGCACACGGGCATGACAAGAAGCCCTTTCAAGCCTCCTGTCGATGAAGAAGGGCCTGGGAGGGGCACCTGCTCCTCCGTGGGAAAAGGGAATCCCTTCCGGCATGGGGCCCAGAATGTTCCAGGTCCTCGCCGGCCCTTTCTGAGATGCAAGATCATCCTCGAGTTCGGAGTTCGCCAGCAAGGACAGCTCTCCCACGGGTCAGCCAGAGTGTCGTCCCCTGCTGTCCATCAGGGATTCCACGAGCCTGGACCTCAGCCAAGGAATTCCCCGGGGGCTGAGGTTTCCCTTCCATCCTGGCCAGGGACATCCAAGCGCCATTTGCTGGGGCTTTCTTTCCAGGCACGGCCCGTGGCTGGATGATGGAAGAGCAGAGATAAATGGGCTTATCTTCTGCAGTCTTGTTACCTCACCTGCCGAGCTCCTTATGTCCTTGTCAGTCCGACTACACTCACCCGTTTTCTTCTCCTCAAGGAAGACTCCCGGGGAGATAAACAGGCTTGTTTCCTATTTCCTGTTGGGACTGCAGTTTGCCAGCTCTGGGTGTTGGAACTTTCTTTGCATTGTAATCCAGCAAACGCTGCCCACGCTCTCTGGCCAGGCCCCGCACGGCGCCCGGGAACAGGGACACACGGCAGGCTGCTGCCGGCCCCAAGAGGCGACGTTTAGCCGCAGGGGTAGACAGAGAGAGGGTTCTCAAGCGGGTCAGCTCAGGCAGGTGCTATCATCAACAGAGGTTCTCCCGAGTATTAAAGAGTAAGTCCAGAGAGGGAACCCCGGATGGCCTTGTGGAGATGACAGAATCAGAGCCTGGCCCTGGGACGTGAGCCCGCGGAGAGCCCACGTTGGCGGAGCAGCAGGATTAGGGCCATAAGCCACGGGAGGGTCTCGGCTCAGCAGGCTGTCCTCCCCGAAGGGCAGCTCCCCAGCAGCCGTGTAACTCCCGGCCGAGGGCCAGATGGGAGGGTGGGGGTCTCGGCAGATGTCTGGGTGCAGAGATGACATCGGGGGCAGGAACCCGGCCCCCACCCCCACCCCACCCCGGGGCACTTTAAACACCTCCCCACCCCCAGCCCAACTGACCGATGGCACATTTCCCCCCGCGCTGGCTAAATGGGGCTCAAAGCTGAAATGGAAGCTGATGTGCTATCGGAAAATCTTTAAAACGTGTACAAGAAATGTAACTAATTTTGCTGATGGAAATTCACAGGTATCAAGAGCTACAGCCTGGAGAGTCTCAACAGTCTCTGTGGGAGGATGCTGGAGAAGCAGACACCGGCAAACTTCACGAATCTGGCCAAGGCCAGGCTGGTCTTGCCTCGCACTCACGAGAAGGGCACCAGGATTTTCTGGTACCTCTACTTCACTGACGCCCCCATTTTTCCTTTTCCTGGCTCCACGCTCTGGACGACAGCCTCTCTGTTGGGTCTTTTGGCAAGGACCACAGCACGAGGGGGTGGGAGAGAACAGAGGTGGCAAGGCAGGTGGGGGGGCAGTCAGTGGCCCAGGCTGGACGGTACCATCTTGGGGCAGCATTGCTGGGCCTCCGAGACCGTGGTCTCAACCTAGGAAAACCTGACACTTCAGACTTTCGAAGGGGGCTTCTCTTGATCAGAAAAAGAGCTTTGTCTCTGAGCCCTTTACACCTCACTCTCCCAAGGGGCTGAAGTGTTTGATGGATCATGAAATCTGGGGTGGGGTAGGGAAAGGCCCAGGGAGGGGGTCTGGCCCACGTGAACCTGCCGTGCTAGGAGCTGCTGCTCACCGCCGATGTACCCTATCATGGCCAGAAAGCTGCGAGACAGGAGACCATAAATCAAGGAGAAAACATGGCTTCCAAAATAAAGCCTTCAATGTGCAATATTCACTCTCCAAGAGAACAGAGGCGATTAAAAGTAAAAAGGGAAATGGGTTATGTTTCCGGATGTAGCAAAGTCGTGTACAGTTATGAAAAGGAGGTGATTATGTCCTTACCAGGACTGTAGCCACTATGAGCTGGATGGATCCAGGATTATCAGCTGGGACCGAGAGCGGGAGCTCAAGGACAGCCCGTCTGGGGGCAGCTGCAACCTTGGCTCCTTCCCACTATTTCCTAACCTGTTCCTTCTCTCCTGCTGGTTTTGGGAGGGACACTGCTCCTCCCGGTTGGACCTCCTGAATGCCAGAGCAGTGGCTCTGAGTCTGGCCCCTGGGCCGGCAGCATAAGTCTCACCAAGGAGCTTGTTAGAGACGCGGGTTTCCCGTCCCATCCCAGACCTACTAAACCTGACCACCTGGGTTTTGTCAAATCCTCCAGCTGATTCTGACGCAGGCTCAAGTTTGAGAACCACCGGCCCATGGTTTAGCGGCTCCTGCCGTAAAAAGCAAACCACCCTCAAGAGCAGACGGTAGGCAGGAGGCACTGCTGTGCTGCCCAGGGTCCTCCCTCACTGTGCAAGGTACCTTCCTGCCTATCTACTCTGCATGGCCTGAGAGGCTCCACGACCTGGGCTGACCATGCCACGCCTGCTTACCTCTCTAGGCTCGGCAGTATGAGCCCGCTTAGACCATAGTTGCCCACCTTCTCACCAGAATCAGGCTGTCCTCTGTCTAGAATGCCTGCACCCTATCCCTGATGACTCCCCAGGCTGGTGACCCCACGACCCACCTCTGCAAACCTTTCGGCGTGCCGTATAATAATTCCCTGCTTGGGACGGTGAGCTCCCAGGAGATAAATGCAGCTTTATTCACATTCCGACAGCTTTCACGAGCACAGAGCTTGGCACATACAGGAGTGCTCACCAATCCTTGTAGAATGAACAAAGGTCCCGATATTGACCCTAGGAGATGAGGAGAATGACCCTCAGACCCTTCTGCGGTCTCAGGCTCACATGGGGGGAGGGAGCGCAGTATGAACGGCAATTTAAAAATACTGTGCGTGCAAAATTAATTTAATAGCTAAAGGAGAACTGAATTATGTATAACATGTTGTGTATTAACACATCTCTTGGAAGGTTTCTTACAGTATTCATCAAAACAAGCAAGATTTATTTAAACACATTTTTAGGATCACATTTCTTACATACGTCGAGATGCATGCTAGCCGTGGAGGGGAATTATAGCACCCCTAAAAGCTCTGATCTTTGGGGGTGAGTGGTGCACAAGAAGTGGGCAGATGCCAGGGAAGGAGGTGGCATTCCAGAGTCACCTGGGCCCCTGTTCCCTGCATCCCCCTCCCAGAATTCCTTTAAGCTCCACAGCAGAGGGCAGCTGCTGGGGGCAGCTGCCAACAGTCCAAGAGTATGGGGTTCCACCCCTCAGTAACTCACTGGATAATTAGAAAGCGGCATGAGAAGGTGAACCCTGTAGATCTGGGAGGCCAGCAGGAGCTGTCCCCAGGACCATGTCACAACACACCCAAATCGTCAGATCTTTCAGGGTCTATGTGTGGGTACAAATTCGTCACTCACTTATCTGGTTGTTCGATGACGGGCAAAGCAACACAATATGTTCATTGTGGTAGAAAGCGCTAGAAATATGTACAAGGTACACTCCTTGTCCAGAAGGACCTTCTCATCAAAGCAGAGAGAAAACAGGGATCCAATTAAGCCCCAGACTGTGAACACTCATGTGAGGGGTAAACCCTCAGAGGGAGACTAGGCGGGGGTTCCTTTCAGGTCCCTGCTTCAATGGATGTCTTCCCTGACCTCCTAGAGGAGGCAAACTTTGCTGTAATATATTCCCTTTGCACCTTGTGCTTGCCCTTTATAATAGAAATTGGTAACAAACCCAACAATTACTGACTGCTTCTGAAGTGTGTTATTTGCAATGACGTATTGAGACCTTCCAACAATCCTGTAAGACAGGTACTGCTATTAGCCCCATTCTACAGATGAGGGAACCAAGGCTCAAGGAGAAGTGACTCCTCCAAGCTATACTGCCTATAAGTGGCCAAGTTGGGCTACAGAGCCTAGACGATCGGTCTCCAAATCCCACCCCTTGACATTCCCAACTTCCTCTGGCCAACGTCCATCCCACTCCCAGATGGTCACGATAAGGGCGCGGATGTCCCCGGCTCTGTTTATCCTTGTATCTGTGGCACTGAGCACAGAGCACCTGGGAGGCGCTCAACACATGTCTGATGAACGAATGAGCAAATGAATGGACACTGAAGCTGGGGAGACCGGCACGGGAAGGGTGAGAACATGGACAGAGCCACAGTTGGAATTCTGGATTCTTGGGCATGCCTGACCACTTCCTCTCCCTTTCTTTTCTTTTTCAGATGCGATGTTTCTTTTTTCTTTTCTCGACATTCCAGTAAAGGGCACCAGACCCACTGACCCCTTGCTTGGTCAGTGACAGATGGGCGAGCAGAGGCAGCTGGGAGCTGCCTGAGTTTATCTCAGAGCTGGAGAGGTGCAGGGGGTCAACCAGCAGGCTGAAGCCAACTGTCGTCTTAAAGGCACAGAGCTGGGCAGACTTTTGCAGCTCAGCACAACTGAGGTCCTGCTTTTGGAGGGCGACCGATAAACAATGGCCCCCTAGCTTAACAAGATTGAAATTTGATGCTAGTCAAAGGGAACATCAAAAGGATTAATAGCCCATCTCCTCCTAGACTGGTCCTAGAGCCATGTTACTGTCTCGAGTTAAAATCACGCTTAGCCCGCATGGTGCATTTTAAATCTTCTCCATTAAGTGTGGACCATCACCATCACAGCGTGGGGCAGGCTCTCGGGGCCTCTCTGTGCATTAGTGCAATTCTTCAGATGGGTCTTTTTAATGCGGACCCAGCCGAGGCCTGGATGGCAGGCACAGCTCAATATGCGCCATCCGGAAATAAATGCCTGGTCCCTTTCCTGGAACATACTTCTGGACTGATCCTCAAACACTCAAGAAAAACAGGGTGCCTCCAAAAATAAGGTGACCATTGTGGACTCTGTTGAAGGCCAAAGGACATGCATGGCTGAACTGAATCCTACCATACACCCACTCCCCATACAAACAGATTCGTGGGGGGAGAGGGAGAGTCAAGGGACAGGGGATGGAGCATTTCAGTAAAGAAAATCTAAGCCTCTATGCGGGCAATGAATCTGCTTTGCTATCCCAGGGCAGGTTGAAATAATACAGTACAACAAATCCAGCACCTGTAGATTTAAGGGTTTCTCTATCCAACATGGGGATAATCCTTTCAGAATGCTAGTTCTCACAAGCAGCTGGGACCTAGAGATGAGGATTCTCCATGTGGTCTCCTGCAGAGCAGTGAGCACTCCTGACATCTAGAAGGAGGGCAATGTGGCTTCCTTGCTTCTTGATGGCGAGACAGAAGGAATTCTGCTATCCTTTCCTTATCATCCCAACTGCCAGGAGAAGCAACTTCCTCTCTTGCTCAGAAGGTGTTCCCTCCCCCGCCCTGCTTTACCGAGATATGACTGACAAACAAAAATTACGGATATTTAAGGTCTACAAAAGGATGTTTTGCTATACATATACATTGTGAAATAATTACTACGATCAAGCTATTTAACATAGCCTTCACCGTATACAGTTACCTTTTTGTGTGTGATGAGAACACTTGAGATCTACTCTTAGCAAATTCCCAGAATACACTACATCATTCTTTTATTTTAAGTAGGCTCCACGCCCAGCATGGAGCCCAAGATGGGACTTGAACTCACAACCCTGAGATCAAGACCTGAGCTGAGATCAAGAGTCTTAACACACTGAGCCACCCAGGTGCCTCCAAGAGATTATTATTAACTACAGTCACAGTGCTGTACGTGATGTCTCAGAACGTATTCATCTTATAACTGAAAGTATGTCCTGTTTAACTAACATCTCCCCATTTTCCCTACCCCCAGCCCCTGGAAACCACTACTCTACTCTCCATTACTTTGAGTTCAGTTTTTTGTGTTTTTGTTTTTTTTCGGATTTCATATATGAGCGATACCATAGGGGATTTGCCTTTTTCTGTCTGGCTTATTTCACTGAGCATAATGTCTTCTAGGTTCATTCATCCATGTTGTTGCTAATGGCAGGATTTCCTTTTTTAAGGCTGAATTATATGTATATGTATTGCCGGAACACATGGTAGTTCTATTTTTAATTTTTTGAGGAACCTCCCTTCTGTTTTCCGGAATGGCTGCACCAGTGTGCATTCCCCCCAACAGTGCAAGAGGGCCCCTTCTCTCCACATGCTCGCCCACACTTGTTACTTCTTGTCTTTTTGATTCCAGCCATTCTGACGGGTGTGAGGTGAGAGCTCACGGTGGTTTTGACTTGAATTTCCCGGATGATGAGGGATGTTGAGCATCTTCTCATACATCTGCTGGCCATTTGTATGCCTTCTTTGGGGAGAATGTCTATTCAAGTCCTTTGCCTAATTTTTGATCAGTTTTTTTTTTTTTTTTTATGTTTTGCTATTGAGTCATACGAGTTGCATATTTTAGATGTTAATCTCGTATCATATAAGTGGTTTGCAAACATTTTACCCCCTTCGGCAGGTTCCCTTTTCATTTCGTTGACCGTTTTCTTTTGCTCTGCAGAAACTTTTCCGTTTGATGTAGTCCCACTTGTGGATTTTTGCTTTTGCTGCCTGGGCTTCAGCTGTCAAATCCAAACCACCATTGCCAAGACCAATGTCAAGGAGTTTTTCCCCTATGCTTTCTTCTACAGGCTATTTTATTAAGAGAGGCAAATAAGAAGGAGGGGATAGCGAGGTGCATAGTTCTTATGTCCTACTCAAGTGATAAAACCAAAATGGTTTGAGGACCATTGCTCTTCGGGGAAGAGAGACATTGTCATTCCCATCTAACCTCGCAAATCAACATGGAGCTTTCACACACCAAAGTCAAAGTCAAGGGTAGTTACTTAGTGATCTACAAAGAGACATATTCCCATTCCCTTTAATGACGGCCCTTGATAGGAACAAACCGATGTCAACACTTGAAAAAAGAACTGACAGATGTAGATGAACATCTGTGATGGGCTCCATTCCTTACCCAGGGGGTCTGGATCTAGTGTGTGCTCCCCACCTTGCTCATCTCATGGTAGGCTCTCCATAAAGAGAATAAACAGTTATGCTTAAAGATCATGACAGTAAAACCCCTATAAACCTAGAGTTAATTTCTGTTAATATTTTATTTATTCTTTTATACATGCATGGAAAGACATCTGGAAAAATGAATATGTAGACACATATAGTATATACGTCTATGTAGAGGCAGAGGTGTATATATATGCATATGTGTGTGCATATCTACTACAGATACATCCTTTGTATGTGTATATATGTGTGTGTGCAAAAACCTACAAATAAACATATATGTGTTGCATGTGTATATTAGCATAGTTCATGTGCAGGTCTGTGTAAACACACATCTATGGGATCACAGTATATACACTGCTTATATCTTGCTTGCTTTGCTTATTAATCCATTGTGAGCACATTTAAAATGAATTGGCCGGGGGCGCCTGGGTGGCGCAGTTGGTTGAGCGACTGCCTTCGGCTCAGGTCATGATCCCGGAGTCCCGGGATCGAGTCCCACATCGGGCTCCCATCTCCATGGGGAGTCCGCTTCTCACTCTGACCTTCTCCCTTCTCATGCTCTCTCTCACTCTCTCTCTTTCCTAATAAATAAAGAAATTAAAAAAAAATCTTTAAAATGAATTGGCCACATATTTCTGAGACACCTAGATCTAAAGTGTAAAATCAGGGCTTCTTTTTTCTCCCCCACCTAAAATTTGAAAGTACTGAGCTATCTGTCAAAGTCAAAAATTCCCAAAGCTCTGAAAAATTTAACATTCAGTTAAATATCTAAGTCAGCTCCTGTTCTGTCAGCACAGTAATCCCCAGTCATGACTAAAAATTATATATTTGCCTTTAATTGCCACATCATTATCCCTATACACCTGAGATATAAATGTAAATTCAATATTAGCTATTAAAATATGCATTTGTTTTCCAAATGGCCTTATCTGGCAAATGACGCTGCAAAATTAAGATGAATAATAATAGATCGGGAGTGAGGAATAATAACCAGGTATCCCAACATCTCTGTAAATCACCACGTACGCCCTGGGTGTGCTGGGGAGAGGGGAGTGTAATTATACAAAAATAAGATAAACCACCGTGCGGCCTCTGGAGTCTGCCTTCTTGAATGAATTATGGATATTAAAGGCCTATCTAAGACAAAGTTATTAAGGACTTTTATGGCTGGTGTGTAATTGTAGTCTCAATAAAAGAATCCTGTCCTGCTAAGAAAAGGCTTCGGGTTGGTTTTAGAAGCAGTATTCCCTTCTGGTGGATGGCTTTGGCCAAAATTAGAGCATGACCCTCCTCTCCTTGATTTAAAAGAACTGGAAAAGGAGAAAGAGCATGAAGGAAACCCTCTGACATCTCCGGCCGGGGGCTGCTGTCATCCCTAGTTAGCCAGCCAAGCCACAGATGACTCTGGGGACCAGGAGGGGGCTCGTCTTGACGTTCCGTTTCAGGCTGGCCTTGCAGAATTCCTAGCTCGGTCTTCAGCATGAGCACATAAATGTGGTGTATCCCCTCCTTCCCTGACATCTACTTCGGCTTCGTGGCCTCCTTAAATCCAGGTTCAAACATCAGACGGCCCTCTCAGGTTCACTGGCATGTGGGACTGCGTGGGGTATATGTTTATAGGGCCTGGGATATTGCAAGTACTCGAGAAAGAGAAGACAAGGAGAAAACCCCAGCAGACCCACAGATGCATAATTCATGACCAGGGCCGCAACTGCTGAGTGTGACAAGCCTCCCGGATGAAATGTGCAGCCGATCTTCATTTGTTCATAGAGCGCAGCCATTTATCCGACGGTAGAAAGTGACGGAGTCAATGCAGTACAGTGCTTTGGCCCGAAAGGGAGGTTTCTGCTGCCAGAGAGCAGGGTCTCTCCGGAATCCCATCCAATGCTGAAGACATACTTTGTCAACATGTGGGCAGCTTGGAAGGGGAAACCTTCCCCATCCAGCGAGTCGGCTTCCCAGAGAGAAGCCGGAAGCCCCACAGGCCTTTGGAAGCCGGTTCACTCCGTTTAAGGAGAGCAACCCAGTAAAATGATGTTCTTTTGCTCGGTGACACATGTGTCCGGCTTTGCATGCAGCCTTTGTTCTGCACTAGCCAGTGTTGACGGGTCCCCTGCCATCTGAGGGTCTCCCCAGGCCCTCTGCCCCCAGAACAAGCTGAAGCCCATGAACCAAAGCTTTGGCACATCCCTGCTGGGGTCTGATGGGTCCCAAAGGACTGGGCCCTTCTGGATAAGCAGCTCCTTGCCATCTGCGGAGGCGAGCCCCAGGCTCCGGACTGGGGGGAGGGCCCTGCTGTTCCTTTTCCTTCCAGGCCACTTTAGGTGTTCGCTGGGAAGACAACACCCGGTTCTTCCAGCAGGGCCACCGGGGTCCTGCTGAGGAGGCGTGCAGACTGAGCTGCCCTCTCCCATTTGACTTAGCAACTGTGTAAACTCCCTGGCGGCCTCACGCGCAGACACTCCCGTGGCAAACACTGGTCGGGCTGCAAAACATTTCCGCACGAGCCCCAAACCTCAGCCCGGAGGCCAGCTCACGGAAGAGGCCTGCTCCACCGTCAGAAGTGGGCGGGGAGCGGGGATGTCACTCCTTTCGGTCGCCGTCATTTGGATGTGGGTCACTTGCCAGACCAGGTTCTGAGTAGGTCTCCGATTGTAAGTTTCACAAACTCTGCTACAGTGGTTTCACCTGTAAACTCTTGCCTTCCTTTTTAAAGAAAACAGTCATCTTGTGCAAATTCATAATCTCAGTGGTGAAACGACACCCGTGCATTGCTTATGCCACTCTGCATACAGAAGAACAAGGAACTGCGTCCATGAATTGAGAACTCTTGAACGGTCGGAGCCCTTGGTGACGTTCCTTCCCCGACCCCCAACCTCCCCCCGCGCATGCGTACAATTGTGCGAGACGGTTGTGCTTCCTTCTTTCACTAAGATTCCTCCACATGAAATCAAAGCATTGCACGGAGCAGCCAGCTCTCCTGCCACAGCATTTTCTACTTGCTCGTGCCTATTGTACTTATTGGCTTCCACATCGATTTTAACCACTAGATGTTTGAACGTCCTATTCCCCCTGGGGTCCGCCCGGGGACACACGCCACCTGGCACGTGATGGGTGTTCCTGCATCCCTTCCACAGTTCCGTACGGGGCAGCTGTTCGGTGCCTGGCACCGAGGGACACAGCAGCGAAGAGGACAGACACAGCTTCCGAAAGGACCCGAGAGTCCATCTTATTTGACATTTTCTTTTAATAAAGGAGGGACCAGGCCGGGGAGGGAAAGTGCCCAGCGGCCCAGCATCACGCAGCTGGAATGAGGCCCAGAGCTTTTCCTCCCGTGCCCGAATGGCCAGAACACGACTTGGCAAATGGAGAGCATGTTCTCGAGCCTGTCTCGTTGGTGCCAGAGGTGGGGTATGAAAACGGGTGAAAGCAGGGACAGTAACAGCAAAGGATCATGGGAGAAGAGACGCGTGCAGGTTGTGGGTAGCCCTGGACTGGGACTGGCCTAATCCAACACCAGCGGCGGGAGGTCAAGTCCCCGCGTTCCCCCCTTGCCCCCAGTCCCCGCTGCGAGGGCGCTGCAGGACTCAGGCACAAGTCATTGGCAAGGGGCCAGTGCGCACACTTTGGTCTTCATGCTAGAAATGAAGAGAATAATTCTTGCCTCTTGGGTTTGCATAATTAAAACTGAAGAGCAGAATTTGCCTATCAACTTAAGCCCCATGAAAATGCATAAAACACTCTTAAAATACGACTCATTATTACACAGATAAATCACCCAGGGCTACTGCGTCCTCCATGCAGCGAAGTTCCCTGACAGACAAGGCAGGTACAACTAGCGTCCGGGGTGGAATCCCAGCCCCTTGGCAAGATCCAGAGGCCCCAGTGGCGGGACTGTGCCTCCATCTCCAGACCGCTTTTCCCCTGCTTCTCTCCCCCATCCTGGCCTCAGCAAACTCCCTGAAGCTCTTGTAAGGCGCCATTTTGTGTCTCGCCTTTTGCTTGGGCTCAGGCCACCTACAGCCCGCTTCCACCTTTTCTCCTTGGCTAATCCATACTCACCCAACTCAGCTCAGGCGGCCCCTCCTCCGGGTACGTGTTCATCCGCCCGAACTCCACCCACAGAGCTGGAGAAGCTGTCCACCCTCTGGGCCCCTATATTGCTCTATATTTACCTCCCTCGCGGCCCTAGCAGGTGCCCACTGACTCACCTCTCTCGTTATGCCTGAGTTTTATGTGGCAGTGGCCTCATGCCCGACCACTGTAGGCCTGAGACACATGCGAACTGAACACGCCCTCTTCAACCCAGCTTCATAAAAGGCTGCCATTTTGATCCTAAAGGAATTACATACCAGCCAACTTGTTGACTGAGATGTCCTTTAAAAATAAGCAAATAAGGGGCGCCTGGGTGGCTCAGTGGGTTAAAGCCTCTGCCTTCGGCTCAGGTCATGATCTCAGGGTCCTGGGATCGAGCCCCGCATAGGGCTCTCTGTTCAGCGGGGAGCCTGCTTCCCACTCTCTCTCTCTGCCTGCCTCTCTGCCTACTTGTGATCTCTCTCTCTGTCAAATAAATAAATAAAATCTTTAAAAAAAAATAAGCAAATAAAACGCCAGTAAAAATAAGGAAGGCTACTTTCGATGCTGGTAAGCACAGTGTAAGTTGATCAGTCTTCTGTTGAGAAGGGAGCAGGAGCTGTCTTCTGAGAGCCTAATGCCGGCCATTCCCACGTTAGTCTACTGATGGGTCTCCAGACACCGCTTATCGAGCTAGTACTCTCGGGGTGAGCTCTCTCTCCTAGCCACCTCCGCAGGGAGCTCCATATAAAATGGAAGAAGACACCCGGCCAGTCCAAGGGGTGTTAACAGCTTGGTTAATAAGTTCTGCTCCAGTGGAAACAATTCATTAGAGCCTAGTCTCAGGCACTCGGGACCAATGTGGAAGCCTCGGGCCCTGCATCCTCCAGTGTGAGATTCTTCATTGATGTCTGATTCCTGCTGCCGCGAAAACCCCAAACCTGGAGGTCCCTGAGGGCCAAGGCTAGTGGCAGAGCCTTTCCTCTGGGCCTCCCTCTATGCTCTGATATTGGGCAAAGCAGAGAGAGATTGCTCAGAATTTCTGTTGGGCCATCTTTGCTGGGAGGTAAAGGGCCGGGCTGACTTTGCTCTGATTTTTCAGGAGTTCCCGTGGTCTCTAAGAAGTGGTAGTTCATTCATGTCAAGACAAGTGAGAAAGAAAAGGTTGGATAAAGATATCATTTCCAGGGGCGCCCGGGTGGCTCAGTTGGTTGAGCAACTGCCTTCGGCTCAGGTCATGATCCTGGAGTCCCGGGATCGAGTCCCACATCGGGCTCCCAGCTCCATGGGGAGTCTGCTTCTCATTCTGACCTTCTCCCTTCTCATGCTCTCTCTCACTCTCTCTCTTTCCTAATAAACAAATAAAATCTTTAAAAAAAAACTTCCTTTAAAAAAAAAAAAAAAGATATCATTTCCATGAAATGAAAGCTCCCAGACTGGGGAGAACTAGATATATTTGCCTAGAGTCCCTTCCAGCAACATGGGCTGCTGTCAGCTCCTGGAAGTTGGTCAGACCGGGGTGGGTGTGCTTAGATGTCTTGGCCTGGCTTCCAACAGTGGCAGACTGGGGTTGATGGGAGTTAGTGCAGGACCAAGAGGGAGACACTCTCATCCAAGTTCTGCCACTTACTAACTGCAGAATCTTGGGGAATTTACTTAACTGCTTTGGGTTTCTTCATCTATATTCAATACAATGGCTCATGGTCTTATGAAAACTGAACACACACACACACACACACACACACACACCACACACCCACTGTGACTTCCAGCTTGAGTTTCTTTCAAAGGAGAAATGACTACCCCTTCTGGAATTTTGTGGTTCTTCCTCCCCTGCCATCATCTTCTATATCTGTTATGACATACCTAATTGAGCAGCATTTTTTTTTAAAGATTTTATTTATTTATTTATTAGGGGTGAGAGAGAGCAGGAGAAGGGAGAAGGTCAGAGTGAGAAGCGGACTTCCCATGGAGCTGGGAGCCCGATGTGGGACTCGATCCCGGGACTCCGGGATCATGACCTGAGCTGAAGGCAGTCGCTCAACCAAGTGTGCCACCCAGGGGCCCTTGAGCAGCATTTTTAAAAATCAAATTTACTCCTATCAAGTCTTCACCTTCGTGTCATTAATTAACTGTATGTATAACATTCACTTCATTTTAGTTTCATTAAATGATGGTACAGCCAGCATACAGGTTTGGGAACAAGTGCAAGGGACTCTTAGCAAGTGAATAACCTGACCGCTTGGAGCAGAGGTTCCCAGGCACGGTGATGGGTAGACTGCTGACCTCGAGCATTCAGGAGGCCCTGGATCTCTGTGGAAGACACTGCGGGTACTGTGCCTGTACACTCTTGCCCTTAGCACATGGCTACACAATGGCCTGAATTCCAACTTCCAATTCATTTCTTTGCCTTCTCTTACTGCTCGAGCTCACTTTGCCACCTGTACGGCAGCAGGCCAGGGGTGCCACAAAACCAGGGGAATTCTCATGCCAACAACTGATGGCAACTGGCGGATAAATAACCCAGCTCCCTCACCTGTAAGGCTGGATAACTCTGAGGCAAGTTCTGCATGGGCTCCCTGAGTGTCCCCAATGGGATTAAGCTCTATTAAGCTCTAGTGCTATGGTGATAATTGGCTTGGAAGCTCAATGTTTCCTTTACCTCTTAGATAAACTATATGCTCTTGGATCCTTGATTCTGTTTGCTTTTGGAGGAACCCAAACTAAGATGGTATTCGATGTTAAATTCTGCTCGGGGAACGGAGAACACAGGTCAATATGGCACTCTACTTACTTGAAGGTCACCGTACATACATACAATTCCAACCTCCCAAAAATGTCCTCATCCTAATCCCTGGAACCTATGCATATGTTACTTCACACAGTAAGAGGGGCTCTGCGGATATGATTAAATTAAAGATCCTGAAGTGGGAAGATTATCCTGGATGATGTGGGTGGGCCTGATGTCATTGCAAGAGTCCCTATAAGAGGGAGGAAGGAAAGTCAGCGTGAGAAGAAGGCCATGTGATGACAGAAGCCATGAGAAACAGAGTTGGAAAAGGAAGATGCTACCGCTGGCTGGCTTTAAAGATGAAGAAAGGGCCATGAGCCAAGGCATAGAGGCATCCTCTGGAAGCTGGAAAAAAGAAGGAAAGAGAGTCTCCCCTGGAGTCTCTAGAAGGAGTCAGCTCTACTGACACCATGATTTTAGCCCCATCAGATTCATTTTGGACTCTGGCCTCCAGAACTGTAAGAGAATAAATCTGGGTTGTTGTAAGCCAACTGAGTTTTAGTGGACACAGTGTATCCCCATTTGGCAGACACGAAAACTGTCACTCAGGGGGTGGGACAGCTTGCCTCTGAGGTCAAAGAGCTGGTAAGTGACGGTCTGCCCAACCTTAACAATTAATTCTCCTCCACCCACAACCCCAAGATTGATTCTAAGAGGCCAACCTGCAAAGCCACCACCCTGGGGTTGGTTTTCCTCTGTCTACAGTGTCATTTAAAAGCTCAACAAAAAAAAAAGAAACATGTCAACTCTCGCAAAGATGATAGGAGAAGTTCACAGGTGCCTAACATGGGGTCAGAGCCTAGCTTGGGACCTAAGTAATGAAACCTGCTTAGACGAGGCCCAAGAAAGAGTCACTGATTCTATTCTAGAGTGAAGTGGGATAGCCAAGACATCAGACAGAATACAACTCTTACCGTATTTCAGAAGAAAGACAAATGCTCCAGTGAGTTAGAAAAATGAAATTGCTACTTAAATGTTACTCAATAATTACTATGTAGCGTATGGACCTCCTACTATGTGCCAAACATCTGCTAGATGTCGGGGTTGGGGATCTAAAGAATGATGAACAACAATAAATAATAACTGCCTTAGCAATGCAGAAGATACAAGGGTAGGAGGTGACACGCACACACACAGCAATAACTAGGATACAACAGGATGTGCGTTATATTTCTCAATCAGCCTGAGAGTCTTGCCTTGAGTACCTACTGTGCACCAGACAATAAGCTGGAGCTGAGAGAAGATAAGACAATCCCTACTATGAAAGAGCTAATAGTCTGGTGAGGTTAATAAACAGCTAATGAATAAGTGCTATTCATTCTTCCCCCATTGATTTAACAGATATTAGGGAATATGTTGTACATGTCAACACTGTGTCCTGGAGGCTACGGCAGTGGAAATATTCGGGAAACTGAAGGTTGAATGGACAGAGTGCTCAGTGCCCGTTGGAGGGTCCAGAAAAGTCTAAAGGTAACTTGCACTGAGGTCAAGCAGCCGAGGAGCATCCCCAGCAAAGAATGGGTATGAAGTCTTTAAACCATATCTCTGCATTAATATCCCGTGAATACAATTTGTGTGTTTGGCCAACACATCTTCTTCAGGACAGACCACGACTGTCTCATGTGGGTGGCAGAGTTTTTATCGCACCCTTTACTGTTTCTTTGCACTTCTGGAGCAACTCAGTGACCAGGCAATTAAACTCCACCCGTGGCTCTCAGGCTCATTCCCACCACGGAGACACTTGGCAGCTCCCAGCACCACGAAGGCGCTGCGGTCTGAGTCAATACGGCTTTCAGCTCGCATTTCCCATCCCATCACGCATTCAGCGGGCGCTTCCTCTCAAATCTGATAGGAAACTTGCAGGATGTCAGATATGACAAATAGGGTTTTAAAACAGCCAAGGGAAATATAAACAAAGAGATCTGCTTTTAGACTCTGGTAGGAACACTTCTGGAAAAAGAAGTGGAACGGGGATTTTAATGGACTCACTGGGAAACCAGTTCGAATGAGAGCTGATTGGTGGCAGGTGGGCTGCTGACACGCGTGATCCCTTCCATATTTTATAGGAACAACAACAGGGCAATCTACCTTGTGTTGACTTATCTGCTTTTTGAGATTGCCTGAATCTAGGAGATCATGAGCACTGACAGAGCCAAACATTTCCTGGATGGGTAAGAGAAGAATGTATAGAGTTTCTGGGTCGGGTCATTTTATGTTCTTTTTAAAACTCTTTTTATTAAATGGAATCTTTTTCTCCATTAAAAAATATAAGAACGGGACGCCTGGGTGGCTCAGTTGGTTAGGCGGCTGCCTTCGGCTCAGGTCATGATCCCAGCGTCCTGGGATCGAGTCCCACATCGGGCTCCTTGCTCGGCAGGGAGCCTGCTCCTCTCTCTGCCTCTGCCTGCCTCTCTGCCTGCTTGTGTTCTCTCTCTGTTAAAATAAATAAATAAAATCTTTAAAAAATATATATATAAGAACAAGATGTGGTCTATACACACAATGGAATGTTATTCAGCTTTAAAAAGGAAGGATATTCTGATACATGCTACGGCGTAGATGGACCTTGAAGACATTGCGCTAAGTGACAAAAGCCAAACCCTTAGAAAGGGTAGATACTGTAAGAGTTCGCTAATATAAAATACTTAGAGCAGTCACACTCATAGAAACAGAGAGTAGAATGGTGGTTACTAGGGGCTGGAGGAGGGGAATGGGGAGTTGGCATTTGATGGGGACAGAGTTTCAGTTTTGCAAGAATAAAAAGAGTTCTGGAGATGGGTGGTGGTGATGGTTACATGGAACTGTAGCTTAAGAATGGTGAAAATGGTAAATTTCATGCTATGTATATTTTACCACAATGCAAACAATGTAACCATTACCAGCACCACCTTGGAGCTGAAACAGAGTCTCAGGTTGGGAGCTGAAAGGGATCACAGTCATGAGGTGGTCAGTCTACAGTTTCTATAATGTCAATGTTGCAATGAGTTAGCCAGGGACAAACCCAGCTGTCTCAGCCCTACATATTTACCCAGGAGAAATGGAAACAGAATTCTATATAAGACTTGCATACAGATGTCCACCGTAGCTCTGTTGACAGTGGTCTAAGACTGGAAACAATCCAAATGTCCATCAATAGAACAGATAAACTAATTGTGGTATATCTGTACAATTTAGTAATCTCCAGTCATAAAATGAATGAATAATGGAACACACAACAACTGGGATGAATCTCAAGGATATTTTTCTGAGTCAAGGCAGCCAAATATAAAAGCGTACATATTGTGGGATCCATTTCTATGAGTGACAAAACTTATCTATACTGACAGAACTCAGAACAGTGGTTTGATGGGGGGTGGGGGAGACGGCAGGATGGGGAAGGGGTGCAAAGGAATTTTCCAAGGTGACAGAAATATTTGCTATCTCTATAGATGTACAGATGACACGAGCGTGCGTGCTTGTCAAAATTCACCAAACTGTACCTAAGATCTGTGCCTTTCACTGTGTGTGAGCTACCTCACAATTTTTTTTAAAGATTTTATTTATTTATTTATTTGATAGAGAGCACAAGGAGGAGGAAGAGGGAGAAGCAGACTCCCCGCCGAGCAGGGAGCCTGATGTGGGGCTCGATCCCAGGACTCTGGGATCATGACCTGAGCCGAAGGCAGAGGCTTTAACCCACTGAGCCACCCAGGCGCCCCTTACCTCACAATTTTTGAGAGAGGAAATTTTACAAAGGTCACACAGGTAGCTTATCAAGAATAGCATCCCCCAGGGGCACCCGGGTGGCTCAGTGGGTTAAAGCCTCTGCCTTCGGCTCAGGTCATGATCTCAGGGTCCTGGGATCGGGCCCCACATTGGGCTCTCTGCTCGGTGGGGAGCCTGCTTCCTCCTCTCTCTGCCTCTCTGCCTACTTGTGATCTCTATCAAATAAATAAATAAAATCTGAAAAAAAAAAAAAAGAATAGCACCCCAGAGCTGCTGGCTGACCAGGTCCGCAGCGGGAGCCTGGCATCTGCAGGCTTCAGATACCCACGGGCGAGTCAGGAGGCTCTCAGCCAGCCCACTCCCTCCCGCCACGGGGGTCCCGAGGCAGCAATGCCTTCCCACAGCCCCTTCTCCCTGCATCCTGAGCCCTGGAAGGAAGCAGGCGGTGCCGCCCGGACCTCAGCTCACAGAGCACAAGTCACTTCTCAAGTGTGCTGGGAACACTAGCCCAAGTCCTTTCTTATGCAGAGGCCACGAACCAGGACTTAGATGTGCGGACTGTGGGGCTTGCCTGCCTGGATTCAAATCCCAGCTCCGCTCTGACTAGCTAAGGAAACTGGGGTTAAGTTCCCAGGCCTCGGTTTCTTATCTTGACCCCCGCGGGGTGAGCAAACACCTGCAGGCCTGCCCCAGACACTCTTACCAACCAATCCAGAGCCCACGGCCCCGACCAGCTCCTTTATCAAACCCTAAGGGAAGCGAGTCGGTATTTCCTTTTTGGCCTAAACTGTCCCAGGGTCACAAACTGGACAACCGGGAACCACCCGGACAGCCCAGAGCCCACCCAAATTATTCGACACCTATACACATATATGTATTTTCCTGTCCCCACCAGCGGCTTTTTGATATATTGGTGCAAACTGTTTTGCACTTGGCAGGTCACGTGCCCGTCCCCCTTCACGGATGGGAGCTGGCTCATGGGATCCCCATCACCAACTCTTGCAAGGGGCCTCCTCACATATGATCTGGTTGCAAAGCTGAATCTCAGCCCTCCCTGGAGGGAGCCCTGAAGCAACTTCCCTAGGCTTTGGGGCAGTGGGCACCTGTCATCACCAAGGCCTGAGAACGGGTCCCCGAGGCGTTGCAGAGCCTGTCGTCAACTCTTGGAGTTCTTGGATTCCACTCCTAACCCCCTAAGCCAGAGAGGCTGGCCGATGGTCTCATGGGTGAGCAATTCACAAGCCAACTGATTTCTGCAGCTTGGAAGTTTCACTTAGATCCATCTGCCTCGCCAATGGGAGTCTTGGGTGTCGCCCTTTAACTTCTAAGAACTATTTTAACAGTGGCCAAGTCTCGGAAAAAATAAGCCATTTGGTTATACCCAGAAGCCCTGGACCCAAGAGATAGGAGCATACAGCTGAGGAAAGGGTCTAGGCCTTGGGGTCAGGCAGTCTGGGTCCCAGTGTGGCCTCTCAGCAGCCCTGTGACCTTGCGCCTATGACTTAGGTTCTCAGATTCTCAGCCTTCCTTACAAAATAAAGATGGTAAGGTCTGTTATGCGAAGCGAGACATGCGAAGCTCCTGACGTGGTACCAGGCACACAGTAGGCACTAAATAAAGGTTGACGTGTGAAGATGATGCCGTCAATGATGAGAACACTCCAGATGTATACACCCTGACAGCTTCCTCAGCTGTCTCCTCATACATTGTATGTGTGTGTATTTATTTTATTTTTGAGATCTAATAAAACAAAAAATTCACCCCTTTAAGGTATGTATTCAGTGATTTTCAGTATATTCACAAAGTTGTGCAGCCATGGCCACTACCTAATTTTCATCAGCCGCCCCCCCAAGGAAGCCCCAGACCTATTAGCAGTCTCTCTGCATCCTCCCCTCCCCCCAGCCCCTGGCAACCACCAGTCTGCTCTCTGTCTCTATGGATTTGCCTCTGCCGGGTATTTTGTAAGAATGGACTCACAATACGTAGCCTTTTGTGTCTGGCTTTTTTCATTTAGCACAATGTTTTCAAGGTCCATCCATGTCATAGCCTGTCTTGTTCCTTTTTATTGCTAGATAATATTCCATTACAGGGCTCTACCACTCTTTGTCCGTTAACCAACGGATGGACATTTGGGCTGTCTCTGCCTTCTTGTTCCCATCCATTATTTCCCTTGACCCTCATAACCTTCCCCACAGGACGACAAAACAGGTCGTTATCATCTCGTCCATGGCAGAGATGGGAACAAAGGCTCAGAGAGGGGAAGTGACCTCTTGAAGGTCACTGAGCTGGCTGCACACTTGCTAGGGATCAAGGTCAATCCTCCCGACCACGCTCAGTCAATGTCACAGAGCGAGACGAGAAGGGCCGGTGCTTTGCGTTCATCAAAGGAATCCTACAGCATATTAAGATCATTTCAGCTTGGCCCTGTGGGCAGAGGAACGAACATAATTAAAGATCATCTTGCTTCGTAACCCCAGTAGGGTAGTCGACGGCTGATTCCAAGTGGACTGGTGCCAGATCCTAAGAACGGAAGACGGCTCATTCTCACTAACCAGAAAACCCAGGAAAACTCCAGTCTTGCGCTCCGGGCTTTGCCCGGGGACTCTTACGTTGCGTGGGCCAGTTACCCTCCCTCAGCCATTCCCGACATGTCCCGTCAGATTCTCCGTGGCCTCCTCTGTGTTCTTTGCCCCTTTTTGGCTCTCCTGTGCTCAGACCTGGAGGGGCTGACCACACACCTGGCAGAGGCCAACAGGAAAGCCAGCTGCCATCAGAGAAAAAAAAGATGGAAATAATCCCCAAGGCAAGAGAGGAGCAGTCTCCTATCGCAGACAGGGTCAGAAATTCCTCTGCGAAGGACGCCGGCTACTCGAGGAAAGTTCCATGTTCACGGACAGCGAACAATCACCGAACATGTACGTCCACTCAACACTCATTTGCCCGCGTATCTGCTCTGTGCTGCCGTGTGCCAGGCCTGGAAGCGTCAGAGGACAAAGTCAGAAGAAAACAGAGCGCGTCTCTGCGATTCAAATTCTCACGACGGAGACAGAGAAGAGGTAGGAGAAAATAAAGACAAGGAGAAAGGACGGAAATGAGGCCGCGGGGGGCAGAGTCGGGCTGCCCCGCTGGACCAGGTGCCCCGCGCTGCCCCAGGCGTTGGGGACACAGGCACGAGAGGCCCAAAGCGGAAGGGCTCGTGCTGCAGCGAAGAGTGGCTGAAGCAGGAGGGGAGGGTTTATGGGGACCCCCCACAAAGACCATATGGCCACTCCAGTCATCTCCTGCCACATGTCCAGGGGTCACCCCGAGCACCCCCCGTGCTCCTGCGCATCTGTGACTCCCTCTGAGGATGTGACTCATGTGACAGCTGCCCCTCCAGCGACAGGTCAGGGGAGAGCGGTCTTGCAGAGTGAACGGCCCGCGACGGGCTGCGGCCTGGGCTCCCAGCAGCCGCGACGTCCCCAGAGGAGGAACCTTCCAGCTGTCCTAACGGGTACACGAAACAGTAGAGTCAAGTCGCTCGGTCCAAATAACTGACACCACGGGACTGAGCCCAGGGCCGGTACAGGGCACCTGGAAGGGAGGGAACGTGGATGCCTTGATGAGAAAATCTCGTTGAGAACACCTGCAGGCAAAGCGATTTTCCCACTGGTTTTGTCTTCAAACCAAACCCCTGTCTAGCTCCAGCTAAGGGCCCACTCACACTGCTGCAGAAACACGGACAGCATCGTCCCAGAGGCGGCCACGGAGCCATGGACGAGACATTCAGCCTCAGTTCTCTGCTCGAGCTTCGAGCTGCCCAGCTCCCCTGCATGGCTGTGTGAGTAAAAGGGACATCGGCCTCCACGGGTGGAAGACTCTCGAGGGAGAGGAGGGGTGTAAGCCTGGCACCCTGGCACCCCTTCCCTCCCAAGTCCAGGGCGAGCCTTGCTGTGGCCACGAGTCCACTAAACGTATCGTAGCCGCGCACAGCTGACTCGGTCCCGTGGCGACCACAGCTGCATTTAAGAGAGAATACAGCTTTGCAAGGAAGGTCTCCTTGGCCTCCAACAGGGTTCCCTCCCAGTTCTACCATTCCCCTCAATGCCTCCCAATGTAGAGACACAAAAGATCTGCCGGAGAAGCCAGTGACGTAGGACTGGAGATGTGAACTGGGGAACTTGAGGCTCAGCTCGGTCGGTGACCACTTGTCTACCTTTCCCCCCCCTAAGATTTACTTATTTGAGAGAGAGATTGAGCTGGGGCAGGGGCAGAGGGAGAAGGAGAGAACCTCAAGCAAACTCTCTCCTGAGCACAGAGCCCAATGCGAGGCTGATCTCACAACCCTGAGATCATGACCTGAGCTGAAATCAGGAGTCAGATGCTTAACCGACGGAGCCCCTCCGAGTCCCCCGACCACCTGTCTACCTCTGAACAAGGTTCTGCTTGTCCCTGGGGCTCTGTTTCCCCAACCGAGGATAAGGACGGTGGATTAGATAGATGGTTCTAGAATTTCCGTGTGCACCGGGAGGCCCTGAGAAGCTGGTTGAAGCTCACATCCGTGGGCATCAGGCCGGAGTCGGATTCAGTAGGTCTGGGGATGGGGCCCGGCCATCTGCATTCTAATCAAGGCCCAGCGGTGAATCAGATCCAGGAGGACCGGGGACCCCACTTTAGTGACTCCGGACGCCAGGACCCATAAGGGCCCTTTTAAGATTCCAAAGACTGAAGGTGTGAGGGCTCCTCAGTGTGGCAAGAGGAAGCTCAAGGAGGAGATGGAGAAAGAAGCTGCCCCCAAAACTCAGGAAAGATTTGGTGTGAAGGTGATGATTTGCACCCGTTCCTGGCAAGTTTTACTTGCAGACACTCTGGACCTTCTTTGCCTTCGTCTCCTTGGCCCACATTCCCCAGGCAGTAGGATGAGCAGTGGATACAGGGTGTCCTGCGTGCCTCCCTTCTCCGGCTGCCTCTCCCACGCTGACACTTGGGGGCCGGGCCTCAGAATCTGGAAAGACCCTGCCTCCCCACTGTCCGCGATTTCAGGTATTCTTTAAACAAACTGCTTTCCTGCCGTGCCTGCTTTTGTGCAACACATTGTTAGTTCCGGTATCAAAATAATCCAATCATCGCGAGCTTGTGATTGCAGCTTCTTCGAAGGAGCACCTGGTCAGCGTGAAACCATCACCCGGGGTGTCCGAGGAGCTTTTCTGAGGGTGGTGGGCACAGCTCTGTGTCTCTCTGGGGGCTGCCAGACCCCTGCAGACGCCGTCTTCAGCCAAGGGCCGGAAACGGTCACTTAGCTACTGCTGCCTCTGATGGGAAGGAAGGGACAGGGAAGCTCCTTTGACAGGTCCCCCTCTATTACAGCCTGAAAACTTCAGCACACAGTGATGCAATAATAACAATAATAATAATAATAATAATAATAATGAGGTAAGGCCTTGCATAGGCTGTTAGGCACCTGTCATTCCTTTGGGTCACCCTCCACTGTGAACACTTTTTCTCTATCTTGAGAGTTCCCCACCTAGGAGCCCACATCTTTTCCAATTTGAAGCGAGAAGTTTTCTTTCTCAGCCTCCTTTGCGTGCGACTTGGGCTCCCATGATCAGATTACGCCACAGCCGGACTCAAGCCCGTGGCTGGGAGAAACGGGGACGGCGCAGGCAGATCTCAGGCAAGGGCGTGGCCACTACATCGTTTGTGGCGATGGCCATGAGCGCAGCTTAGAGGTGACCCTTGGTGCCCAGTCTCAGGGCTGCACCTGGTCTGTGGCCAGAGGAGGCTGCCTAGGCATCCCCACAAAGCAATTCTGGGATGATGAGCTTACCCCGCGGGTGCCTCGAGCCTGGCTGCCTGGGCTCCTGCAGCCCGAGAGCCCCCTCGATCGCCTCTGCCCGCTTAACGTGGCCGGAGAGCAAATTCTGTTGTCTGCACCAACACACCTGGATCCAGGTGACACTTGGATGCAGACAGAGAAGGGAGAAGCGATTCCTTGGGTAGGACCTAAGACAAATGAGCTTTCAAGATCTTCTGCCTGAGAGCTCTTCAAGAAAAGACCCAGACAGTTATGGAATGGACTTGTCGAAAAGGGAGGGCTCAGGCCACCATCCCGTTCAGAGGCTCCTCCTCCTCTTTTTTTTTTTTTTTTGGCATAATTTTCTCATTTTTAACTTAGAAGAAATTGGTACCGGAGTTTCCAATCCAGCCAGCATGACCCAAGTGAGAAATGCAAGTTATAACTGAAAAGGATGAATTGTTACCCAAGATTGAAAAATTTTTAAAAATATATAGATAATGCATGTCTAGATGTATAGTAATGTGTGTATATATGTACACACACATTATTTATATAATAAAAATATACAGATATTATAAATACGTTAAATAATTATTCATATATATTCTGATTAGTTGGGGAAGTAATTCAGGAAGTCATGTTAAGACTTATCCTAGTTTTGGGACGCCTGCGTGGCTCAGTTGATTAAGCATCTACCTTTATATTTTTTTCTCCCCAAATATGTTTATTTTAATTTTTCAGTGTTACAAGATTGATTGTTCATGCACCACACCCAGAGCTCCATGCAATACGTGCCCTTCTCAATACCCACCACCAGGCTCACCCCCCCCACCCCCTCCCCTCCACAACCCTCAGTTTGTTGCTCAGAGTCCACAGTCTCTCCTGGTTCATCACCCCTTCCGATTCCCCCCATTCATCCTTCCCTTCCTTCTCCTCCTCTTGCAGCAACAATGCCGCCTCCGCATCACAGCCCAGCTAAGAATATCGGGCAGAGGACATGGGAGAGAAAACGTGACTTTCTTCTTCTTCTTCTTCTTCTGCTTAATCTACTACTCATTTGGGAGGAAATGAGCCAAAATAAGTGAACCATGAAGTGAAAGCTGTGGCATGGGGTGGGCTTTTGTCCCAGAACCAGGGAAGGGAATGCAAATGATCTCAGAGCTGTCCTTCCCATTGTGGTCCTGACCTCTTTGACGTCACATTCTTAGACAAATTCTGCCAGCTCCGTCTCTATCAATAAGCCCGTGGGGATGATGCGTCTCCCCAGAGAGAAAAAGGACAAATTCTCAGGCAAGGATGTTCATTTCTAGGCTCTAAGGTAATAAAAGGCCAACAATAATTAGAAAGTGTTTTTGTAATAGTCTCCTCTCTGAAGAGAGGAACACAAAGGTGCTCCGAGACTCGTGCTAATGGGAAATGGGATGTTCTGAAAAGAGCTGCTTTGAATCCGTGCTCCCCGGCCAGCTGCCTGGCGACTGCACACACACAACTTAAGGGTCTGATTTTCCAATTTTCAGAAAATACAGGGCAAGAACTTTCTGGAAGGAAATGAGGTTGAAAAAGAAAAAAGAGAAGAAAAGCAGTGAATTAAGAGGAGCTATAGACCTTTATTTTCTTTTTCTTGGTTCCATAGAGAATCCTACTTGAGCATCATGAAATTAGGATGTTTCCCAAAAAAGTATGGGCTCTTTTCCCACTGGGGAAAACTCTACTGCCCTCCTCTGAATGTCCAAAAGGCAAGATCAGTAGATGGTGGGCGTATTTCGTGGGTTGACTGTGAACAAACCAAATGTGTACCCTGGGAGCCGGTACAAAGCAGTCTTTGCTATACATTTTATGAATGAGTGAGTGACAGGATGAGATAAACGGTTCGCCATTCCCTTAGCCTGCAGCCCGGCACCCGTGTCCTTTCCGTTTCCCCAGAGACCTCGACATTCACTCATTCACGTAATAACTATTTATTGAACACCTACTATGTGCCCGGCACTGTTCTAGGTGCTGCGGATAACAAAGTGAACCAAACAGACAGAAGTCTCTGTCCTTCTGGATCTTACATTCTAGTAGGGGAAGCAGATTATCAACAAATACACGTAAGTAAAACTATGTTAGATTGTGGCAGGTGCTACAGAGAAAAAAGAAAAGGGAGAGGGACAGGAGGTAGCAGGGGAGGACTGCAACCTCTTCGTGCCTAAAAGAGCTTGATATTAGACAGTAGGTCCAATTTAAGTACTCCCTCCTCTTGAAGTCTTTGCTACCCTACCTGGACCATTTATCGATGGTTAGCCAACTTCTCAGTGACTCTGTCTATCCAGGGTTTCTCAGTGTCCACACTGTTGACAATCTGGGCTGGATCACTCTTGGTTGTGGGGGTGTCCTGTGCCTTGTGGTGTTTGGTGCCGCTCCTGGCCTCTACCCACTATGTACCAGGTCTTTAACCCTTTCCCCCTTTCCAGCTGCAACAACTAACAATGTCCCTGGATGTTGCTAATGTCCCCTGAGGGGTAAAACCACTGTGGCTGAGAACAAATAGTCTCCCCCTCGCTAGTCTTTTTTTTTTTTTTTAAGATTTTATTTATTTATTTGACAGAGAGAGAGAGAGAGAGAGAGAGATGGAGAGAGCACAGGCAGGGGGAGCAGCAGGCAGAGGGAGAGGGAGAAGCAGGCTCCCCCCTGAGCAGGGAGCCTGATGAGATTGGGGGCTTGATCGCAGGACCCTGGGATTGTGACCTGAGCCAAAGGCAGACGCTTAAGCAACTGAGCCACCTAGGCACCCCACTACTCACTATTCAAAGGATGTCCATGGACCAGCAGTATGGGCATTGCCTGAGAATGGTCTAGATGTGCAGAATCTCAGGTGCTATGATCAGATCTGCTTAATTGGCATCAGTATTTTAATAAGATCTTGGGGCGACTCATAAGCACATTCAATATCAGGAAAGCAGTGGTCTACACCAGTCCTTTGACCCTAACGGCAGTGAGTCTCAAACCTGGTATGTGTCAGAATCTTCCGGAAGGCTTCCTACAAAGCAGGGATGCCCAGACCCCTCCTGGATCTACAGAAGCAGACTCTCGGGGCACGGGGTCACAGTTTCTGAGTTTCTGACCAACTTCCCAGGCAACTGATGCACACTGACACTTGAGCATCATTGTTTCAGACCAGTGGTTCTCAAAGTAGGGTCCCCAGACCGGCAGCATCAGCAGCATCTTGATGCCTATTAGAAATGCAAACTGTCAGACCCCACCTCAGCCCCACTGAGGCAGAAACTCCAGTGTGGGGAGCAGGAACCTATTTTACCAAGGTTTCCAGGGGATTCTGAGGCTTGCTTGAGTTTGAGAACCACTGCCTTTGACTAGGGGGATATAAACACAATTGCCTTCTGGGCCGGGCATGCATGTATGGAGCTAATAAAGATGAAATATCTTGAGAGGACTTGTAGTATACTAGTCTAAGTTGTTGCTCGTGACATTTGAACAAAAAGAAAGAAGGAAAGAAGGAAGAAGGAAGGAGGGAGAGAAGGAAGGAAGGAAAGAAGGAAGGAAGAGAAAACAAAGGAAAGGAAAGGAAAGGAAAGGAAAGGAAAGGAAAGGAAAGGAAAGGAAAGGAAAGGAAAGGAAAGAAAAGGAAAAAAGAAAGAAAGAGGAAGAAAACTCTCTAGCCAAATAAAACACTCTATAGACCAAATTAGCTAGGGGCCACCACTCTGCCATCCCGCACAAGGTAGCATGTTTCTGTGGTTGTTCTCTTTCTAAGAAAACCTGGATGCCTCCTCAAGTTAGCAGTGATCTCCTTGAGGACAGATGTCTACTTCTTGGTAACCCGTAATAAGTTGGTGATACCCAGGAAGCGCCTGTCGGATTCTCATGATACTCACTGCAGCAGTCTGCTTCAAAGCAGACACACAAAGGAAAGTTTCAGCCAAGAGAGGTTTGGATATGGAAGGCCAGGTTCTCAGAGCAAGGTGTGTATGAGAGCAGGGGGTCTCAACCTTAGCTCTGTGGACGGCTGCGGCCTGGTAGGTCTTTGTCATGGCGTGGGAGTTGGGGCGGGGACTGTCTTATTCCTCGAAGGACACTGAGCAACATCGCTGACCTCCGCTCACTAGATGCTAATAGCACCCGTCCAGCCAACAATGCTTCCAGGCGCTGTCAAATGCCCTCCGGGGGCAAACTGTGTCTGTTTGAGAGCCACTGAATAAGAAATGGGAAAAGGACAAAAACAAGAGGAAAATCAGCCTCAACATTGAAGCCGAGGTCACAGTCTTCTCGGGGTGGCCCAGGCCAAGGACGGAGCCAGGAGGCAGTCCACAGGGTTGTCACTGCCGTCCAGGGCACAACCCCTTCAGTGGCCGTCTGTGCTCCGGGGCGGCCTTTGGGCTTCCTGAGCCTTGTCGGATCTTCGTCAAGCCCAGCCCCCGCCCGACTCCTCTTCCTCCCCCTGCCTTTCACACCTGCTGTTCCCTGGTCACTCTGCACCTCTCACTCCGCGCCCACGTCTGCTTCCGACTTGTGAGAGTTGTGACACGCCGCGTACGACAGCCTACGCTCGGAGCCTGACCTCTGTGTCCGCTCGAAACACCTGCAGAATCAAGACCCCTCGAGTGGTTCTCAACAGACCGAAGGTGCTAACTAATCCCATCCGTCCTCCTGGGGAAGGCGGCGAGGGCCGCCCGAGCTGCGGCCGGGGCCGGGGTCGGGGCCAGGCACCTTTGGGAAGGGTTCTCCGCCTGTTTTTACGACGCCCCATCCTTCTCAAGCAATAGAAGAAACGCCTTGATAACGTTGGGTTAAAAGATATTCACGAACAACATAAATCGTTGAAAATCCCCCTTTGTCCGGGTCTGTGATAAATGGTCTCTGTCTGAGGGGGTCCCCAGGGTCCCTGCATGGCTTCTACTCCGTGCCCTGCTCTGGGAGGAGAGAATTCCAAACCCCAGCTCCTTTTCAATACGCAACAGTCACGGTTACAGATGGATGGCAAGCGTGTGAGCTGCAGCGGGCTCACGCCACTGGCGCGCACTTACTCTAGCATTTATTTTTAACTAATAAGGACCCTAAGATGCAGGTCGCGGGAGGGGAGACCACCTTCGCCTTCTGAGTTCCTACGACAGACTCTCCCTTTACCTGGGCCTGGGTGAGAAGCTGCTGACAGATTTTTTAAAGCAGCATCAACATCCTGCAGGGGGAGGGGTGGGGCGAAGAGCCAGAGGTCAGAGGTCGAGGGAGGGGACACGGGAAGGAGGCCAGCTCCCTACTGGGCACGCTCTTCCGGAGAGAGAGCGGCCCAACGGTCTCTTGAGTCCGGAGAAGCGGTCCTCCACCGAAGCCAAGGAGGCCTTCGGCGGTCGCTCTAAGAATCCAGGCCTCAGCTTCCCCATCTGAGATGCGAGGCCAAAAATCCTCCTGCCACTTCATACGGGTCTTTGTGGGGGTCGCGTGAGCGCGTGATCACGAGTGCATGACGTGTATGCGAGCATCAGGTGAGACAAGACAGCCCGTCTCCGTGTCAGAGGAGGGCTGGCCTTCCAGACGCTCTGGGGGCCCTTTTGTTTCAGCTGATGGGGGCCTGGGTCTAACCAGGAGCATGTTGAGTAGCCTGAGGTCAGAGGCACAGAAGTAACCGCCACTGCCCCCCACTCCCCCGCCGCCTTGCTGTCCCATAGCCATCAGCTCCTGGGTCTCTCCTGTGCCCCCATCCTGCTGATTCAAGAAAGCGAAGCAAAATGGTGCCCTGGGGGCTATGGGCCGAGCAGCCCGGGGAGCCGATGAGTTTCCTCCGAATGCACACAGAGATTTCCAGAGCCCCTCAGGATTTCTCCAGACAAACTTAAGGGCAAGAACCTGCCTTTCTTCTCTTTAAAATGCTGAGTCTAGGAACCAGGGCTGCGAACAGCAAAAACGCTGTATCTAACGCGCTCTGAGAAGGGGTCCCTCCCGTGTTGGGGAGCTAAGACAGAAGGCGGCCACCATGCCCCAGGGATGTGCGAGGAGCCCCTGAAGCAGGACTTGGGGTTCCACTGGCCCAGAGCGAATGGGACACAACTGAAAGTTTTTATTAAAGGTTCTTCTACTTGCAAGAAAGGAAATCACATAGAGAGTTCCCGAGTTTCCTGGAGACCTGATTGTCCCCATTTTTCTTCTTAACTGAAGAATTTATCCAGAGGCTCAGGGAGGTCTCTGTGGAGCCGCATGATCCTGGCCTTTTAAAGCAGCATTAGAATCAGTGGGTCTTTTCCCCCAGTTACCACCGTATCCTCTCATGGGAGGGCCGACCCATCAGGGTCCGTCCCGCACCGGAGCTTAAAGGATTTCTATTTTCAAAAGGAAGACGAAGAGGATGGATTCGAAGATGTTAAGTGTGGGGAGTCGGGATTTTGTTCTGGTTTGGCTCCAAGGAACAAGGGGATCGCCGGAGTCGTAGAGAACAGCATCTATTCTGAAACTGAGATCTCTTTTCATTTATTCTCCTCCCCCTCCCCTTCCCTCTTCCCCTCCCCCTCTTCCTTCTTCTACTTCGCCCTCATCTACGTGTAACGGGGAAGTAGGCTGCAGACAGCAGTTATCTGGACCAACTCGACAATGCTGTGTTTTGAAGATTTTCAGTGGTAATCCTTCTGCAGAGAAGGCGCCGTGGTTCCCACCGGGACACCCCTTCTCATTTTCTCTGTTTGTTCCAGAATAATTACAAGCTGAAGAGAAATATGCCTGAGGTTAAAGTCAGGTGTTCGGTTCAGATAAAATACAGCCGGTCTGCCTGGAAAAGCAAAATGCATTCAGCGTTCCCGTGCGGTGGAGGGATTCAGACCCTCGAATGCATCAGTAGAGGTGCACGCTTAAGAGAAGGGCACAATCCTCTAATGTTCTTGCTAAAACAGTCATCTCCCCAACTTCCGTGCGCTCAGGGAGGCGGGGGCAAATGGATCCTTGGCCGAATGGCTCCCCAGCGTAAGCTCACCTGCCAGTCTCCTCATTGGGGCGATTCAGACCCTTAGGAAGGTCTTCAAGGAAAGCTTTGCACCCCAAATACTCCAAGGATGCCAACGGACTATTCCAGCTCCGGAGAAAGCAAGGGCTCGTCTTGCCTCTCCCGTTCTCATCCATCACATGGGGATCGTGGCTGGGAATGTAGGTAGTCGCCCAGAGGGGGGCTGAATACCGTCCTGCTCCACCCCCACCCCAAATCCAAGTCTACCTGAGTCTCAGAACGTGAGCCTTATTTGGAAAAGGGTCTTCATAGATCTGAGTAGTGACGAATCTAGAGACGAACTCTTCTTGGATTTAGGGTGTGCCTTAAATTCAGTAACGGTGTCCTCATGAGAAGAGGAGAGGACCCAGACAGACACAGGGGAGGAGGAGGTGACAAGACGAGGCAACATGTTCGTGGGAGATCAGAGAGACGATGCCAGAAACGCCCGGAGAAAGAAGATGCAAGGAAGCCTCCTCCCCTAAAGCCTCCAGAGGACACGTGGCCTGGCTGGTGTCTTGATTTTGTCCCTCTCCCCTCCACAACGACGAGAGAATATATTTTTGTCGCTTTAAGCCACCAGTTTGTGGCCATTTGCGATGGCAGCCCTAGGAAACTAATACACTCTCTTAACTAGTATAGATACTACACTAGTAGAATATCTTAATTATGTGCCACTCCCCAAATTCTGAATCTCCAGGTCTCGCTGCACACCTTTCCCTTCCTGTTGCCTCCAAATTGCCAAGGGAACAGGAAACCTTTGGCCCCCAGTGGTGGGGAGTGAGGAGCTGCCTCTCACCCAGATGAGGTGGCTTTGTCTTCATGAAACGACTAGAATACAAAGGGCTGAGACGGTAACAGCCGATGAGAATTCAGCTCTCGACAATGGGTCACCGTGCGCTAGACACGGGCTCCTTCAGGCTGACTCCCTGGGACGTAAGGCTCATCATCACCCCTGCTTTCACCCAAGGGGAGCCACGCAGCAGAGGCTGAGATCCTTGAGCGAGCTGAGCTGGCTTTGATTCCAGGCCCACAGCGTCTGCGTCCTAAACCACCACCCGGCCACCCTCCCGCCTCTCTTCTGCCTCTCCCCGCCTTGCCCGAACCCCAGCAAGCACCCAGGGGGCGACTCTT
>CM052798.1:9242876-9300633 GCA_028533885.1 Nasua narica | reverse complement strand
ACTCTTGGTTTCAGCTCAGGTCATGATCTCTGGGTCGTGGGATCGAGCCCCGAATTGGGTTCCATGCTCAGTGGGGAGTCTGCTTGAGGTTCTCTCTCCCTCTGCCCTTTCCCCCTCCCCCATGCTCACATATGCTCTCTCTCTCTCAAATAAATAAATCTTTAAAAAAATTAAAAATACATTAAAAACGGGTGATGTTCTTACTGCTGAGTTTTGAGGATTCAGGTATACCCTGGGTACAAGTCCTTGGTGTGCCCACAACTATTTCTTCCAGTTTGTAGCTTGTTGCTTCATTCTCCTCATTAGTGTCTCTCACAGAGGAAAAGCTTTTAATTTTGATAACATCCAATTTACCAATTTTGTTTTACATGGGCTGTGCTTTTGCTGTCACGTCCAAACGTAAGAGAACTTTCCAATGGCTCATGGCCACACCCAGCTTTGCTTGGCAATGAGGTGGCCACGTGATCAAGTTCTGGTCAGCGGAATGTGAGCGAGGTGGCACATTCCAGAAACCCTCCTTGAATGTCAGTGGGTACACCCAGTCTGCTCCTTCCTCTCGCCCCTCCGGTCGGGCTTCTGGGAGTGGGGCTGGGACAGCTGGAGCACTATCCTGGCCCTCAAGGTTGGGGGCCATGGTGCAGGGATGGGACAGTGGGAAGCTGAAAGATACTTATGCTTGTCCTGGATTGCTCACATCTAACTTTTATGGGAAAGAACAATAATGTTCCTTTTTATCTACTGTTATTTCAAATTTTCTGCCACTGTTGGCCAAATCTAGACCAGCCGGATATAGCAAGTCGCAGAGGGATGTCACTCAACTGACTCACCTAGGTGTGGGCTGTGTGGGGCTACAATGGCCATCTGCAGTTTTTACCTGCCCACTATACCTCCTGATTTTGGTAATCTTAGTATTAATTATCTGCGTATTCCTCCTGCTTCTGGTATCACTACTGCAAGTCATGTGGTTTAAGACAGGCTGACTCTGCTTCTTAGCGCCACGATCCAAGCCTGGCCAATCAGAGTCATAGTGGAATGGATTCAGTGATGGGCCAATGACTCAGGACTTCTTCGGTAACCACTAGGAATAAAGGTTCTGTGATTCATCTGGGGACTATGAGTTCACAGTCACCCGTGGCCAGTTTGCCACTAAAGAGAGAGCCTTCCTGAGAGTACAATCAGATCAAAGAAAAGAACAGCCAAGTGATGGATGAAAACGTGCTGACTGAAGCACCGAGACTCAGAGCAGGGGCCTGGGAGCTCAGTAAGCCTTTCCAAGCAAAGAGGCATTTAGTCTGAGACCTGAAGCAAGAATAAGAGTGAATATAGTAAAGGGGATGGAGGCGAAAATAAGGAGAATGAGAGTAAGGAATTATCCAGGCAGAGCAAACAGTATGTGCAAAGGCCCAGGGGCAGCATGACCACCAGGTCAGAGCATAGGCTGCTGACTTTCTGTTTGGGCTAAGCTTTGCAGCAAAAGGGTACGATCCTTATCAAGTTGCAGCTCTCGGGGTTCTTGCCAAGGAAACCACAAAGCACCAGATGAACATTTGCGGAAAGTATTAAGACAAGAAGTTATTAATTACCCACGGAGATGAGAATGTAAACCCAGCATAGAAACCAAGAGTCTCAGGGCACCTGGAGCAGGGGTTGCTCAGTCAGTTAAGCACCTAACTCTTGGTTTCAGCTCAGGTCATGATCTCAGGGCATGATCTCAACCCCCACATCAGGCTCTGCACTCAGCATGGCATCTGCTTGAGAATCTCTCTCCCTCTGCCCCTCCTACTTGTGCTCTCTTTAAAATAAATAAAAATCTTAAAAAAAAAAAGGAAAGATAAAGGAAGGGAAAAGAAAGAAAAGAAAAGAAAAGAAAAGAAAAAAAGAAACCAGGCACCCGTGCCATGCCTGCTCCCCAGGATCAGCTACACTCAGAGAGTGTCCGGCAGCAGACATTGTTCCGGACCCCTTGCCCCAGCACCTGTGCCAGCAGGAGAGGCCACGGGCATTGAAGAGGTTGTTAATGGAACGATAAAAGTCCCAACCCGCTGCCTCCCCCAGGGAAACAGGACAGTTTTGCTCACCTGCAAGGGAACACCCAGCACTGGGGCATAGCCCGGCAGGTCCCAGACGGTCGAAACCCGGCACACACAAATTAGGCAGCTCATTAGACCACAATTTTATCAAGCAGCATCTAATATAGTGAATAATTGGGGGCTTTATTATCTAACATATAAAGAGGTATTTTTAAACTTAGCTGAGCAGCAGATTGGGTTTTTAAAAATATTGCTGTTTTAGACCCAAAAAACTGAGAGCATTTCTCCAACCACTTTTCCTGGCTTTCCAGATTCGAGGCTGTGCCCGTGGCTTCTCCTTCCACCTCCACCTGGGGTGCTCAGCAACCATACAAGCTACAGAAAGAAGTCCCCACCTTCCCTCTGGCCTCCAGGGGGAGTGACGTGGGGTTGGGCAGGGAATTACAAGTTCCCGAAGCCCAGTAAGATTCTATAAAAAGGGCAGCCCCTGGGAACGTGAGCCTCGTCTCCCTGCCCTGGATGGCTGAACAAATCACGGGAGATGGGGCTGAGTATCTAGCAGCCTTATGGACTGGCCGACTCCTGTCCCTCGACGGGCCTCCCCTCCGTGCTGCATATGGGAACAGCACAGGAGAATAAAGCCAGCCTTACAAAAGGCTCAGAGGTTTACAGACTGCTGGCAAGAGTAGAAATCAGGGAGAAAGCTTCTCTGCTCCTTGCCTGGGCCATTTAAGATTGGCTCACCCCGAAATGGCCTCTACTCCTTAGGGCATTTATACCATCCCAGATAGGCTCATAGCCATGGTCCCCAATGTCCCCTACGGGGACAATTTCCAGACATCGAGCTCCAGGGGGGACATGTGACCACTAAAAGTGTTGATGGTCAACATTAATTTTTAATGTTTCAGAAAACCATTAAGCTGGTTTGTATTATGCATCACATTTTTACAGCTGGTCATTTCATTTCCAGCTTGGAAAGTGGCTGGAGGAACCTCAATGGGGATATTTACTAGTTTCTCTGCCTGAGTCAAGTTTAAAGGAGAGGCCCAAGCAGGAGTCTCCTTGTCTTGCTCCATGCTGTCTGCAGGGGCCCCCTGGGGGACCATGGCCCTGACTGAGTACAACAGCCTATGGGGTCCCTGAGATGGTGTCTGTTCCCCCCTTCCAGGCAGAGGTACCACACAGAGGACGGCCTGGAGGAAAAGCCAAGAGATACGCTTCTGGCACAGCAGCCCTAGGTGACATTGTGCAGGTAGACTGGAGAGGCTCCGAGGAGGGCAAGGATCCACTCAAGGGCCTTCATTGAGAAGTAACAAGAAGACTGGCTTCCACTGACGGTGAACTGGGAGGAATGGGGCTGGGGGGTGGAGGGGGCAGGGGGCTTGCAGAGTATGGAAGGCAGGAAGCAGGGCAGCCCATGGGGAGGTTGCTGCTGTCTACACCGGTGACAGAGGATGACGGCCTGAGCTGGGTGAGTGGCCACGTAGATGGAGAAGTAGAAGGACTCAAGTCCCATTCAAGAGGGACACTCACCCCCGTCTTTGGGGAGCGGACCCATCTCCCTGCCCACTCTCCACAATGCATGACGGTTTTCTACTATAGGCAGGGCTGACCCTTGCACATCTCAACGGGATAGCCACCCTGAACACAACCACACACACACACACACACACACACACACACACACACACATACACACAGTGAGCGAAAGAGTGTCCTTCCAAAATTCATGGCCATCAGGAACCTCAGAATGTAACCTTATGTGGAAACAATGTCTTTGCAGATGTAATCTGTTGAGATGAGGGCCCTAAATCGAATGACCGGCGTCCTTCAAAGAAAAGAAAGAGACCTACAGAGACACAGATGCATGGCGAGGGCGCCATGTGGAGTTGAAGGCGGGGACAGTGCCTCCAAGCCGAGGACCCCGAGATTGCGAGCAGCCACCGGCAGCCTGGAGACCGGCCTGGAACACACTCCCCTCCAAAGCCTCCAGAACTGAGAAAGAACACCCTTCTGTTCTTTTAAGTCACCCAGTTTGTAACACTTTGCTACAGCGGCCCTTAGAAACTAATACAGCACACACAGACACATGTGTTCACACACACACACACACACACACACACACGTATTTATACATGACTGGTTCTTAACCCTGGCTCCCCACGCAATCACCTGAGGGATTAAAAAAAAAAGATCCTGCGCCCGGGCCCCATCCAGGGCAAATTAAACCAGACTCTTAGCAGGTGCAGCCCAGGTGGGATCATTTGCGGAAGCCCCTGGACGTCTCCACAGAGTCAGCCTGGAGAACGGCCATCGTGACAGGTATCTGGGGGGTGGGGTGGCCTAAAGCACAGGTTCCGGTCAAGCCACCTGCGTCTCCACCATCTCCCATCCTGTGACCTTGGCAGGTCTTGTGACATTCGTGAGTCTCGGCTTCCCTCGTCTGTGGACTAGGGATAAATGACCACACCTGCCATGGGGACTGTGGCAGCCCCGGGACTACCGAACGCAAGCAAAGAGCTTAGCCTCCTACCTGGTGTGTGGCAGGTGCTCAGTGAGTGTGAGAGCTCGTGTCGTGAGTCCTCTGCATGTAATGACATCAACGGTGACGTGCGACCCCGCCCATCCCCACTGTTGTCACCTCTCCCACTTTCTGATGCGCTCTACCCAGGTCATTCGGGTTCCGTTTTCACTGCACGCCTCCCATGACACATCCAAGGCACCAGGGGAGGAGGGTGGGGGTTGGAGGGGTCCTATCACAGAGAGACACAGGGTCGGCTAACGAAGGGACGAGAAAGTCAGGACGGGCGGGCTCTCCGGGCAGCCCATGTGAAGTGTCCCCGGGTCCAGGCTGTCCAGAGAGTCCCCTTTGAAATCAGAGCTCTCCGCGTTTTGTTTTTCTGTGAAATGTCTGAACTTCAGGTCGGATTTCCCTTAAAGCACATTAATGTGCATTTAGGGGCGGGGAGCGATGGACGACTTCTGCCATTTCCCCTTTCCGCATCCTCCGGTCCTCCCTTTCCCCTCCTGAGGAGGGTGGCATCTTGCCAATTAGCTTCATCTGAAAATGAAATTGTTCAGATTCTCCTCCTTGTTCGAGATGAGCAGCGAAGCACATGCTCAGGCTTTTGCCGGGACAGGGATTTCAACGAGCAGCTCGGGAGTGAGCGTGTCTCACTTTGTGATGAAGACACGGCATTCTCAGACTCGGGCTGCTCCGCTCTCCCACCTGCGGTCAACACCTGTGCCTCTGTTTCCCCATCTGTAAGGTGGGAGACATGAGGGCCCCTGGTTCATGAAGAAGAGGAGTGCCCCAAATGACCTCATGCAGGAAGCATCAGAGATGGCGACCAGAATCCCAGGGTCCAGGGCCGTGCCGGCAGCTTCCCCCACCTTTCACTCCATTGCCACTGTTTGCTTTCCCCTTTCCTTTGGAATTGTTGTGTTGAGGTTGGTTTTGAAGAGGGGGGTGGGGCGGAGAGTGTTTCAATCCTTTACCTACTTGACAACTGTGATTTTGTGTAAGCCAACAAACCTGAAAGTACACAGGCGCTGGAATAAGGGACTACAACAAATCAGTGGAATGAAACAAATCAACACGTCCAGAAACAATACATCACCTGTGATATCACCTAATTCAGGGCCTCGCAACCCCGGACTATTGACATTTGGGGCGAGGGGCTGTCCTATGCATTTAGGGGTTTTAGGAGCATCCCTCCCCGCACCAGTTGTGACACTGGAAAACGTCCCCAGACGTTGCCAAATCACCCTGGTTGAGAACCACTGGTCTGATTATCTCGCATCAAGCTACAACACAGGCAGAGCCCATAAGCACAAATGGAATTCCATTTTCTGAAATCCCCATAGAGAACGTGGACAAAGACACAAGCGTGTTCAAGGAGGCCTAAGAGATACCCCAGCACTGACGACAGAGGCAGCGGCAGAGGGTATAGGAACAGCAGCAGAAGGAAGCCTGACTTAGTGCTGGCTGGGTGCCACATTATCCCCCCACCGCCGCAAAGGGGATCCCCCAGTCAGGGCAGTTAGGGACTGGCCCCGAGCCCCAATGTTAGGACAGGACGCGGGATTTCTAGATGTTGGAGTTGTGTGCTTAACTAATCTATTATCTCATCTCCCCCAATTAACAGCAGCAACAAAGAAAGCTAATGTTTACTGAACACTTAGCATGAGCCAATCCAAACAACTTGATATTCACTCCATCCCCCTCCTCCCCCTCCCATAACACCTGTGGGGTAGGTACCATTCTTATCCCCCCACCACTGGACAGGTAGGGAAATTGACAGGTGCAGGCTGGGGGACTCGTCCAAGGTCACTGGGCTATGATAAAGCAAAGCCAAGTTCTATCCTAAGCAGCTGGACTTCACAGCCATTTCTGAGCCACTTGCCTCCTAAACGTGTTTTTTTTTTTTTTTTTTTATGTGCACCCAATAAGCAAGGGCAAACTCGCAAATGGACCCATCCCTTGAGCGGACTCCTGCTAAGGAAGCGGCGTGAGCTGACCACAGGAGAAGAAAAATGGGCTGGAAACATTACACACATTCCAGCCCTGGAAATCGTCTTTCCTCGTCAGCACTGGGTGACCTTCAGGAGCCCCTCCAAAGCCCATAGTCGGCTGGCCAGAGAGCCCTGGCCACTGCGCTGCGGGCCAGCCGTTCCTTACAAAAGGCAACATAACCAACAAAGCCAGTCTGTGCTGGGCTCCACACGCAGGATGTAACTGACTGGGGGGTGGGGGGTGAGAAGCAAGCTGAGCTGTCTAGACCCACAGCCCCAAATGCAGGCACAGCTCCCCACACAGCCCCCAAAAGCTGGGTGCCTGCCCACCCTCACCTTGCCATCTTATTGCTATGCCCTCGGGTGACCAGGGACTGGAAGGTGTCATTCATAGGCTTTATTTACGGTGCTGTGGCTTCTTGCAATAATACACAGAACGGCACGTAAGTATCCAACCTCCTGCTAATGTATAATCCATTTCTGAAGACAGATTCTCCATGTATGAAATATTACGAAATAGAAAATTTTAAGACAGGAGAAAAAAGAAGCCTTAGTAATCCTGTGATCCTTTATCTTTTATCAGCCAGGTTTTATGAAAAATGGAGTTGGGAGGTAGATGATAGACTCACTTCCCAGTTCAAGTGTGGACCCAGTGTTAGCCCAGGATGCTGTTCACCGGCCACTGCTGGCGCAAATGGCACCCACTGCCTTCTGGACACACACACACGTTAACTCCTTGTGACGTTAATAGGAACTCGGCATGCAAAGAGAGGGGGAAGAATGGGTCCCCTTCTGCAAACCCTGTCTCTACCTGTCTCCAGTCTCATAGCCTCCGACACGCCCGCAGAGGTCTCAGAGTGCGAGAAAACCAGGCATGATGACACAGACCTCCGAGCAGCTCACGGCATCGTGAGGCTCGGGGATATGCAATCGAGGTATTTTTCTTTCCACCCCAGATAATCTTTGGTGGTTGTTGTTTTTAAAATAGTACAGTAAAAGCAGACCAGTTTCACAAGCTCTTTCTAAACCAGCACTAATATAAGGGAAACTTATTTACATAATCATTTCCCGAAGGCAAGGGAGGAACCTAATGTATCCTCTGAATCTTCAAAGAGAGCAGGAATCACGTCCTGGGATCTGAGAGTGGAGGGGTGTGTGTTACTGTAGTGCTTTCGACAGTGGATGTGTGTATTTCCTGTGGCTGCTCTAACATATGACAGCAAACTCTGCGGCTTAAACACACACACACACACACACACACACACATTATCTTGCAACTCTGGAGGTCCCAAGTCCACCAATGCACCTGCCAGGGCTAACATCAAGGTGTTGCAAGGCTGCCTTCTCCTGAGGCCCCACGAGAGGATCCAGTTCCTGGACTCTTCTAGGTGCTGGCGCCCACATTCCTTGGCTTGTGGTCCCTTCCAACTATGACATCTCTCTGCCCTGCTCCCAGCAACACACCTCCTTCTCTGCCTGACCCTCTTCCCTTCCTCTTAGAAGGGCTCTCATGGTGACACTGGGCCCACCCACACGATGCATGATGGTCTGCCCACCTCACATCTGCAAAGGCCCTTTTGCTACGAGAGGTTTTGGGGACGAGGACGTGGACATCGCTGGGGGGCCACGATCCTGCCTATCACAGTCTCATAACCAGGAGATACGATCATGTGAAGAGGTATCTCATCTCCCTCCCAAACAGGGGACTATCTGTTATTACAAAAAAGTGAGTATCATGAGTCACTCTCTCCAGTCCGGTACTAGAGATGAGTTTGCTCAGGTCCGGGCACACCCCACTCCGGGCTCAGCTTGAAAGAAGGGCACCAGCAAAGGCGGTCAAGGTCAGGAATGCAGATGATGCCCGTGGGATGAAGCCAAACAAGGAGTCTTTGCAGGGTCTGCACTTGGGGGTCTTGCCTTCTTTTTGGGGGGGCCCTGGCTGAGAGCAGTACAAGATCACATGCGTGGGAGATGATTACTGTTGCCTTCAGGGGGGTAGGAAAATGAGCAGACCTGAGATGAGCAAACCTAACCGATAATAAAATAAAATAAAAGCCTCAAAGGGAGGGTTCTCCTGCTGGGCGCTTGTTCCCAGAACACTCTGGAACTTCTGCCATTAATCCTTAAGCCGCTGACTCTTCTCCACACAGACAATTCTTCATTATGTGTATGTTGCTAATCTCGATTTACCATGGAGGCATTTCCCGATGTAGATAATACTTCCCCAATAGAAGGATTCTTCTATTTATAAAGGGATTACATCGAATTCCCTTAAAAAGAAACCACTAGAGAGATACTATGCTTCATAAAGGTTTGTTTTAAAATGAAAAAAAGAGGTAACCCCCCCTCCCTTCGCCAATGCGTACAAAGCATGGTATGATGTCTCACATTCTTGCAAACATCCTCCCCAGATTCCAGCCCCGCTGTCAGCCCCCCCAGAAGCACCCCACTACATTAAGTGTACCTGCAATGATAATGGGGGAAAGCAAAGCCCCCTGAGAAACTCCCAATCGCAATGGAGAGGTTTCACATAAGCTGCTCCCTTTCCTGCTTTTTTTTTTAATATATAACTTCACAGTTTGGCAATCATGCTTTGGTTTGACAGGGAACTGTGAAAATGTGTCACTTTGTCGTCTCCAAACTCCTAAATCCAATCAAAATAACATTTATTAAAAACCTGGGGGTGCTTGCCAGAATTTGCGGTGTGACATGAAGACGGTCGACCCCCGAGTCTCTCTGCCGACTTTTCTTTCTTTCTGGAAGAACGTGGCACGGTGCTGCAGACCCACAACCCACAAAGGGGCATTACAGCTCCAAGCTCCCCCCTTCCCACACGGGGGGAATGACAGTCTGGGACTTTTCTCCACTTGATTCCCTGGGGAAAATCCAACCAGCCCAAGGCTGCAGGCTGGTGCGCTGGAGCTCTCTTGTAAGTATGCGGGTGACGGGAGAAGTTGTGATGTGCACAGTCTGGAGTCACACATCCGCCACGGTGCGTGCCAGAGCCACCGGCCGGAAGCTCGAGAAAGATCCTACGGAAGCAGCAGCAGAGCCTGGGGTGGGAGGAAACAGGATCGGGGCCAGGGAGCCTGGCCGGTTGGTGTCTCTGCTCCACCACTCAGAGCGGTGCCAGCCCTCCTTCCAGCCTGCGCCACTCTCCCCCTCTCCCAGGCTCTGTTTCTCCGGGTGTGATGTCTCAAACAGGAGTCTTGTGGTTGCGACGGATGGAAATTCCCAACCCTAAGTAGCTTAAAAATAAAGAGAATATATGGCTTGATGCAAATAAAAATATCCAAGGATGAGGCTCTTAATCCGGGCTCAAACTATTCTAGCTCCCGCCATCTGTTGGCTCCTACTCCGCTTGGCTCTGAACTCTTGGTAGCAAAATCGATGCGGCAGCTCCACCCTTTTCATCTTCCAGGACTCGGTGCAGGGGGAGTCACTTTCGAGGAGCTTCTACAGAAGCTCTTGGATGAATTCTGACTGGCCCTGTAAACTAGTAACAGTGGTCAGGGGATGTAACTAGTCTTTGGCTTAAACAGCAGGACCTGGGGGTGGTGGGGGTGGGGGTAGGGAGGTTCACAAACCTCATAGCCTTAAACATCAATGAAAGATGCATCTCCAAAACAAAACTAGGGGGCGATCACCAGAAGAGCAGTGGATTTGGGAGGAGTGGGGGTAATCAATGTGTACTAGCCATGGAATTATGTTATAAAAATAATAACTTTTACATTTACTGTGCCCTTATAAGCTTCATCACATTCAGTCTGGGCAACAATGCTTCCAGATAAGGTATGACATTATCCCTCATTTTTACTGATGAGAAAACAATGTTTCAGAGAGGTTAAGTGTCTCCTCCATAGTCACACAGCTCATGGACAGCAGTGCTGAGATTTGAAGAGAGGCCTGTCTGGACTACACTGCTAGGGAACTGTGATCCCCATGCAGTGGGAGACACTAGACATACAGGTGGCAATTCATTTAATCCTCACGATGGCCCTTTGAGGGAAAGCTTATTTCTACAATCTTCTAATGGTTGAAGCTACTGAGAAAGGTCAAAGGACTCACCAAGTCCAAGCCTGACTTACTAGTCTAAGTTAAGTTGACTCCAGTAGCCACAGTTGCAGAGAGACAAGCAGGGGGCTTAACACGTGCCTGGGAGGGATCGGTCCAATGCAGCATCAGGAGAGAGGCTGGGCGTGCCAGGGACGGCCGGATGGAGGAGTCCCACCTCCACGCTTTTTCCCTTTCTCTGCTTTTGGCGTGGCGATCCATCCCGCCCTCCGTGCAGGGCACGGATATTAGGGGAAATGTCACTGTGCTGTCCCGGCCTGAGAGCCAAGTGCATTTTCAATGGCGTTGGACCGGTTGCTTAAAATCATCCATGGCAGGTTGATTTAGTCCACAGAAACGGGCAAATGATGCATTATTGTTATTGTTGTTGTTGTTATTTGCCTTATTGTCTCTTGGAGAGTCACCTATTAAACGTTTCCCAGCGTGCCACTGGGCCCGCTCCAGCTGTGGGTCCAGGGAACGCGGCTCGGGTGGAAGGACACAGCACAATCCACCGGCACTCCTCCCTCGCCCCTCCCCCGGCCCCGCTGCAGGGACTGCTCCTGAGCCCAGCAGACCTACGTCCGGGACATCTTCCTGAAAATCGGAAAGGGTCAGATCTTACCCACCGGGTGTGAGCGAGGAAGCAAGGTACCCTGGAGCCAGGGGCTGCCGTCTTGGGGCAGGAAGGGTAAGGGGATCCCTGTGGACGATGGAATCAACATGGAGGATGCAAAGAGGAGGCAGGGCTTGGTCAGCTGGGCTGAGCTGCCCTTGGGGCGTGCGGGAAGTGCACAGAAAGTGCTGGAAGTCTTGGATGTTTTCCAGCGTGAGAGGCCCTCACCATTTCGGCCAGTTTCACGTGGAGTTCCTGTTCCTTGCCACTGGTACCTCTTTAGCAACACGGGAGCTCGCCAGAGGGATCAGCCCACAGGGAAGGGAGCTCAACGGAGAGCTGTGGCAAATAAGGAAAACCAGGGTACAAAAAAGGCTCTCAGAGAGCGAACAAAGTCTTCTTAACGATGTCCAACATGAACCCACGGGAGCGGACCCCAACACCTCTCCCTGGTTATCCACGAGACCCCTCCGGATGGTCCAACAATTGGACTTTTAAGAACGAAAGTTTCAGATGGGACAATACCTCCAGTTTTGCTGTGGACTAAAGACAGAAGCAGGACACGCTGGCGGCAGGCACGCAGCCGACGGGGCACGGCTCTCCTCCTCTGGAAACGAGGATGGGGGGACCCGACCCTCGTGGGGTGACATCGGGCGGGGGTGACATCAAGACGGCATCGGGCAGGTTTGTGGAAATAGATTCCGAAACGGGCCCCAGCGTCCTCCAGATGAATTCCATTTACATGTGCATCTGAACTATGAAGCCACATAAAATGCCTTCGTTTCATTTGGGACAATAAATGAAAACTCTTTTGACATTTGAAGCATTTCATGTCTCTGTGCTTGCAGAGAACGGTTCCATTTAACTTGAAAGGGGTTTTCAGTGTAATTCACATTTAATGTTATGAAAGCATTTCTCTCTCACATTGGGCTTTATCTAAATTTTTAAACAAGGCCTAATTTACAGGCTCCAAACGACTTGGCAAATTTCCTACAATCTCATTGAAAAAGTTCTGGCTGCCTATATGCTGCGGCCGTGTTGAAAGACCGCTTTGTCTGGGGTGCCAACTCAAACGAAAACCACTCCGCCGACAAAAGGTCGTCCTTTCAAACGAACCCACAGAATCCATAGGCGCCCACAGGGCACAGAACCGCCCCCAGAGCCGCCCCGTCCCCAGGGGCATGAGACCAGGTGTGTCTGGTGCACATTCAACAGCAGCGGGGACGGGGACAGGGACGAGGGGGTGTGCACCACACAAGGACAAAATCACTTTAGAGAAGACCCTGAATTTGTTCACGGGAGGACGGATGCTGCCGGCATCCCGGAAAGGAGAGGGCAAGAGAATGAGATAAAGGAGGAAGAGAGTTTCGTAGCCCGGCTGCCCGCGGCGTCATCAGCGACCGCGTGCACCTTCCGTGCGCGCATGTCACCCAGATACCGAGGAGGGGCCCGATGGGCGGAGGACAGCTTGTGCCCCCTGAGCACGGCCTCCTCTCCGGGGCACCGGAGACCCCCAGCCCAGCCCACGCGGGGGCTTCGGGGCACAGTGTTCCCTTGCTAGGTCGGAATTTTGAGGAGGGTCACGTGGCCCAGAGCATGAACCCCCTGCCCCTTGGCTTTGCTAATGGCTGCGGCGTCTAAGACGGAGCGAGCTGCTCTGGGGACTACCTGGCACGGAGCTGGGGGGCGTGTGCTAGGAGGCAGGATCATGGAAGCTCTGGGAGATTCCCTGGTGACCAACGAGACGCAGCCCCTGCCTTCACAGAGCTGATGGGCAGCAGGAAGACTACACATGAAATCAGGAGCAACAGGGCATGAGGGCTGAGTCCTTTGTATTTTTTTTTTAAAGATTTAACTTACTTATTCAACAGAAAGAGAGAGATCACAAGTAGGCAGAGAGGCAGGCAGAGGGAGAGGGGGAAGCAGACCCCCCACTGAGCAGAGAGCCCCATGCGGGACTTGATCCCAGGACCCTGCGATCACGACCTGGGCTGGAATAAAGAGATGGATGCTTAACCGACTGAGCCACCCAGGCACCCCAAAGATGGAGTCCTTTAAATCCTGAGCACAGTGCATCGAGCCCCTGCAACATCGCCTTCCCTGGCTCCCCAGGTCAGCCCCTCTGGCCCACCTGCCCCTCAGACCTCATCTCTCACTGACCCCCTCCTACCTGCTGAACCTCCTTCTTCAAACACACCACGTGGCTGTAGCCTCATGGGCCCGTGCGCCCGCTCTTCCTCCTGCTTGGATGTTTGTGCCCCGGGTATCCGCAAGGCTCCCTCCTTCACCTCCTTCCCACTCCTCCCTGCATGGGGCCTTCCCCGACCCCTGATCGGAAGGAACTCCCACTCCAACCTCCCGCTCGGTCTCCCTCAGCCTGCCGATTTTCCTTGGACTCACCCGACAAGTTGCAGACACGTTCATTTTCAGCGTCTCTCCCCCACCTGCCCTACCGCTCACCGCTTTATCCCCCGAGACTCCAGCGGCACCTGGAACACAGCGGAGGCTCAGCGCATATTCACCGGGAAGCACGGTGAGGGCCCGGAAACTGCCGTGGAGCACACAGAAGGAGCGCAGTCTCCGGGAGTTTGGGAGGCCTCCTGGAAGCAGCACGGAAGGGCCAGCGGGAGTTTTCTGGCTGAAGGACGAGAAAGAGGACTGCACGGCGCACGAGCAGCTTTGAGCAACCTGGGAGAGGCCGCGAGGATCTTGGGGCGGCTGGAACGCAGGCCATCAGGGCCGCAGCAAGAAAGGAGAGAAGGGAGGGCAGGCCTGACGGTGCCTCAGGAGCCCGGGCCCAGGGTCACATTTGATCCTGAACCACGGAGAGCCAGAGAGACGGTTTCTAGAAGCAGAATCACGCAGAAACGCTTGCATTTTGAGAGGCCCACTGGGGCTGCAGCATGGAGACGGCAGACTAGATGAGAGGCGGGAGGGTATCATCGCAGGGGGGCAAGTGCGGGGGAGGTGCTGAGTGCCCCCCAGCCAGGGCGGTGGCCCCGGAGAACGCAGGGCCTGGCTCTGTCTCAGGAAGCTCAGCATCCCCGGGCACGCCGCCTGACCTGTCTGGACCTCTGCTTTCTTATCTGCCAAATGGGCGTACTGCACAGCACGTGGGTCTGTGGTGAGAACCTGTGGGAGTCATGCGGCTTCTCGGGGGGGGGGGGGCGGCAAGGGTAAGCGTCCCACAAAAGCCAGCTGCTAGGATGACGACTAGCTTTACTGGCTAATGGCTCGAGCTTTCCATTATCATCCCTGCTTAGCACTTAGAGAATGTGTCAGAACCTAAACTCCGATGAATTTAAATAATGGTGCCATTTGATTGACAGCCAAAAGTTGTGATTCCTGTCTAACGTGTACAGACAGCCCGAGAGGAATGGGGCGGAATGAGAGGCCTCTAATGGCACTCCCGCGCTCCCAGCCGGGCCAGGTCCAACTGGCTGGTGCCTTCAACTCCCCAGCTCCACCAGGTGTGCCGGGGAAGGAAAGAATGCCTACGGGCCGTGCCAGCGCTTCCGGCTCGAGTCTACACTCAGAAGGCAACAGGATCGGGATCAAAGATCTATGACACATACCAAAGACCCCTCAGCATCTCTTAGGTCCCCTGAAAGCTGAAAACCCAGCTGGTGTCCAGGTAGGAATACGGGGGCAACTGGAGAGAAAGGGCAGAGTGGGAAACGTCTAGATCCTTTGCCAGTGGGACTGACCATTCCCGCCCCACATCCTCTCATTTCCAAGGAAGCTGGAAACACTAAGTCGCACCGAGTGCATCTATCCCTGCGAAGAAATCACAGTGTACATTGTGCCAACCTTCCCGCCCTCTTTCACGTCTAATTGCCTGCCGGATCGAGGATGATAATTGAAATTTCACGTAATTACATTTGAAAGGAACGCTTTTAGCTTCCCTCAACTTCAGTCAAAACTCTACCTTGTCAAAATAATCTTAAAGTTTTTTTTCTTAAACAAAGATTGATGTAATATCACTGCAATCTCTTAGCTGCTAATTATAAGCCAAGCCTCTTTGGGGGTTTTTTGGAATATCTCTTTGACTTCTCTAAGTGATTAGTTTGGTCCTCTGCTTTTAAACTGTTCATTTTCCACTCGCGGGGAAGAGTGAAATTCCTTCCCCAGTTTTAATTACAATCAGAGCATTATCCTCGGATAGTACCCGAGCAAGGTTTCACAATGGGAGGGGCTCCTCTGTTAATCAGGGATAAATCTCGTATACTGTAAAGGCTCGTACCTTTCATTACATTACCTTGTTGGTCTAATTAATGGTATTACCCTCCGAACTGTGTGCAGAAGCTTAAAGAAATTCAACAGAAAACACGCTCGAGGGGAAAGCAAAGAATGCGTAATAAAGCACTGCTCATCACACCCTCGGTGCTCCTGCTAATTTCTTCCCTGATTACTACCCGAGGATGGGGGGCACCCTCCAGGGGGCACAGGCTGGGCTCACACAGTTCTCTTTAGAAGCAGTGGCGATGTCTGTATTTTGGTTTCTGGCATAGACTAGCAATTTACCTGTGATATTTAATTAAAAAAAAAAAAACCAGACATCACCTCATCAAAACCTAAATGTTGTTCCTGTTCATTCACATAAAGTTTTTGGTAATGTCTGGTGAGAGCAGGTGGGGTGGTTGGGAGGAACGATCTGAAGGGAACAAGAGAGTCTTTTGCTCTCGGGTCACTAACCCACCTGAAGAAATAACATTACTAATCAGTACAGTGCTAATCAGTACAGAACTTCAACTTCCACCGCACTCTGTGTCAACTGTATGTGGTCCATGGAGATTTTGTTGAATCCTCAAAGCTCTTTATTTTTTATTTTTTGTAGTTAAAAAATAAATAAATAAGAAAACTTATACCCAAAGGAGTTAAGCCAATTCTTTTAAGGCCACACGGCTATTTAAGTAACAGAGGATTGGAGCCAGGCTTGCTGGATTCCAAAGACAACGCTTTGGAGATCAGAATGTACAGATACACGCATGATGTGAATTTCATCTCAGGGAAGGCTTAGAGGTGAAGTGGAGATTTTGACAAGGATTAATTAACGTTTTATGAAAATGTAAGAAATCTCAAAGGCATCTTATTTTATTACACATAATACCATTTATCACTGTTGTATTTTTTATAATGTCCCAGGAGAGCCTGTTCCTAAGTGAACCCATACCTTCCAATCAAAATATATCAATACAGAGTCCTCTTTCCAAGATGGAATCCCAGTGGGCTCACTTTAGGGGCTTTTGGTCAGTCAACATTCATTAAACGCCCACTGTGTTTTGAAAGAAGTCAGCAGCATATCTGGCCTCAAGGAGCTCAGAGGGTAAAAGGGAAAATAAATCCGTGTATTTTTCTTCTAAAATTGCCCCTTCAACCTGTGTCGGGAAAGGGAGATGCTGAGTCAGCAGCCGATCATCTGCCATGCACGAGGCTGGCAGGGTCTGGTCCCCGAAATGACACTTTGTGCCCTGTCCAAGCAGGAAGTCAGGCTTTGTAAGGTTTCCTAGGGTTTGCAATCTTCCCATCTTGTCTTTATCTAGTTCCGCAGAGCAAAGCGCCATGCTCTTCAGAAGCTTGAAGAAGGAAAGCCTGGGGAAACGGTCCCATTCTGCAGGCAGTCTTCAGAGGTAAACAGTAGACAGTGGCAGGCGCAGAAAGCAGACTGAGCTCTGAGAGTCAGAGTCTTTGAACGTCAGGGTGGTCCTGAGCGCTGCGGGAGGGCACGGATGGCCCCAGTGCTTCCTTGTGCACCGAGAGGGTTAAAGTACTAGTCAGAACTCAACTTAAATGAGCATGTGGAGGGGCACCTGGGTGGCTCAGTTGGTTAAGCATCTGCCTTTGGCTCAGGTCGTGGTCTCAGGGTCCTGGGATTGAGCCCCAAGTGGGGCTCCCTGCTCAGGTGGGAGTCTATTTCTCTCTCCCCTTCTGCCACCCCCATGCTTGTTCTCTCTCTCTCTCCCTCAAATAAATATTCAATAAAAACCTTTAAATGAGCATGAGGGTTAAACCCATGAACTTTCTGCATTCAGAAGCAACAAAAAACCCATCTGTGAAATAAAGCACTCATTTCTAAGAAAAAAATACCCTGATATAGCACAGTCATCCTGAAGACCTCAGCATCGGTCTGGTTGTTGTGGGCGGTAAGCCCCCCCTCTTTCCACCCTCCAGCCATCGATTAGCCCCATTAGCAGATGACAAATGACTTGGGTGGCCCTGGTCCAGTCCCTGATGGACCAGCCCACAAAGGATCCAGCCTCCATCTCTAGTAATTGTCTTTTCACTTGGTGGCTCCCGAGGGAGGCTGACGCTCCAAGAAAGGGTCCCCCCGGAGCTGCCCATCTGCTCTGCGGCCTCCGTCAGGCCAGCAAGGAACTCCCTCTGTAGAAGGGCTGACGGGATGGCTCCAACTTCCAGGACAAGCAGATGCAATCGAGACCCATCTGTGCCACTGGTCGACAAGGACACTTTCACGAGGCTGAGCACATGCTGGGGGACATCTCCTAGGATCGTCGCAGCCAGCCTGAGACGGAGGTACGATCATCACTTACATTTTAAAGACGATAAAACAGAGGCCTCAGGAGACGAAAGACTTGTTCTCAAGGTCACGTACAGCCAGCGAGTGGCCAGTGGGCGGCCTGGTTGGGACCGGAACCGCAACGGTTTGCTTCCCCAGCCTCTCACCCCCTGGGCTAGTCTAGCTAGCCTCCGTCACCCCACAGCCTTCTTGGTCTGCTTCCTTCGAAGTTGTGGTGCTTTGGGCTCACGAGTTAAGAGTCCTCCGAGGAGGGGGATCGCCCTGTGGATCACCTACCCAAGGGCAGCCGCCCAACGCCGTGAGCTGCCCGCCTGGAGCTGAGGTTTCCGAGCAGGTGCCCCCCTCCCCCGGCCCCCCACCCCCGCCCCCGCCCGTGGAGACTTCAGGGGCAGCCCGAGGCGAGGCGAATTCCTTTCTCACCCCTCAGATGCTGGCTGACCTCGGGCAAGGCCTTGCTGTGCTCTAAGAACCGAGGATAAATCCACACGAGTACCTACAGGATTGCTGAGAAGGTTTAAAACCATAATCCATCGTCATACAGGATACCACTTTTATAATAAGGTTTCACAGCGCTTCACACAATTCTTGGAACACAGTGAGCGCTAAAAACTCAGACCTACTACTATTTCTTCACAAGGTCCCAAATATAACTTCCACAGTCCCTTCTAGCCAGAGATGTTCTCTCCCCTTTGAACTTCTAAAGGGTGTTAAACTTAGAAATTCTCTTTCTAACTTGTGTTATATAAATAAGGCACACAGGCTTTCTCCTTTTTTAAGCAGTATTTCTATTCGAGTGTAGCTGACATAATGTGACTTTCCTTTCAGGGGTACAGATCCTTTTGTAATTCACAAGCCTGATGAGCGAATATGTTTTCTCCTTAAACAAAAAGCTAGAACCTCGTTTGAACCTCGAAATGAGCTAGGTAGACTCTACGGTGTGTGCCATCTTACAGATGAGGAAAACTGAGGCCCAGAGAAGTTAAATAAGTTGCTCAGGACATGCAGGAAGTGACAGTGAGGCAAGAAGTCAAGTGCAGACCATGCCTTCTGGTGCCGGGGTTTGTCTCTGCTTATTGATAAGTGCAAGGTTATCAATGCCTCGGACAGGGCCAAGGTCTAAACCCCTACCCGCCTCCGCCACCTGGTGCACAAAAGTCTCAATAAGCATTTTAGAAAGAACAGGCAGAAAGAAGAGGAAAGTTTCTGCAGTTACACTGTGACAAATCCCTGGGCAGCGTGTGCCCCAAGTCTCCGCAGCAGGGCTCCCTCATAGACTGGCTGAGCTCCAAGAAACCCATCCCAGCCTCCTGCTGCCCCAAGAATGTGGGGCAAAGTGGATCCTGTACCACTGATGCCAATGATGATAATTACAGTCACGATCATGACCAGCAGTCACTGGGGGGGTCCCAATCTGCGGGGCACGGTTATCGGTGCCTTCATAAAGGCACACGTTCGATAACCTTGAGGACTCTCAGAAGCAGGTGCCCTGTTTTTACACCTCAGGAAACTTTTGCTTTGGTTTTAAATAGAATTTTCGGAGCTTCAAACCATTTCCAAGTTATGTAATTTTTCCCTCATGCTTATAGTTTAGGGAGAAGCAGACGGTACACTTCTGTAGACAGCATACACACACATATAAACACATGCACATAGATACACAGAACTCCCGATTATCTAGACGGGTAAACTGATGCTTAATGGGGTTAGGGTTACAGTAAATTGGTCTGAGGAGCTGAACCGAGGCCGAAACTTAACTTAAAATGATTCGATGCCGCTATTCACAATAGCCAAAAGGTAGAAATGACTCACATGTCCGTCAAATGCTGAATGGGTAAATAAAACGTGGCATATACAGGTGAAGGAATATTCCTTGGCCATGGAAAGGAACGAAGGACTGACACCTGCTAGAACACAGATGAACCCTGAAAGCATGATGCCTGACATGAAAGGTCACAGATTGTATGATTCCACTTAGATGAAATGTTCACAAGAGGTAAATCCCCAGAGACAGAAAGTAGCTGAGTGATGGCCAGGATCTAGGGGAGGGGGAAGGTGAGGGCCTACTTAACAGGTACAGGGTTTCTGTTCAAGGCGATTAACAAGTTCTCTCTGCCTGGAGAACATCCACCTGTCCTCCGAGACTCAAACACAAAGTCCTTTGGAGGCTCTCACCGAGCCCCTCGCCTCGGCTTGGCCTCGCACGCACCAGCACAGTGCTTGTCACAGGGTATTCTAAGTACACACTCTCACACGACAGAGGAGCTTGCGCTGGTTACAAACACGGGCTTTGGGGTCACTGGGTTGTGGCTCGAATCTCAACTCTACCTGCTGTGTGAACTTGGGACAAATTACTTAACCACTTGGTGCCTCGGTTGCCTATTTTGTAAAAACTGGGCTAATACCAATAGCTGATGTGAGGATGAAACACAGAATCACACACACAGCTCTTAGAACGACACCTTGTCCCTCCCAAGCACCCGGCAAATGTCAGTGTCGTTAGGATCCTCACCATCACCATCATCCTGCCTCTGCCCCGGTAGCTCTCGAGCTCCCCCAAGCCCAGCACGGGGCCTGCCACTGAGCAGATGCCCGAGAACCACAGGCTGAATGAAGTTACGATCCATCTACTCAGTTCCTTTCATTTTACTGATGGGAAAGCACGGAAGCGATTCATCCAGTCACGCAACCAGCTGGAGGCAGGAGGTCATGAACTTCCCATGTTGGGTCCTCACTCACCACTAAGACACGATGGGGCAATGTTCCAAAGTACTTCTACAGAGATGGGCTGCACATCTTACAGATCCCGTCATGTGGCCCAAACAAAACTGCCCAGAGACAGTGAGGCCAGTGCTGGACTCAGCTGCCCCCTCTCAGCATTCAAGGCCTTTCTTTGCCTCACAACAAGAGCTGGGAATACCAGCAGACAAGCTATAAATAATTGAGAAGAAAATAATCCAGAAATTAACGAAGGGTCTGCCCCCGAGTCAGTGGGGCTCCCTCCCCCAGGGAGGATGATGCATGAGCTGTCAGAGATAAGACTTTGCTTGGGCATATTTAAGGTAAGTGCAGACAGCAGTGGGGCACCCAGGGAGTCCCTTCTGCCACCACCAAATGGGAAACCTCACAGATCAAACCACAAAATAAATGAGGACATTAAGGCTTCATACACTCTGGGATTTGTATTTGAGAAATCAGGATTGCAACTTAAAGTAGCCCCTCCTCTAATGATTCCATTATCAATCCCAAGTCACTCTTCATCCAGCACTAGAGGTCTTTCACGGGAGACTCTGGCCCCTCGTTTTAAATACTCACAGCTGAATATTATTGAATGCTCAGCCTACATGGGCCAGGGTTTCCCGTGTATTAACTCAGTATTAATTTAATCTCTGTAAAAACACTGTAAGGTGTGAACGACTATCCGCCCCACTATGCAGGTAAGAACACATCTGTCACGGGACTCAACAAGATACATGCTAGGACGGGGGTGCTGGCCACTGAGCTCGGGGGGATCCGGCTCCAGTTAAAGGAAGGCGGTCACACAACCGAGGGTGTTGTCTTATAGGGTCCCTGAGAGACGAGACAGAAACACAATGGGAAGCCCCAGTGTCCTTGGGGGCTCATGATACCAGCTGAATGGCCCGAGGTATGGGCCACATTACCCCTCAGCCTAGACAGCCCCTCGGGAGCCGGCCGAAGAGTGAGGAGCTATCTGATGGGCACCCACCACTATAGTACAAACGCTCAGGAGCGAAATAAATGCAGACGAGACCATCAGGGCAGAAAACCAGCTTCCTAAGTGTCTCCCGCCTGCACTGAAACGCCCCACTTCTATCCCTGAGCTTAATATTTCATGCAAAAGGTAACTCAGAGACCGCCGCTCCAAGAAAGCCCCGGGGAGGACAATCAGGATGACAAATGGAACCCTCCCTCTGTGTCCTGGAAATGCCAGGAGGCATGGGTGACAGGCTGAAATACCTGAACGAACTTGGAGTGGGCCCTTGGCTGAGGCTGATTTATGGGCAGACTGGCCCAGCCCTCACCTTGATTTACATTGCTCGAAGCACATAAACTCCAAGAAAATTTAGTGTTCTAATTTGGGCATCTGGCTTGGGCTTTCCCCCCCCCCCCCACCCTCTTCTACGCTCACTGGAAAACAAGACCACACCGCAAACCTGTCGTGGAGAGCTCTTGTTTCCTACTTGCCCGGTTCAGAATGTAAGTTCCTTGAGGGCACAGAAAGGATGTGTTTATGAGGCATGAAATACGGATGCAGACCCCTGTGTATCTGTGTTTCAGTGTGGACACGGCACGGATCAGGGGCACGCGCCCCGGACCGGGAAGCCAGCGTCCCCATTCTAGCCTGGGCTCCGCTTCAGAGCACTATACGGACTCTGTCAGCTCACTGGTGTTTTCTGGCCTCAGTTGCCCCAGCTGCTAAATAAAAACTGGATGATAGGGTCTTCAACATCCCCTCCAATGTGGTACAGACACTCCGTGATTCCCTAAGCCCGCATGAGTGCTTTTCTCTGGTGCTTCCCTGTTCTCTCCACCCATTTCTGAGTCCCCCTCTCATACATGTCTATTGCAGAATCATGGGCTTACATTATCCGGCTTAAGTCAGGGAAGATGATAGTCCCCAAATTAAACAACCTGCTACTGTAAGACATTCTTTTTTTTAAGATTTATTTATTTGACAGAGAGAGAGAGATCACAAGTAAGCAGAGAAGTAGGCAGAGAGAGGGGGAGGAAGCAGACTCCCTGCTGAGCAGAGAGCCCGATGTGGGGCTCGATCCCAGGACCCTGAGATCATGACCTGAGCCGAAGGCAGAGGTTTTAACCCACTGGGCCACCCAGGTAAAGACATTCTTTAAGGTGAACCTGTTCACTTACTTGTCGAACATAAGGAATAACATGGAGGACACTGGGAGAAGGGAAGGAAAAGTGAATTGGGGGAATCGGAGGGGGAGACGAAGCATGGGAGGCTGTGGACTCTGATAAGCAAACTGAGGGTTTTGTGAGGAGGGTTAGGTGAGCCTGGTGGTGGGTATTGAGGAGGCACATATTGCATGGAGCACTGAGTGTGGTGCATGAACAATGAATCTTGCAACACTGAAAAAAAATAAAATTAAATTAAAAAAAAAAAGTGAACCTGTTGGTTGAGTGACGTTAAAAATCATGAGTTGTGGAAATTTGAAAATGGGAGAGACTTCTTACCCAACGCACTCATTTTGACCCACCCGATATCCCAGCTCCTAAGTGACTGTCTGGGATGCCTCTTAGCAGTGGTGGCCGATGGAGGGACCCATGTCTATGGGCACACAGCTGGCATCCAAGGCACTGTGGCAGCTGGGATGTCCCTTTTTGTTCCTCTTTAGCCTCTCAGTCGTGAAGTCAGGGTTAGAATCAGTCTTCTGGCGTCCCTCACTGTGCCCTTCCCCTGCTGCTCTTTCCTCCTTTGGTTTCCAGCAAAAGGCGAGCACCTTACCTGTCCTGGGATCCCTAAGGCCCACCACGTGCCTCGTCAATCAGAAAACGTGCTTAATAAATGCTAACTGGATGCATTAACAAAAAGAATGAACTCGGTCTCCCATCCAGGCACCTGCTGGTATGGTCACAAGTGTGCACGTTGGCGGTACCCACTTACGACCCTTACGGCACCCATTTGCCACCTTTACGACACTCGACACTCATGGGGGCATGTAGCAAGTTCCCGGCGCCATGCTCGGCAGTTGACCTACACTCTTCCTGTGGTCTTAGAAGAGCACCGGATGTCGGGATAAGGGTCAAACCTGGGAGGAAAGTGAGGCCTAGACTGTAGGGCAATTTGCCCACCTCACACAGCTAAAAAGTGTTGAGAACAGCATATGCATCCAGGCAACAGGCTCAAGAGATTTCTGTCCTACACTTTAAATACTGCACTTGTGTTGCCATCTTAGTATGTTCAAACAAGTCGTTATGGCGAAAGCCAGTGCGGCCCTTTTCTAGGAATTCCTGAGTCTCAGCATACCTCTGAGTTGTACCCAAATGATGGCCTGCTGTGGCCACTAGAATCTACATTTCCTTGATGGCCAATCTGAATGGAAAACCCAATCAAGGGAAGATTCCACTCAGCCAGATCCCATTTGCTGTTGCTCTTATCTTTTTCTCCTGAACTTCTAAATCCCAGGGCAGGACTTGCTTTGTCGACTCGCCCAGCAGATGGTCATCTGGTCTCCAGTGTGACCCTGTTCCCAGGGACAGCTCCCCTCCTTAGCAAGGTTGGCTGCCTCTGAGCAGAAACCTGCCCGTCTCTAATGTTCGCACCTAAGTCCTAGGTGGCCCATCAACCAAATATCAACCAAACACAAAAGGAAAGAGATGAAAACCGTTTACTTGGATCTTCCAGGTGATTTTTATCACAGGTTATAAACCACCGTTAAAAGTAGGGTTTATAATGAGAAAGTGCACACCAGCTTAGGGTGTTTGCCGTGAAGAAGTGAAATGATTTTGTAAATGCCGTCTTCTCTAATAAATCTGAATGCTGCTGGAGAGATTAGGCCATTATCCAGCACTGGCATAAATGAGAAAATGATATGATGGATCACATGCTTGAGGGGTTTTAGGAGTTAGCTGGAGATGGGGCAGGATGATGCTAGTTAGCAACGGCAGTTGGCCGATCAAATCATATTGCCTGAAACCTAGTTGGGGGCCAGTCGTGCTATTCTGACTGTAACTGGTGCTTTCCAATAGTCACACCAGGAAGTTGCTGTAGAAATTTCTGCCTACATGACGGAGGGTTCTTCTTAAAGTCAAGGGACCGAACCATAGATCGATCTGATTGTGTTACAGTGAGGCAGAGCTAAACTTGAGGAACAGAAGAAGAATCCTTTAAAATCAGCGAAATAGTCAGTTTCGGAAACGCAGCCCTAATCTTCCAAAGCACTTCTCAGGCACCTCATCACACATGACAATACTGAGGACCACTCACACAGGACTGAACACACGTGTCCCGACGCATCTGGTAGCAGCAGTTCCTGACCTGTGGGCCACAGAGACTCTGGGTGACCAGAGGGAGCAGCTTCGAGAAAGTCCGAAGGTCTCCAACGAGCTGCCTGTGGACAGAATGAATCCTTTCTCTTGCAGGTATGCAACGTCGTTTCCAAAGGTATGCAGATGCAGAAGCAGCATCCATTTGGCCAAGCTACAGAATTCATTGTACTCTTACACATTTATGTATTTTTTTTTGAAACAGACAGAAAAATTACAACTGCTAATATTAGGGGCCAGAACTCATCCATTCAAAAAAATCTCTCTCTCTCTCCATCCTTAACAAGGGTATATATCAAAACTGGGAATCACTGTGGCAGTGGGAATACGGATAGCAAAGTCATTAAATCCAGAAGAAAACTGATGGAATGGAACGGCCATGTTGGCTGAAGTTTAAAACCACTGAAAACTGGCCCCTGGCTAATGCCAGAAGAGCATGCATGCTCTGTAGGGAAGTAACGGTTTTGTTGGCGCTCGTTTGGGGTACATCACCTGTTTCCTCCGGGTACAACCTCCTACCCCAGCCTGCCAGCCTTTGTGAGTTAAGCTTTTCAGTTCTTAAACCTCCTTGTCCACTCACGTTGCAGACCTCTGGATGATTTCTTAAATGAGCTACTTATGGATTCTGACCACAACCTCAAATACACGCCTAAGGTGCATGTGTGTGTAGGAAGAACTGCAAACCACACTCAAAGGACATCATGGGAAGTTAAGCTTCTTCCAGGAGCAGGGCCGTTAGGCAACACAGAAAAATCAGGAAAGAGGCCTGGGGTATAGAACAAAAATACTCTTGCCTCTGGGAGACAAAAATCGGCTGGGGAAATAAAGAGAATTTCATTCAAAGGTGGGAGAATTCGGCATTCAATAATACAATATGTTATTAATAATGAAGAGATCTATCCGCTGGATCCCAGAGGCTGCCGAGCTTTGTGCCACGTGCACTACGTGTTATTTCATCAAATTGGCGGTGCCCACCCAGGGAAAAACCGTGGGCATCACCTGAAGACTTTTTTTTGGTTGTCACACTATGGGAGCGTCGTTAGCTTTTAGTAGAAGAGACCAGGGATGCTGCTGAACGTTTTACAGTACACAAGGCAGCCCCCCACGGTCAAGAATCTTCTGGCCCAGAATGTCGCTGGTACCAAGGTTGAGAATGCTGATGAATCAACCTCAATCACCCTGTAAAGGAGGCATCATCAGACTCTTGTTCTAGAAGTCCACACCGAGAGCCATAGGTCCCACACATAGGAGTCATAGTGCCAGGATCTGGATCGGGTCTGTCTCACTCTCTTAAACCCACGTATCTGCTATATACTGACCTTCTTTTAAGGTCAATAATGATCTCACAGGTCACTGCACCTCAGACCACAGAGCTGCCAACACAAATGTCTCCTTCTCTTGTCTGTTCACCATTATACCCCTAGCGACCGACTTCTTCTTTCTGCTCTTCTAACACTAGTCGAGCAGTTTTATTGTTCACATCTAATCCACTAGCTTACTCATTCGATCACCATTTATTAAGCTCCTCCTGTATGCTGAGCACTGTGAAGGTGATGGAAGTAACAAACAGGTCAGAAGGCTAATGAAGGAGAACTACAAATTCAGGGGTTGGCAAACTAACAGCTAGAGGGCCGCCTGTTTTTATAAGTAAAGTTTTATTGGAACATAGCCCTGCCCATTCCTTTACTTGTCATCTATGGCTGCTGTCCCATTACCACAGCAGAGCTGAGGAGCTGTGACACATACCCGAAGGCCCCCAAAGCCTAAAGTATTTCCTTCAGGTGCTTGGCAGAAAAAGCTGGCCCATTCTGCACCGGTTTCATCATCTAAGCCACAAGCAGGTATTGAAGCGAACTCCAGGACAAATCAAGAAGTGTTTCTATTTATGCATGCAACTAGCAACTACAATATCTATTGGCAGTGGGGGAATCTCAAATGTTTAATGCTAATACAACTCTACAACTCAAAAGCACCCAAACATTTTGTTCCTCAAAAATATACTTTCTGTTTTTCTAGAGTCCCTTATAAATATGTCTTCAAATGCAGCTCAAATGTGTATTATTGCTATGTTGCTGTCAGAGGTTTGGGAAGCCCACAGAGAATGTTCCTCGTCACACTGAAGTTAAAACCAAGATCAGACCCCAAGCACTGGATGAGCTCGCCTGCCGCACTACAGAGACCCCCGGGCTGACACCCGCTTCTGTTCCTCTAAGATACAAAAGACCCTGTTCTGATCTTCCCTGAGTTTTCTGCCATGCTCTTGGCCCTTGGTCTGTGCATGATTCAGGTCTAGGCAAGAACCTGGAGCGGCAGGAGGTCCACATACTATTCGGGGAGTTGTGGCCACAGCAGAAGTGAGAACATGCACCTACATTGCCAGTATGTTAGGTGGAGAATTTAAACGAACACGTTTTGGTTGCACCTCAACCCAAAAACCTTGATGAAAGAGACCCCAAAGGTTTAATGGAATCTCCCTGAAGGGACAGTGAAGACCAAAATCAGGCAGATTTATGGAGGTGGTTAAATCCTGCCCCTAACACTTGGGAGAATACAGACGTCCGTACACTAAGGCCACAGGCCTCTACCCAGATGTACTTCCCATATTCAAATATCCCAAATGACTGCAGCGATGGGTGCAAAAAATTTTCCTCCAAAGGAGAATTCATTCAAAGATGGGAAGGTCCCTGATACAGCCCTGCCCCGGCTTCTAGATCCCCAATTGCTTGATAGGGAAGCAGGAAGAGAAGCTCTAAGCTTAGGCATTGAGAGGATAAGTCATTTGTAAAACTGTATTCTCCCTTCACCATGGGTGGACATGGGGGCTCAGAGCAGGATAGCACAGGCTTGGGGTGATGGGGTCACCATCTAGGCCTTCCGGGACAGGGCGGCCCATGCCCAAGAGAGAGTGGCTGAGGCAAGGTCAGATCTCACCCAATCATAAGCTATAGGCAGCCCTCTTCTGCCACCACATAGCTGGGCCTGACCTTGTGATGGGACAAAGAGGAGAGAATTTCATTCGATGACCAGCCCAATAATCTTGAATAAATCAGCTTAAATCACTGTGCCTCAATTTCCTTATTCAAGAAATAGGTTGTTGTGTCTACCTCAACTCAATCACGTGGGCCAATTGGTAGAATCCATAGAGACGATGCCTCTGAATGTCTTTTTATGCTACGGAGAGCTGGGTGGTGATAAAATTAGGTGCTTCCCTGGTGCCCTCCTGGGTGCAAAGAAAGGAAGAAGAATAGATAAATGTAGTGGAAACCTGGAAAGCGGGACTAAGCACTGGCTTTGTGGCCTGAGGGTACTAGACCAAGCTTTTGCTTTAGAGGCAAGATGATACACTGAAAGTGGTGGGGGTGTGTTCTGCATTATCCTGTGGTGGGTATATGATAAAGAATGCTAGTCATTCTTTATCCTCATGCATTGACCAGCCGACTTTTAAGGTTCTACTCTATTGGCCAATGATAATGACCTGCTCTGTAAAGCAGCCAACCATGGAATCATGACCCTTCTCCACAGGACTTCCATAAAGACTTAAACGTGCCTCCTTGCCTCAGCAGGGCTGCCTGGCACCACATCAAATTGCACACAGAGCAACGGGAACACATCTGCTAGCTAACAGGCCAAAAGTCTCCACAAAATGGCGGCCAGGCATTGCCTTTCTATTAACTCTCAAAACTAAAGAGGTTTCACATATTCCCATTTTTTTCTCACTCCATATAGTACATCTTTGTAGGAACAGGAAAAACAATCTACTTGATGAACACATTAAGATAATCAACATACATATAATCACAGGTCCATTCTCCCTAGCCATTCTTTATCATGCTCTAGGCTACCATGACTGCAGTCCGGGGTCAGTATCAAATTTCCAAATTTCATACCTAACTATCATCAAGAAATGGTGAGCACAGAATTTCAAATGGCAAGACTGGGGGTGGAGGTGGAGGGAGGGACATAAATTCCACAATGTTCCAAGATGTTCTTACGGAATTAAAGCAAATACACTGTGTTCAATGGTTCTAAACAAGCAAACAAACAAACAAAAAAGTCCACGCCAATCAAAGAAAATGAACTAATTCATTTGTGGCAGTTGAAAAGAAGTCCCAGCCTTGGCCAGGAGGCTGATACAAAGAGTGAGCTTCTTTTAAAAGATGAAGGACAACACCTGCACTGAAACTCATATATTGTCTTGTTCTCTTTGGAGAAAAAGAAACCTATTATTCCAAGATCCAAGCTTTGCATCATCCACATTTCCTTCTCTGTAAGGAATGCCCTTTGCGGAAGCAGGTCCCAGCCCACAGCTACTCTCCACAGTGCCCAATCCCAATCTATCCAAAAAAAGGTCATACTTTTTAACAATCTCTCATGGTCAGTTTAACCTTTAGTAGCAAAATTAATGTATTTTCGCACCACGGCTTTATCACACATCACTGGCGTCATGCACATCTGTGACCGTGTCTATATTTGTCACTTTATCTATTTTGCCGTTACATCTGTGGAGGCCTTTATTAGAAAATGTAATTATGTGTCCATGTCAGTCACACCTACTAGACCATGAGCTCCAAGAGAACTTGGCCCATATCTTATTAAATCTGCGGTCCCCAAAGCTATGTGCCCAATCTGTCAGACTGATGGACACTGAGAGAAGGAAGGAAGAAGAAAGGAAAGAGAGAAGAAAGAAGGGGGGGTGCGGGGTGGGTAAGAGTGTAAGCAAAAAGGCAAAACCATCCTACTGGCATGTCTTTATGCTCCTGGCCACAGCCTCGCCATATTCTTGCCATAGTGAAGCAGGCAAGGGGGGCTCCAGGGTCAGCTGGGCCTGGGTTCCAGTGCCCTGTTCTTCAGATGACCACTTTCCAGAGCTTGGAAAAGCAACCTAGCCTTTCTAAGTCTCAACTTCTTCAGCCGTAAAATGCAGGTGATCGAATGACCTAATGTGCTGCGATATGAAAGTGAGATGGGAAAGCATCCATCAGGCGCATGCTCAGTGCCTGGGAAAGCCAGAAAGGGCTCAGCACGCGCTAGGGGCTGCTATCACCGGCTCTCGGATGATCTCAAAAGGACCTCCAGCTCCCTAGGTCTGATCCTGGAGCATCCCTTTTTCTAGGAATAAGTCAAACCCCTGCTAAGAGGGGTCCACCATCCCCTTTCCCAGAAAAGAAAGAAGTCCAAGGCCTCTCTGGGATGCTCTAGAACCAAAGTCCAGCAGTTTGGTAAAAAGAAGGGGGATTCTCATATTTGAGCATGGCTCAGCCACTAGTCTGCCCTCTTATCCTTCCTTTCTACAGTGACAAAGCATATTTCCTACAGTGAGGCTCTGAGGATTTGTGATGAATGACTTTGTGTCTGACAGGCAGATCCTAATTATAATTGCCACAATGCCAGCTTTAGAACAGAAATGAGTTCTTGGGCAGGAATGGGAGAAACCATGCACAGCCATACAGCATGCTGGTCGAGCCGGCGGGCGGTCCCCGGAGTCACTTTCACTCGTGCTTGAATCCTGGCTCTGTCACCTGCCGGTTCCGTGACCCTGCGCAAGTCACATAACCTTCCTTTCTGTGCCTCAGCTGTCTCACCTGGAAAATGGCAGGTCAACGCTCAATGCAAGTCCTCGATTATTAAATCAGTGCTCTTTTTGATACCACATGTAGTGCGATAAGCAGATCAAATTTCACATGCTGTGATCAGCGATCAGTCATGGATTCAGTCATTCATTCAACAACTATTTACTGAGCTCTTGCTATGTGCCAGGCAATGTTTTAGGCGCTATAAGTGGAGCCGAAAACAGACAAAACTCTGCTCTCATGCAGCTATCATTCGAGACTCACAACCCGCTCTCCCCTACTGGCTGGCATAAAAAGCAGTTCTCAGCCGGGGACCATTTTGGTCCCCCGTGGACATGGGACAACTTTTGTAGATGTTTATGGTCGCCACAACTGGGCTGTGGAGGGTTCTACTGGCATCTAGTGGGCAGAGGACAAGGCTGCTGCTGAACATCCTACAGTACACACAACAATCTCCCTCCCCAGCGAAGAATCCTCTTGCCCTAAATGCCAAAGCTGCTGAGGCTGGGGAACTCTAGTATAAAAGAATCTGTGAAACATTAATAGGTCCTTTGCCGGGAATGGTCTTGGGCAACTGGAGGCTCCTGAGACCACAGGGAGGGAAGCCAGCAAAGGGAAGGACACAGGTGGTCGCAGAAGAAGGAGACCACAAGACTCCAGCTTCGCCAGGACTCACGCCTCCCGAGAGAGAAAGCAAAGTCGAGAAGCGGGAGACCCCAAGTCCAGGATCAGACGGTTCTTTTCACTGGTGACAAGTGACCCCTGGGTTGTGGATCTTGCAAGCGGGATCTGGTTCCCTCTTTGTCAGCTGATTTCACTCCCAAGTGACGGGTATTCCCTCGTTCTTGGTCAATGATTTCATCACAAGGACTCAGAAACTACCGGCAGCCTCGCGAAGTAATACTCAAGAAGAGAGACAAGCCTACAGCTCCCTCGACCTTCTCGACGTATCAAATCAAAGGGTGTTTCTGACTTAGGAGAAAACCCAGGTTTAAGCAGCAGAGGGACCTGGTGGGTTTGGGTTCCTGGCTCCACCACCACCAACCCAGCGACCCTCGGCATCAAAGGGGAATGAGCGAGCGACAGACTCCGGAGCCAGAGCTGGGTCAAAGAACAGCAGAATGCCCTTGGGGGAGTAACGCATCATTCCTCTGCCTTAGTTTTCTCCTATGTGATATGGGTACAAGAACGGTACCTGCCTCATAAGTCATCATGAGGACCAAATGCATCAATTCAAAGCGTTAATACAGGAAGGTACTGGGAACAGTATACGTGGCTCCGAGCGGGGACTATGTCAAAGCCCGCTGTCATCAGCGCCATCAGAGTCATTACTATGTCATGTGACTTAAACTCTGTAGCGAGTGTAAAATATTAGCCCTGGATCCACCTTCCTTGAGAGGGTACTTACTTCTTAATGGTTCACGTTACTCCAAACCATCCGCGGGGCTGAGATGTACTGCTAATAGAAGGCCTGGCCACCGCCCTGAGGTCCTCCAGTGTTTGCTCTCAAGGAAGAGGGTGGGGTGGGGGCTGGGCGAGGCGGCCCTTTCGCCCACTCTCCTCCATCCTCCTGGCCCGACTGCACAACACGGGAGAGCACAGAGGCCTCGGGGGTGCCCTGCCTGCCCAACGGCCTGCTAACCAGCCCCCTCTGAGCTCTCACGCTCGGGTCTCAAGTCATCAGAGGGAGAAGGGGACGGGAGCTTTTCAGAAGTCTGACCCAAAGGTCCGGCAAGGCCAAGTTAACAAAGACACCAAAATAAACTGAGAACCAATGATTCCCCACCACACAGAAGCCACCTGCCCAAACATTTGTTCTTGCCAGACTCATTAAAACTCCGTTTGGCTTCTTTCATGTTTCTAGCAGCTTAGGGCTCCAAGGGCGAGGCAGGAATGCCCACAGAGCACAACCTGGACTCCAGCACTTGGATCTGAGGCCATGTCCAACAAGCAAGAACGTTCTGGTCTCATCCAACCACATGGGAATCCCTTGGCCTGGCCTTCCTCCAGCTTATCACAGGAGAGATGGGGCTGGCAGGGGACCTTGAGGATGGCGACATGGGCCAGCAGGTTTCTTATGTGCTCTCTGAAATGTCAGCTACAATCGGCCACAATGGATGGTCACTCTGTTGGCTTCAGGGAAGCTGTCTTTTCCTAAGTGATCCTGCTTACACCGGCTCTGCCTGCATTTCAGATGCCAGAGACCCGGCGATGAGTGCTGTTGGTGGCACCCTCTGTCATCCTCCGTGTTACTGACCCTGATAGTCAACTCAAATGGTACAGACTAATTTTCATGTTCAAGATGACACAAAAACCTATTCCCCGGCCACAGCGGGCAGGATGAGTTGTGTTCTTGCCTGTCGGATGGCATGGGGTAAGAAGCCAAGCACTAAAGCTCACACAAATCAATCCAGAAAAAAGTCTGAAAAGAACTGGGGAATCGATGTTGATTTCACTTTCCCTAGCTTTATAACTCAGGAGTAAATACAGACAAAAGAGGCAACGAATGTGGTCAGGACCCTAAACTTGACCTTCTGGGCCCCATATGATTTGCACAGTGAGCAGGCAACACTCCGACCAGCATACCCCACCTGCCAGGCCCATCTGCCGCACGCTCGCTGGCAGCCAGCAAGTCACAAATGATGACCTACAGGATTCCTCAAAAGTGCTGGAAGTCTTGGGGAGTTGCGGGGGGGCGGGGGGCTAAAGCAATGGGGAGAACATGCCTTGCTTACCCTGGGACAGTGCTTCCACTATAAAAATCAAATTGGCTTACATTTCTGGTTAATAGCAAAGGAGTTTTGAAAAGTCTCCGTAAATCATGAAACACTGGAAGCATGGAATTAATCAGAGCCAGAAACTTGACTTCAGGGGTCCTCCGCAGGCATTTGCCAAAAACAATGGGAAGACAGTAAATAATAGCCAATCAATAACTAATTTCAACCATGCTGTTGAAACTGACCTGTAAGTAATCTCTTTGCGACCATGGACAGTGATTTTCAGGAAGAACTTTGAAGTCCCACCTCGTGACAGCCTACCAGATTAGGAAAAGACCCATGTCTGTTTCAGCCCATTGATACAGCTGGAAAACCAAGAGGGACGTGACTCGAGCTCCCAAGTTGGGGGGCAAGCTAACAAAGCATGATCTCCGAGACCCCACCCCAACTTGCTCCATCTTCTCGGGCCACTGGAAAAATCCTTTCTCAAAAAAAAGATAAAAGTCTCCTTGGGAGAACCAGAGCATAGGTAGGATGAATTGGGAAGGGGATGCCAAAAGACAGAACTTATTTTGCAAAGCGACAGTGTCTAGCGTCTCTGCAGCCTGCTCATACATTCAATTCAGTCCAGAGGTAATTCATGCTTCACTGCAGAATTTCCACTGGTGTCCTGATGCTAGATAAGAACAGTTAGAGCTGAAGGAGCAGCCTATGTTAGCGCCTAAGGAAGAAAAAAAATAAAGCTTGCATCTATTCATGGAAGGGGACCAAAGTATAGGAGAACGGCCCCTTTCTCCATCCCCGTCCTAACAAATGCAGTAGGCTTCGAGTCCTCCACACCCAAAAAAGATGCGATCAGCACTCCCACTCGCATAGGCATAGAAATACAATCACTTCCTTTAAAAATAAAAACCCAACAAACTAATAGCAGTAGGCACACAGCCTACGAGGCACAAGTGTTTTATGGTATATACAGTTAACACCTATTTGAATCGGGTACAGTGGAGCTTAATTGTTTTATTCTACTCATAGCAAAGCCACCAATTGAATCTAATATTAGTCATTCATCAGATAAAACATTTTCAGGGAAACAAACTGCTATATTTTCCCCTCAAAGAACAGCAAGCATTTTAAACACATTTTCCAGAGATGTTACGCCGAAGAAAACAGCTTAGAAATGTTACTTTAAACAAATCCGTTCTCTGGCTACCAACAACAAGACAAATTGGAACAAATGCTTGGCTCGGTTCTTTCCGAGACTCCTTCTGCCCACCTGTCAAAGGCAGTATTGAGGCCCGCCCCCCAACCCTGGAGGCAACTCGGGAGCTGTGAAACGTGCCACCCTGCCTGGATGCCCTCTGCACGGGATGCCAGCATCCTCATTAGGGATTATCCAACTCACTCGAAGCAGGGAGAGAGGAGATGGGCTGGCTGCCAAGTGTTCTTTCAACACAGATTCCGAAAGAAGCTCCTGCAAAGTGTCGAAAGCCCAGATTTTCAGCAGTTCACTTTCTAGACTCTGTTACATAGCAACCAAGCCAGCTCACACAGGGTACCAACCAAGTTAATATTTTGTTTAAATGACACACTGCATTAACTCTCTAGGAAAACCCAAGTTCTCTTCGTCGACTTACCTGGTGTCAGGTACCATGGCCGGAACAAAACTCCCATGGTGAACTGATGCACTCGTGTAATTCGTTAAAAAAAAAAAAATTTTTTTTTGACCCCAAATCTGGGAACAGATCTAACAATTTCTTGGCAGGGAGAGCAAGAGTGACTCTTCCCCGTAACCATTTGTGCTAGTATTATTAAAAGTACATTAGCATTCATTTAATATATGCAAAATGCCCTTTAGTAAAATAGGACTTCTACAGATGCATTTTGAAAGATACTCATTTCATTCAAAACTTTGATTTGAAAGAAGACAACTCAATAGCACCAAACGCTCCTCGGGCTTGGGCCCATTAAATCTCCCCGACACAGGCAAAATTAAAACAGAAGACGCACTCGGGAGAAGAGTCGGGAACCCACAGGAGCCGAGCTTGAGGTGTATTACGAAGAAGCATGAGGGAACCGACCGACCGTGCTTTTAGAAGTAACTTGAGAGAACCCCACGCTTTCCTTTAGGAATATGAAAGCACCAGCCGAAGAAACCACGAGAACACGGCTACGGAGGGGTTGTGTCCTGTCAAGAATCCTGCCATAGGTCATGAGAGAAAACCAAAACAAGAAAATAAAAACAAAACCGAAAAAACTCGCAGAGGCTAACTCATGTAAAAAGTACTGGATCGGCGTATTCCCGGCGAGCTAAAGTCAACGATGTCCTACTGGGTTATATGGTGGGCGGGGACTTGTTGTCTTTTCACCCATCACCTTAGTTTAAACTCCCATCCATTTAAGAGGGCCAGGTGGCCAACAATTAAGTTGATTTCAAACCTTTAACGTTTTCTTCTCTGATTATAAAATCACTAAATTCCCCCTGGTAAAGGTGTCAAAAAATATCAAGACTGCACAGGGGGAAAAATCAAGAAGATCCTTCATCCAACCCCCGCCCCCCACAGATGGCTTACTGACACGGGCAGGCATCCTCCTAGAACCATGAGGGAGATGCTGGTCTCAGTGCTCTGAAGGCTATCGAGAGATCCAGAAGTCATGTCCACAGCCTCAGGCATTTTTGGAGGAAAACAGAAAAAGGAAACCGCCCAACTACAGTGAAGTGTAGTTGCTTCACTACAACTGAGCCAGCAGTTGAGTATCTCAGTTTCCAAGTCAGGTGCGTGGTTCACCGCGGTACTGACCTCCTTAGCGTGCTCAGTCCGCAGCTGGACCCAGGACTCAAATGAAAGCCACTTAACTTTTCCTTGGCTGAGAAAAGGGGACAGACGGTGGGAAATAAACCAGCACTGTTCAGTCCTCCTTAGCATGGCTTTTGATTCTTAGCAGAATGCCAGTTTTTAGCTATTTCTTTAATGTTGGAAGAGTCTCTGCCTATAAAGAGTAAAGCATTACCATGCAGTCTAGCTTCCCTTTTTTTTTTTTTTCCTCCAGATGCCACCGTAGAGTATCTTCCACACACAATGACAGCGCAAGGGATAAATGACACAAGAACCAGCTACCCACCTTGAAAACTGCAGCAAATAATAGCTTTACAACACCTTCCCACCATTACGTCATGGCTACTTTGGTCCCAAATTCCCGCCCTAATTCCCAAGACTTCTGACCGACTCCCCAAAGTACCAAGTTAACATGACTTGGAATTCCGCATAAAACTAACATACAGGCTTTTTAACATCTTGCACCAGGAAAAGCACACCCTCCCCAGGGAGGTAAGGAGCAAAGAGAAACTGATGGGAGAAGGCATGAATAAGAACACAGACACTCTCTCGCAACACCTAGGAGAAGCTCTTGAAACAACAAAACCAGAAAATTCCTTCGAGCCACTGAGCTATACTTCCATCAAGTGACATATTTATACAAGTGGCCCTCCTAGACTGGATCATTTTTCTCCATTGGATTCTGGATTTCAGCAGTTTAGTTCATTAATCGAATGATATTAATAATCAGTGATACCATTTCTTAAAGAGCAATTAGGCCAAAAAAAAAAAAAAAGAAAAAGAAAGAAAGAAAGAAAAAAGAAAAGCCAGTCTACCCTTTTACTTTTCAATTCACAGAAACCAAACAGGACATTTTTGGATGCTTCTTTCACCTTTAACCCTCCCAGGGGTTTCAGGGCTTCATCACTGTCAGTGTCAACAGGGTCCAGCTGTCCTTTTCCCCCTCCTCCTCTAAAGTGCAAAGAGTCCTTTCCAGCAGCAGCTCCCTGCAACCCACCATCTAAGCCTTCATTTCGCTGGAAGCCCATCACTCAGCCTTTGAGGTCTAAGATTTCCCCCTGGAAAGTGTTCTCGGTGTTTATATTTGCTGGAAATTTAAACTCCCTGCTGAGCAGACCATCTACTGTTGCAGCGATACATTCCGCTATCTGCGCGAGCTCAAATGGGGAGAAAATAAAGTCCAGATGCAATTGAGACAGGGGATTTGGCATCCGTGGAGAAAAAGTGCAAGCCAGTCCAACCCTCTACCCTAACCAAGGCAGCAGAGCCCAGAGCTCGCTCTAGGGGAGAGTCTTCCCGAGAGAAGGAGCCTCCGGAACTGCGGGGGAGCTGTGGCATTCACCCCTGCCGGGGGTGGGGGCAAAGGCCCGGGCACAAAAAGTTTGCCCACGGAGCTGGGGGGCTGTGAGCCACCTAAAGGGCACTTTCCGCTGCGGGAGGGGCGCCGCCGGCTGCGCCTTGCTCCCGCTTGCGGGGCCAGTGTGACCGTGTGAACCCGTGCACACTGCGCCGGGGGTTTTCCTTAATGACAGCAGCCTGGAACTCCCAGCAGGCGTGCAGCGGTGGCCACCGCCGGGAGGAAAGGGTTACGAGCCACAATGCGCGGCGATCTCGCCCCGGGCGTGGAGGCACCGAGTCCCTGGCCACCTCCGGCCCGGGTCCTGCTCGCTCGCCTCCCCTCCGCCCTGGGCGCCGGGTGAGCCCTACCTTGCGCGCCGTGCTGGTGGTTCTCCATGTTCGCCGCCGCCGAGTCCGCCGCCGCCGAGGCGCTGGCTGCCGCTCCCGGGCCCGGGCCGGGGCCGCCGCCGCCGCCGCTCAGTTCCGCCAGTCTCCGGTTGGTGGCCGTGAGTTCGGCTCGCAGGTTGGTCACCTCCTGGCTGGCCGACTGGACCGCCCCATCGATGCGGAGCGCGAGCTGCTTATTGTCTTCCATCATGCTCAGGATTTTGGCCTGGGGGCGAGAGAGGTGACAAAGAGCTGCATGATGCGCGGGGGGCGCGCAGCCGGGCACCCCCGGCTCTACCTGTTGGGTCCCCCGCGGCCCGGCTCCCCAGCGCCCCGACCCCCAAGCACCGGCAGCGCCGGCTCCTCCGGCGCAGGAATGACAGCGGCGCCTCCAGCCGGAGCCGCGGCGGTAGCGAGGCGGCAGGGGGGAGGAGGAGGAGAAAGAGGAGGAGAAGGAGGAGGAGGAGCAGCGATCGCCGAGACCCCGGCGCCGAGCGCGGCTCGGGGAAGGACACCGCGCGCCGCCCGGCACTCTTTCACTGGAGCCTACCATTCGCCGCGCGCTCCGGAGGGGGCCGGGGCCGGGGACTGGGGTGCACCCTCGGCCTCCTGCGCCCCCCACTTCGGAGACACACCCCCCCGGGGGGCGGGGGCGGCGGGCGGCGGCCGCGAGTGGGCCAAGGTGGCGCCCCTGGCGAGAGGTAGGGGGCGCCTGCTCCACGGCCGGCCCTCGGTCCCCTCCCAGAAGCGGTGGGGCAGCCCCCGCCCTGGCTAGCAGGCGCCCCGCGCGGGGCCAGGGTTGGGAAGGGGGTGGGTGCTCGGGAGAGAGGGGTGCTCAGGAAAGAGGCCCGGGAGGGGAGCCGGGATGGAGCTCCTGGGGGGGAGGGGGCAGCTGGCTCAATGGCAGGAGTGGAGCTTTGCTTTCCTTAAAATGCGGGTAGGAAATGTGCAGCGGGGAGCTGAGCTAGTGCCCTGAGTGCCTCTCACTCTCCACCCCACTTCCATCTCCACCACCCCCTCCTCCTCTGCTCCAACTAGCACCGCGCGCCCTTCCCGGGAGGAGCTCTCCATCAGGCCCCAGGGCGGACCACTGGAGCTCTGGCCTCCCCACAGACCCAAACCCCCGCGTGTGCACCCGAGGTGGAGGGCTGGCCTTAGCCTGTTCCTAAGCTTCTAGGTTGGGCTAAATATTGGGGGACGAGAGGGATGAGACCAGGAGAGAAGAAGACCGGAAGGCATCAAAGGGGCTTCTCCCTTTCTCCTCCTCCTGGAGGAGTGTTGAGGCCCTGCTGCCTCAGTTTACCCATTCCCTTTTCAAAGGAGAACTGAGGTAACCTTAAAGTTGATAAACCTATCCAGCTCCTCTTTCTCCCAGAGTACAGGCTTTGCATTTTTCACTGGGGCCCTGGATTCCAGCCACCAGACCTTGTTACCATAGCAAGCTTCATTCCATGCAAATAGGACAATTTGAAACAGCCAATGTAACCCTGAGGACAATGGTGCACTACCACTGAAGCTCAGTCAACCTCGGGAGAGTAGCTCAGAGCCCACTGCAGAAACTGATGGCACGAGCACTGGCACAGACTGAAGGTGCCCACCCTTGACATCTATCAGCATCTACTAAGTAGGAAGTCTACTGTGTGCACAGTGCTTAGGCTGTGTTATCTCTTTGGAGTAAGGATTAGGAACTCTAACTTAGGAAGAAACTGAGGCTCTGGGTGGGAGGTTAAGCGATTGACCCAAGGGCCACCCCCCCGACCACCACCCCCAGAAATCAGGTGAAACCAAGCCGGAAGTAAGCAGTCATCTGATTTACAATTAGTCCCACTGCACCTTGGATGCTAGATTTTTATTTGGAACCATAAAACCCCACTCTTGCTCCAACCCCCTGGGGCCACTAACAAGCTTTTGTAAGAGGGCACGGCAGTATTGGTGGACCGTGTGACTGCAGACATAATTTTTCACTGTCTGCTCTACCAAGCTAACTGGTCAGCTGGGGATTGAACCCCTGACCTGAGGCTCATTAGCAGGAATTCTGACCCACTGGACCAACCAAGGAACTTGGGCTGCTTGGTGTATCTGTAAATCAGGATTTAGTTCTTTGAAGTCCTTTGGTTAAATTATGGAGGAACTTAACTGTGAGTCTTCAAAAGGGGGGGAGGGGCTGTTACAGTTCAGCCACTATTGAAAACGGTTTGGAGGCCCTTCAAAAAGTGTAAACACAGAATTACTATATGACTGAGCAATCACACTCCTGCGCACGTAGCCACAGAGTTGAAAACTGATACCCCCAACAAAAGGTTGTAGGCAAATGTTCACAGCAGCACAATTCACAATAGCCGGAAGGTGGAAACAACTCAAAGGTCCAACCACAGAAGACTGGATAAATAAATGGCGGTATATCCATACAATGGGCTATTACTCAGCCTTGAAAAGGAATGAAGCATTGACAATTGCCACAATGTGGATGAAGCTCAAAAGTAGTCTGCTGAGTGAAAGAAGCCAGACACAGAAGGTAACATGATCTCATTTCTGTAGAATAGCCAGACAAGGTAGATCCAGACAGACAGAAGTACGTGCCAGGGGCTGGGGGAAGGGAAGAATGAGGAGTAACTGCTTAATGGGTTTTGGGTTTTATTTTGGGGTGATGAAACATTTTGGAAGTAGACAGAGGAAGTGATTGTGCAACATTATGAATGTACTAAATGCCATTGAATTATTTGCTTTAAAATGGTGCATTTTAGGGACACCTGAGTGGCTCAGTTGGTTAAACATCTGGCTCTTGATTTCAGCTCAAGTCATGATCTCGGGGTTGTGAGATCAAGTCCTGTGTCTGGCTCCGTGCAGGATGTGGAGCCTGCTTAAGATTCTCTCTCTCCCTCTGCCCCTGCCCCCTCTTAAAAAAAAAAAAAAGGTTCCTTTGATGTTGTGTCAATTTCACCTCAATAAAAACAAAAGTCAGCACAGATGCAGACTGCAGTAAAAGCGGGGGAAGGAGTGTCCTGGGAACAAACTCTCCAAGGAAACAAACAGGAGCAGCTCTATCTGGAGAGCTCACAGAGAGCTTCCGCCTGGGAGAAGGAGGGTGGTCGGTTTTCATGCGTGATCTGTCTTTGCAGCCTTGCCACCTAACCCATAGTAAGCCCTCTGCAGATGAATACGTGTGAGCGTGTTCGTATAGTAAACAAACTGACCCAAGTGTTACTCATTTTCCTCTTCAGGGAGATTATTCCCACCCACCAGAATCTTAAAATCAAGTCAAAACAAAACAAAACAAAACAAAATCTAACAAGGAGAAAAGAAAGCAAACACCCATTCCTGGAGTTCCTTCTCCTTCCTCTCTGCCTCTTCTTTTCCCCAGTTGTAATACAACCGCTGAAATGTTAAGAAACTCACTTTCGAAACTCCTGGCGTGCCTTCTAGGATTTTAAAGAATTTTATTTTTGAGAGATTGCTTCTTAACCTGAAAAGGGGGGCTTTTCCCAACTGTGTCTCCTTATGTTCACCCACATGCAAAAGGACCAGATCTCAGACAGAAAGCCTGGGATCAATTACCCTCTAGAATCCATTTGATTGAAACCCAAAAGATTACTAGTCTACCCCCCAACTTCCTCCACTGCCCGTCCCTGGGTGATCTCAGGTAACAAGATAGTCACAGAATCCACCAGCATCCACGTCCCTGCGCCCTTGCTTAACACCCTATTGCAAACCCACTTGGCCCATCTGCAGGCTGATGTACTTTACAACTCATTTCTTGAGAAACGCATATAAAAGTGGGGGAGGGGCTCCAGAGCTGTCTATTAACCACAGCCCTCTCTCCTGGGGATCCACGACTCTGAGCACGGGACTGTGCATGTTCCTAACGTTGCAAATGCAGGCCTCACAGCCCAGACAACTGATGTTAAGAGCCATGCCAGAAAATGGGCTTGCTTCATAAGGATCTGCTCCCGTTTCCCAGTGTTTCCAGTTGCCATCTTTCCCGTCGGCCAAACCCCATTCAAAGCTCAGGCAGTGCACTGGTTGACCCTTGTGCACTTGCCAGCCTCTGCCAGGTTTTGCTGAGTGCCCCATCTTCCTGAGCAGAATACGCAACTGAGCAGAATACGCCATGATGTGCACTGGGTGCCCTTCATCGTTTACCTGGGCACTTGGGAAAGTCTGCAAAGGCATCCTCGCTCAGAGGAAAGAAAACTCACTAATAAGAACCAAGGCAGAGAGCCTAGCCCATTGCTGACAGCCTTGTCCTATGCACCTCCCTTCTCCCATAAATAGAATGACCTTATAATTTAATGTCCAAACTGGGACACTTTTGAGAGTGAAAGAGGGTGTTATAAATAATGAAGCTGGGACAAGTGGCAAAAATTGGAACTGTCCCAGGAAACCTAGTGTAGGCGGTTGGCCCGCCCTGCAACCAAATGAGGCTATCCGGTCCTAGAAGGCAACTTTGGGGTCCTTTACTCCAGCACTCCTGTGTCTACTGGTGGGGCAGAGAAACACACAGCCAGAGACAGGAAGGAGTTGGGAGGGATTAAAAGGCAGAGTCTTTCGAAAATGACCCGTCATCCTACTAACGTATATCCAGCACCGGAGACTGTCAGACCAGACTCTTGCTGCAGGGGCAATTCCTAAGGTAACACTTCCTAAGCTAGATCTGAGAGCGAGCTCACGGTCTTGCACAACCTGGCCTCATGGTGTACCTTTCTTCCCTTGCTCACTACCCTCCGGTCACTTAATTCTTTTGTTAAGATGTAGATCCCTCGTGCCACGCCCCAATGAACGTGATCTCTGGGGAGGTGCCAGGGACCTGCAGTTGCGTCAAGCTTCCGAGGAGTGCCTGGTGGAGTGCGAAGTCGGAGACTCACTGCCCCAGGCACCCGGGCAGGTGCTCGAAACGCACTGCGCACGCGTGGGACACACATAAGTGCGAGGAAGCCTCTGGACCTCAGGAATGTCTGCAAGAGCTCCCTGTTCCCTCCCTTCTGGATGCTGTGTGTCCTGTCTTCCCCACCCTCCTCCACCCGAGAGTGCCTAGGGAATCACCCTCCCTCCCGCCCTGCAGATGGATGCTCTGTTTATTCAAATTGTCACATGCAACTCCCGACCAATCTAGGAGTTGTATCTTTTGTACATTTATGCAGTTTACCTTGGCTGAGTGGATTTTAACATGTGCTCTGGGGAAAAGGGCAAAGCAGCTCTGAGCCAGATGCAACCAGGACTTGGGCGTCTGGGTGAGACCAGGAGGGGGGCAGAGCCGTGGAAGTCGAGGGGAGTGTGCAGGCAGAGAGCCCCTGCAGCGATGCTATCATCCCTTCCTGGGAATGCTCCCCTGCTGCCATCAGTCACCCTCATTTCCACGGTCATGCAATGAAAGGATGGAGAAGAAAGACACCGGGAGGGGACCACAGGGCAGGGGACCATGGGGTTTAGGGGAATAGCCTGGAGCTGTGCAAATGTATGTATGTACAGGTATCTGTGCCCCCCTCCCCGCGCAATCCGTGTGGACACAGAGAAAGTTATTAGCACGAGGACTAACATTCTACTCTTGACTCCGCCAGCCGTCTCTCACCCAAGGGTCGGGAAGCCGGCCAGCTGCACCCCTCTGTGTGTATTTAACCAACTGAGTCATCTCTGCATGTTCTCCACCTGCGTACAGTACTTCCACAATCACTTGTAATTCAGACGCCCCTGTGCATGGACTAGATAAGTATTAAATATACGTACTAACCATGGACTTAAAGTCTCTACTTCTTCATAGAAGTGTAATTTTTTTCCACGTCCCTTGCAGCCCCAGGCCCTTCATTCTCGGCCAGAGGACCCGATGGGATGGAGAGACAGAAGGAGCCGCTCCTTGGTGGCCGGTGCAGTAGCTCTTCGGGGCCCTGGGGACCCATTTGGTAAATTAGTTCTTTTGCTTCATGAAATGGTACCCCAGTGGCTTGAAATGTTTCGCAGACCTACCCTAAGTGGGTCATTTATTCTTTTCTCACTGATAGTATTACTCGTGTGATCTCTAGCCTATACGAGTTGTTTGCTATGCTTTCTAGGGCTGGGTGAGGAGATGGGTTTTTGGGGTTTTTTGTTTTGTGTTTGTGGGGTTTTTTTTGTGTGTATTTTTTGTTTTTAACAGTAGTGCGTTAGACTCAGTAAGGAGCACAATGGGACTTTCCAAGAATGAGATTCTCAGGACCCCTTACCCCTTTCTCCCCATATGTTGCTTTGCCGTTTATTTAACCAAATGATATCTTCAGGAGAGGTTGTTTTGCTCATTTCTTCTCCCACTCCCGCCCCTTTGCTCAGACTCTTGAGATCTCCTGCTTCCTTCTCTGTTCAGTGCTTTCTACTCCTAGGATGCCTTATGCACTGAGCACCCCCTCCCCCTTGAGATCAGTGCCACAAAGACAAGTAGGGCCCTCACTCCAGGCCACGGTGCAGATGTCATATTAGGCACCAACCACCAGGGGAATGAAGACCCCAACGCGCTGATGACTCCTTACAAAGGCATCTCAGATATGGAAATGCGTCCTTTCTCCAGAACTGGGAGTAGCAGTAGTAAGAAAGGGCTTTGGAGTCTCGCCCCAGGAGACTCTATACACTAGACCTTTCCAGCACTAAAGTGCCCTGAGAAGAAATATTGAATACCCAAACAGTATAGACCATTCAAGGAAGGAATGAAGGAGTGCACCTGCGACCATCTGCTCTGATTCTCGGCATTAGCTGTCCAGTTGTACCCATAATTAGAAGAGAGCTGTTTCACCTGATGTTCGGCTCATTGGGATAATGTGTCTTTAGCCAGTAAATTGTTAAGTTGCCATATTTATCTTAATGGACTGCCCCTTTATTTGTTTACCTGCCTTATTTTATGCCGGGGAGAAGTAAAACAATTTTACAATCCAATATTGGGAACCACAAGGCCACATTATGAGACGCGTGTGCGGTTCAAGAGGGAACTGTGTCAGCTCAGAGCGATATCGGTTAAGGTGCTCTTAGCGTCCTCTGCCATCTTGGTAGTGAAATGGTACCCTGACCTGTGTCCAGGTAAGGGAGCAGTGGATATGTGCTCCTTTTGAAAAATAAAGCACATGAACAGACACTTCTCCAATGAAGACATACAATGGCTAACAGATCCATGAAAAAATATTCATCATCATTAGCCATCAGGGAAATTAAAATCAAAACCACATTGAGATATCACCTTACACCAGTTAGAATGGCCGAAATTGACAAGGCAATGAACAACAAATGTTGGAGAGCCTGTGGAGCGAGGGGAACCCTCTTACACTGTTGGTGGGAATGTAAGATGGTGCAGCTACTTTGGAAAACAGTGTAGAGATTCCTCAAAAAATTAAAAATAGAGCTACCCTATGACCCTGCAATTGCACTACTCGGTATTTACCCCAAAGAAGCAGATGCAGTACAAGGAAGGGCCACATGTACCCCAATGTTCATAGCAGCAATGGCCACGATAGCCAAACTGTGGAAAGAGCTGAGATGCCCTTCAACAGACGAATGGACAAAGAAGATGTGGTCCATATGTACAATGGAATATTACTCAGCCATCAGAAAGGATGAATACCCAGCTTTTCCATGAACATGGATGGGACTGGAGGAGATTACGCTGCATGAAATAAGTCAAGCAGAGAGTCAATTATCATATGGTTTCACTTACTTGTGGAGCATAAGGAATGGCATGGAGGACATCAGGAGAAGGAAGGGAAAAATGAAGGGGGCAGTCAGAGGGGGAGATGAACCATGAGAGACTGTGGACCCTGAGAAACAAACTGAGGGTTTCAGAGGGGAGGGCGGTGGAGGATGGGTGAACCTGGTGGTGGATATTAAGGAGGGCACGTATTGCATGGAGCACTGGGTGTTATATGTAAATTCCAAAATGAACTTTGGAACACTGCATCAAAAACTAATAATGTATTGTATGGTGACTAACATAACATTATAAAAATTAATTAATTAATTAATTAAAAAGAAAAACAAAGAGCTAGGAGGTTTGGCTTTACAAGAAGTTGGCTGAGGCACAGAAACAAGGGCTGGGGGAGTGGCATTCTCGGGCATCCTGCACCCACATGTCCAGCCCCAGCCCCTCCCCCAGCATGTCGCTTCCACACCTAGCCCCTCAAACCGCTGGGGCTCTAAGTGCCGGAATGCACGTGTCCACACTCTGAAACAGCTCTCCTGTCTCCTGAAGAGACAGGAAATAGTCTGGAAAAATAAATAGAGCTGGGAGCTCCCCCATCCACAGGGGCCAGTGAGGAGTCCCTGAGGACTAGGGGGTTCTGCAGGTGATCCTGGGAGCCTTTTAGCTTTGGGGAAAAGTGTTGAGCCTGAGTCTTCAGGCAGCTTTGGGAAGAAATGACAGACAGATCTAGGTTCTCATCCTGTCACTCATTAGGAGGCATCAAACCAAAGTGTGAACTTCGATGTCTCCTAAAGGCTGGACGAGTCCAGGGACCGGGCTAGCCCACAGAGTACCTTAGCGCAAGTTAGAAAAGATGCGTCCTCCTCCCCCAGGTGAAGGCAGCCTGCTTGTGGGCACAGATTCAGAGAATGGAGCCCTAGCCCTCCGGTGCAGGAAGATCATTTCCAAGCAGGAAATGATCAAATGAATCACTTACCACCTGGATTTTCCCCTGACTCAGAGGGTTTTCATGGCTCTAGCTTTTAAAAGATCATTGGCTATTATTGTACGAGTTCAAAGTAACATACGTTTACAAATCTGTGTACCCTTTTATGTGAAGACCATTGAATGAAGTTATTTTACCTTTTTCATTAAGTTTCGGTGATTTGATAAACACTTTCTTCTTCAAAGTTTTCTAGACTTTCTGAGAAGATGCTAAATGAGCTGGCAGATTCAGAATCTGGTTTTTGCCTGAAAGTGTCCATAAGGGGGTACTATGATAATAAAATAGTAATAATGATTCTAGTGGGTTCTTATATCAAACACACTGCTAAGTACTCAACTTACCTCCCTGACAACAGCCCCATGAGGAAGAAGCTACCATTATGCTCATTTTACAGATAAGAAAACTGAGGTGTGGGGGGGTAAAGTCACACAAGGTCATGGAGCCAACAAGAGGCAGGGCTGGGACCTGGGTCAATGGCGGGTCAATGGGGTGAGATGGTTTCCTCTTCACCACTATCCTGCATCACCTCCTTACTCCTCCAAACTCACTGTTTGCACTGGTGAAACGAAAGTGTCGGAAAGATGGGACTCAGGGACACAGCTGAACTGAGGAACTCCGCCCCAGGAATTCTCCGCTTTGCCATTGGGAAGACATTTGAGCATTCTTGCTCGGCCCTATGCCACTCACGGTTCTAGTGGGTCTGATTTCCCAGGTGCACACATCCATACTTTGAGGGCACAGCAAGTGGGAAAAGAACATCATCCAGCTTGTGGACTTGAGAATTTTAGAACTGGAAGGGACCTCAGGGTTCAGTGGCCGAACGTGCTTTCTTTACAAATGAGGGCACTGAGACCCCAGGAGATAAGTTCACTTGGCTGGATAACCCAGACATGCGGGGGTGAAACTTACCATCGCTATTATTTGTTTATATTTTTATAAGTGAGCACGTGGCCATGGGAGAGGTTCAGTAAACATTTGCTGAACTGAATTAAATTGTGGCATTTGATTTATCCATCTGAGGGGGCGCATCCAAAAAAAAAAAAGAAAGAAAGAAAAAACCCAAAACAAACAAAGAAAACCAAACCAGCTCTATTTCTGATCATTCTGTTGTGAAAAGCTTCCAAACTCAATATAAGGTGAAAACCTCCACTCTGAAGCCTTCCTTTGAACTTACACTTCTTTTTCTTGTAAAGGATAGCAAACTTGGCAACCGATTCTTCCTGAAATTAATAATCAAACCTTGGAAATCTTCTTTGGTTATTCCAACAACTTAAAACAAAAAGAAACAAAACATTCTTTATAGTGTCTCCCCCTCTCCTCCCTTCCGACACCCCCACTAGGGAACAGCTGTGTCTGTTTAAAATTGATTTTGATCTCTCAGAAAGGATCTGGTTTCTCTGCTCACCGAGCTGCTGCCTCGGGATGGCATGTGTAGTTCTGAGCATTGGGGTTCTGCTGACTTGGCTGTGATTCTAACAGACCTTGCTCTTGGGGATGTGGGGGATGGGACACCTTCGCTGCCATTGGTGTGGTGGTCAGATGTCCCACTCTCAGGAGCCATTTTGCCCCCAGTCCTCATTCTTCTTGCCCATCTATGGCAGATCAGATTATGGCTGCTAATTCCTCACTCCCTAGCACCCACCTTGCCCCTGCTCCTCACTTCTCAGCACCTCCCCCTAGGGTGGATGGGGCCCCTTCCTCTCTCCCACTCCACCATGTGACTTGTTTTGGCCATCGGAGTGTTTGTTGACTTGCAGCAAGCAGGGACCTTTAATGCTTCCACACCATTCATTGTGTTTGGCCTCTTATGGTCCTGTGATCCTCCATGAAAAGTGCGTGGCCCAGGCAACTGCCTCATTATTCTCAGCCCCAGAAGGAAGACACAGGGAACAAACCTGAGCCCAACCTTCAGCCTGGAGAAAAAGCCAGCCAGAGCCTAGCTGCACCCTCAGAAACGTGCTGATCCATAAACGGGAAAAATGAATGCTGTTGTAAGTCCTAGAGATGCTGAGGCTATTTGTTACACACCAGAAATGGACCGATACATCATTGACACCAGCAGCTGCCATAAGGCTGTCATCCCACCTGCTGGCAAAAGAGCATTAGTGCTCACTAGCTTGTGGAATTTAAGAAACAAAATATGAACATAGCGGAAGGGAAGGGAAAATAAAATAAGATAAAAACAGAGAGAGAGAGAAACCATAAGAGATTCTTAACTTTAGGAAACCCACTGAGTGTTGCTGGAGGGGAGGTGGGTGGGGGATTGGGTAACTGGGGGATGGTCATGAAGGAGGGCACATGATGTAATGAACACTGGGTGTTCTATGCAACTGATGAATCACTAAATTCTACCTCTGGGGCGCCTGGGTGGCTCAGTGGGTTAGGTCTCTGCCTTTGGCTCAGGTCATGATCTCGGGGCCCTGGCATCAAGCCCCACATCGGGCTCTCTGCTCAGCAGGGAGCCTGCTTCCCTCTCTCTCTCTGCCTGCCTCTCTGCCTACTTGTGATCTCTCTCTCTGTGTGAAATAAATAAATAACAATCTTTAGAAAAAAAAATCTTTAAAAATAAATAAATAAATGAATAAATAAATAAATTCTACCTCTGAAACTAATAATACACTATGTGTTAACTAAATTGAATGTAAATAAATTTTTTTTTTTTACAAAAGATACCAATGGGGAATTTATTGGCTTAGGAAGTTGGGGATCTAGAGATAGGTCAGAGCTCAGGGATCCCAGGAGCTCAAGACAGCAGATCTTTGTCTCTTGCTCCTTCCTGGCCTCCTTTCCCATTCTCTTCCAAGTACCTGGCCTCTCTCCCCATAGAGGAGGCTGGGGGACCACGGCCAGAGGCAGCTCAGGACTTACGGTTCGCTACTTTAGCTACCTCAGAGGAAAAGGCCCCTCACTCTCCTATTGTTCCCCGGCCAGAGCCAGCCTACCCCTGGGCCCCAGCAGGGTGCTCCCTTGACAGAGTAGGCGTGGTGTGTGTGCCCAACCCAGAAGCCCCACAGAATCACATTGGTGACCCCACCAGAGATGTAAGGATCAGGAAGGAGCACATGGCTGGCGGGGGGGGGGGGGGAGGGGGGATAATTAGCAGGCAGCAGGAGACAAGCAGTGGTAGACGCAGGCCACAGAGGTCCACGCCTCTGACAATGCTGCCCCAGCCAGAGCTGATGAGCCTGGGCCTGCAGGCTGGTCAGCAACGTGAACAAGCCGGCCCTGGCCACTCACTTGAACTTTTCATCATTCACCCGGGCCTGGAATTCCCATCTCGTCTTCCTACGTGACTGATGAGTTTAGACTTACCATCTCCAAGCTTGATTATCAAGTGGGTGTAACAAATGCATAATTCATTATGGTATGGCAATGCCAATTAAATGAGCTATTATGCAAAATCCTTAGTCCACGTAGGGGATACTGTAGTGTTCTTCCCAGTGTTCCTCCTCGGGCCCATGCCCTCACCTGCTGAGAGCTAGGAATGTCAGCTACCGATGGCTCACACCTGCACCTGTCACTAGCAGCTGTCCTCTGTGGTAGGGGACACCCTCACCAAGGCTGCACCCCCACCCAGGGACCAGCCCTTGGCCACAGACTTGAATTAAAAAAAAAGCCCAGCCCTTCTGCCTCCATTTGGACCACTTGGAAGGGCCATCCCAGCTCCAGAGGTCCCTCTAGGCATCAGGGGCAAGGCACATAGTCTGCCAACTTTCCCCCCTGCCCAAACCTGACTTCTTCACTCCCCTACATGACTACACCCCTAGAGCACTCCCCGGTAAACTGTCTGCATGCACGGAGCCTAATCTAGGGCATCCCGGGGCTGACGTGCAGGGAGTGCTCCTGTGTGACAGTTAGAGGCACTGGGGACAGACACTTACTCTTCCATTGGGCCACCACCCATCTGCCAAGGGCACACTCAGAAAAGACAGGAGAATGAGGATAATGTGCTAGCTAGGACTGCAGACTTGCCTATGGAACCAGACTGCCTGGGGTTAACTCCCTGGTCTGCCACCAACAGCTCTGTGACCTTGAATTCCCTGTGGCTCAGTTTCCTTATCTGTAAAACAGCAGTACTGACAGGTCCTATCTCACAGGGTTGTTACGTGGACTAAATAAGTTGATGAGTATAAGGGTTTGAAACTGCACTGGACTCGGAGCAAGTGCTTCTCGGTGTTCGCCGCTCTGTTTTCACTGGGTGGTGCATCAGGTGCCGGGGATGCAGGGACGGAGGAGACCCAGTCCCTGACCTTCCAGCGTGCACGGTCTAGTGGCCGAGACAGATACAAAGACAGTACGGAACCCGGCTGCATGAGTCCTTGGCTTATCTGGGAAACAGTTAAGGACTTAGAAGTGCTTCCACTCTTATCCTGAGTGAGATGGAGCTATTGAATAGCTTGAGCAGAGGTGTAACGGGAGATGTTCATGCTTTACCATGCTTCCCTGGCTGCTGTGTGCAAAAGACTTGAGGAGGACAGGAGCAGAGGCAAGAAACCATTCAGGAAGCTGCTCCTAAGTCCACAAAGTCATGATAGTGGCCTGAAAGATGGGTGAGACATGGAGGGAGAGTGGTGAGCACAGAGAGCAGGATTGGGTTCTAGAAGGGAGAAGACACAGGATTTGGTGACAGCTGACTGTGGCACGTGCGTGAGAGAGAGGGGTCAAGGATGACTTGAATGCTTTGGGTTTGAACAACTAGAAGAAGGAAAAATCTACTCATGACTGGGGAAGGCTGTGGGGGGAGCAGCCTTGGGGGTAAGGTGTATGTGAATTTTCAGATGCATGTTAGACATCCAAATGGAGCTATCAAGTGGACAGTGGGATTCATGAGTTTGGAGTTCAGGCAGTGGATCTGAGCTTGAAATAGGAATTTGGAAGTTGTCACCATTAGGTGTCATTCAGAGGCAGCACCTGGCAATGTGGTCACTGGTGGCCCTGACTGGGGGTTTCATAGGGAGGACGGGAGGCTGACACGAAGCACCTGGTTTAAACTCTGGTGCACAGCAGATGCTCATGAAATGATAGTCCCCTTCCTCCCCATCACTGACCACACAACTTATCCAATGCACAGCTATCACCCACTTAGCCATCACTTTCCACATCTGTTAATATCAGTCCCATAATTATTCATTGTACGTGGCTATGATCTTAATACTTCTTTTTTTTCTCCCCAAATATGTTTATTTTAATTTTTCAGTGTTACAAGATTGATTGTTCATGCACCACACCCAGTGCTCCATGCAATACATGCCCTTCTCAATACCCACCACCAGGCTCGCCCACCCCCCCACTCCCTCCCCTCCAAAACCCTCAGTTTGTTGCTCAGAGTCCACAGTCTCTCCTGGTTCATCACCCCCTCTGATTTCCCCCCATTCACCCTTCCCTTCCTTCTCACAATGCCCTCCATGATTTTCTTTATACTCCACACGTAAGTGAGACCATAAGATAATTGACTCTTACTTCTTAAAGATAATTCATCAGGGATGGTGAACCCTGAGCTGACTGCAACACAGTGTGATTATCCCAAACGTCCCAGAGATGACCAGAAAATGTACAAATATCCTAATAGTCAGCCCTGAAAAAGATGCTGGATTCCTGTAGCTAGGCATCACGATCGGTACTAATTGTCCCTTACTTGGAAATTAAATGAGCAGATTCCCCCCTCCCCCCCGCCCTACCACGTGGCTAAAGGACTGTATGATGTCCTAGAAAATAAAAAGTGAATAAATCCAGTATGAGAGGCAGCAGGCAGTCTCACACTGGGTTGCCTGCTGCTTATTAATAATACCAGCACATTGCATTAAATCAGAGGTGAGGCTTGTTGCAGGAGCGCTAAGAATCCAGGAGCACTAAGAATCCAAGCCTAGCTGTCATGGGCACCCCTGGATTCTGTTCCTCATCTAGCAATCCACCAGCCACTCACTTTGTGCCCGTTAATTTCAAATCTGAAGATTAAGGCATGCTTTAAAAAAAAAAAAAAGTTCCCGCAGTGGTCAAATAGAATGCTTATCCTTGCCTTTCGGAGTATACTCATGAGGTGTGAAAACTATAATTTTTGAGCATTAATATGTGTCAGATACTGTACTAAGTACTTTACATTTCTCCTCTCATTTTATTATCTTGCAATTTAATCATCATAACAACTCCACGAGGTAGGTATTAGTAACGCTATTTAAGCTGAGGGTCCAAGAACTAAATTCTGAAGGTCACATTGTCAGTATGGGCTGAGCTGGGGTTTGAAGTCAGGCCCCACTGATGGTAAACCCAGACCCTAAACATCTACCCTACACTGCCTTCTAAGAAAAGATTGATGTCTTAAGCATGCAAACCCTCTGACTTACATTTTTATTAGTCGAGCACCGAGGATTAAAAAAAAAAAAAGACAAAATGTCTTGGTCCCCGCCTTGAATAAGTATACATTATACTGTCTTATAAAGCGGGAATGATAATACTCACCTCCAAGGGTCATTATAAAGTTCAAGTAAATTAATGAATATGAAACCATCCTCTTTTCTAGATAAAGGGTGTAATAGGAGGCCCGTTTAAAAAATAAATTAATAAAGCTCACGAATATCAACATGTTTTATAGTGTTGAACCAAATCCTAATACATGGTCACATTTACTACTCCCTCCTAAATTTTAACTTGTACATGAATGGACCAATTTTTCTCCCAAAGAAACATGCAATATTTTGTGGCAGTTGACATAAATCTACTTTGCTTCTATGACTTGATTCATTTAAATTCTTTCCTTTTCAATTAAATAATCACCTAGAATCTAAAAAGACATATTTCCATTAGTAGATTTCCAAATAGATGACCTCTGAGACCACAAGGGTGTATGCAAATTTTCCTGATTGCTTTTTATCTTCTTGTGTATCACTTTCCCTAAAAATTCTGTCAGTCAGTGTATTTAAATTCTTTTCTCATCTCCTCATTGCACTGCTATTTACAATAATGAGTCACAGCTGAAAGGGACAGAAATATCATGGGCTTCTCTGAACATAAGCCAAAAGGGAGGGTGCTTCACGCTGGGGGGTGGGGGGGGGGGAAGGCTAATGCATGATAAGGGCAAGACTTTCTTCTACCTGTGTGAAATGGAATTCCAAATTCCCATGAGTTACTTTCCAAGCCTTGTCCAGTCTGTTAGTCTTTTTGATAGAACGTGATACTCTCTATGAATAATAGCAGACATGTATTAAGTGCTTGTTTCGCACCTGTTCCATAGGAGCTCATTAAATCTTCCAAGTCAGGGGTAGGCAGTCTCATTATCTTTACAGTTGAGAAAATGGAGGTTTCGGAAGGAGGGATAACCTGTAGTGTGTCGCAGAGGTAGGATTTGAACCCAAACTTGGGCTTTTGACAGTTGGGCGATGCATTCCAGCTCTGCCAAATGTGGGACTGAGGGCAAATCGCTTTGCTTTTTAAAATATTTTATTTATTTATTTATTAGGAAAGAGAGAGAGTGAGAGAGCATGAGAAGGGAGAAGGTCAGAGTGAGACGCGGACTCCCCATGGAGCTGGGAGCCCGATGTGGGACTCGATCCCGGGACTCAGGGATCATGACCCGAGCCGAAGGCAGTTGCTTAACCAACTGCGCCACCCAGGCGCCCGCTTTGCTTTTTAAACTTGCATTTTCTCATCTATAAAATGGCCACAATAATAACTTTGGCCTTGCCCCTCCCAAGATTGCTGTGGGACTAAATAAGTCACTGGGTGTGAGATTGCTCTGTAAATTACTAAAAGCACAGGAATCACCACTGTTATTGGGAAGTGAGTACAATGGGGGAAATCAGTCCTTCAGCAGAACCGAAGGTCACTCAGTAAGTGGGCTCACACTGACTAATCCCAGCTGACTGTGCTGTGCACATGCTGACCACGAAGGCTCCACGGGGGCTCTATTTTCCCCATGATCTGATCTTGCTGCAGTACTGAGATACTACCCTTGGAAATCGGCCCTTAGCAACCCTCTAAAGTTCCTTCTCACCTCCCCTACAAGCCAATGAGATTAGTTTTGCCACCCTCTTTGATTAGTGGCACATTTCCAAGCTGAGGGTGTCTGTGGAAGCAATCTTTATGTTCAGATTTATTAAAGCCACCGTTGGTTTAATGAATTACCGCAATCCAATGAGCCCATAGATAGCTTGTATTTAACTTTTATGTGGCTGCCCCAGAAACCAGCTTGAAAAGCAGAAATCAATGATTGTGACAAAATCTCGATACAATTTATTTTGAATGTTCAGTTTGGGATTTGATGTATGCCATTGTCAGATATATTTTATGCTCTCAAATGAATTTTATACTTCCTGATTAAAGGGGTTTAGCAATATCAGTAGGACACGATTTGACAAACCTTAAAAGAAATGTTGCGATAGTGCCCCCATCCATTACATGCTAGTTTCTAGCCAGATTCGCAACACATTTTAATCAACAGCACCAGTAGCTGCATCTTCAAACTACCAAAGGGAGGCCCTATTTACCAGTTCTTAAGTTAATTAGCAAAAATGCATTTAATTAATTATACCCACTGTGAATATTTGATTCCCTGGTAATTGGGTAGGGTATAGGCAGGAACCAGGTGGTATGGGAGGGGTGGACAAATTGACTAGGAATCTTCCCCTTGGAGACCTTGGTCTCAGTAAATATTATTTGCTCTTGGATTTTTTTTTGTAATGCACCAGCTACTATTTAGAAATAACCTGTTCATAAGCAACACCTGCAGATTAGCATGAAGTTCCTATTTAGAGAGGTGTCTAGACAGAACCTAAAATAAGAAGTTTAAGTCTTCAGCATTCAGTGGTAGAAGGCCATAAGACTTTCACAGAAACCAAGACCGGGTGGCTTTTTAAGTTTTCAGACTAATCAAATTATTATAAAGATGCCCACAAAAGGGGATTAAGGTTGCCCTGAAAAAGAGCATGACCTAATAGATACATCCTATCCAGAATGTTCATTTGTCCTCTGATTCATCATCAATGCATCTGTATATCCATTAACATATCCATCCTTAGCCCATCTACCCACCCAACATTCCACCCATCCATCCAGTCATCTGTCCATCCATGCACCCATCCATCCATCCACCCACCCATCCATCCACCCATCCATCCATCCATTCACCCATCCATCCATCCATCCACCCATCCATCCACCCATCTATCCATTCATCCATCTGTCTATCCATCCACCCATCCATCCACCCATCCATCCATCCATCCACCCACCCACCCATCCATCCATCCATCCACCCACCCATCCACCCACCCATCCATCCACCCATCCATCCATTCATCCAACCACCCATCCATCCACCCATCCATTCATCCATCTACCCACCCATCCATTCATCCATCCACCCACCAACCCTTCCATATTTCTAGTCTAACTAGTATTTACTGAGTGTTGACTTTGTGTCAGTTATTCTGCTAAACTTTTGTTGTAGATAATCTCATTAAGTTTTCCCCACAATCTATGAAGTCCCATACAAATCTCACTTTACATTTACAGCCTCTTTGTTCTACAGATGAAGGAAATAAGGCTCAAAGTGGTTAAGTAACTTATTCAAGTCACACTAGGGTCTCCTGTTCATCTCCCATCTTTAAGACGAGGCCTTTTTTCTCCCTATTACTTCCAACCTGGTTACCCTGGGTAAGAATTCTGAATTATCAAATTTTAACCAGCTTAATATCTGAAAAGAGACATGACTCCCCTCCCATCACATGTTCATCTCAGGGGATGTATTTATCCATTTATGTGCCAGGCCCTATGCTAAGTCCTAGAGATAAAATGGTAGACAAGAAAGACACAGACATTGTTGCTCAACCTCATAAGCCTGCAGGCTACTAGAGACACAGAATGGACAACTACTTAGCAGTTTTGTTCAGCAGCTTGAAAAACATGACCCACAGGATAGGAGAACAATCAGAACTCTCAGTCATGTATTACTAGCTTTCTAAAAGCTTCTACCTCATGAACGTCTTCCAGCTATGTCCTCTCCTCTGTTGACCACTGCTACTGACTTGGTTCAGGTTACTTGCCACCTTGTCTCCAAGATTATAGCTACAGCCTCCTCACTGAGTCCCTGATCACTTCCTCCAGTCCTGCCCCTTCCCCTAACCAACTGAAATTCCACTCTGATGCAGAACTATGTGGTTTTTTTTTTAAGATTTTATTTATTTATTTGACAGAGAGAGAGATCACAAGTAGGCAGAGAGGCAGGGAGGGAGGGGGGGGAAGCAAGCTCCCTGCGGAGTAGAGAGGCCAATGTGGGGCTCGATCCCAGGACCCTAAGATCATGACCTGAGCCAAAGGCAGAGGCTTTAACCCACTGAGCCACCCAGGCGCCCCAGAACTATTGTTTTAATCAGCTCTTTCTTTCGCTTAATCGCTTCAATGGGACTTCACTGTCTTTAGGAATAAACCCAAACTCCTTAATGTGGCATAAAGGACCCAGTCCCTACGTACCAGAACTCTTGAATGTGCCATGCCCTCATGTGCCCGAATTTTTCCACCTGCTCTTCATTCTGCTCAAGCCGTCCCATCTGCATACCTCCTGCCCCACTCCTTCTCTCTCCCTTTTCTCCCCTCCCCCAACCCCTTTTCCTCTCCCCCCCACTTCCTCACCCCACCTTCCTCCTCCTTTTCCTCTGTGCACCTAGGGCCAGTTCCTTTCTGAAGTCTTGGTTGAATAGATGAAGTTCCTGCCCTGTTATCTGGGAGCATGCCTGAAGCCTTTCCTTCATGGAACCCCCTCTGTTATCCTCTAACTACTGGTTTCCTCTGCCAGGCTGAAAGCCCATGAGGGCAGGAATAAGTTCCCCCTAACCTTTGCATACTCATTGCCTAAGCATCCAGACTGACCTATACTAGGTGCTCAATGAACAGTGGTTGAATGAATGAAGGCAAAGCTCCATGGGGACAGAGATAACTTGTCTGGATTTGTAAGAAAGCCAACTCCCTATTTCATGGCTGTTAATGAAGTTCTGGGAGACAGGACGAAATGCAGCTTCCTTGTACTATAAGGAAGGAAATGAAGGGTAGGGCAGATATCCAGCTACTTGGTGACTTGTTCCCAGCCTGTTCAGCCTTCGCATTTATTTTTCTCAAATAGGAAACTTTCTAGAGTCTCTTTAGAATTTTTGAGATGTACACTTTGTAGACTGGATTTCCAGAGTCCCTTCAGGGTTTTTGAGATGCACATTTAAAATCATTGGAAACTTAGATCTATAAAGAACTCCTCAAACTCAACACTCACAAAACAGATAATCACATTTTTTGAAATGGGCAGGAGACATGAACAGACACTTCTCCAAAGAAGACATACAAATGGCTAACAGACACATGAAAAAATGTTCATCATCTTTAGCCATCAGAGAGATTCAAATCAAAACCACACTGAGATAACACCTTACGCCAGTTAGAATGGCCAAAATCAACAAGACAGTAAACAACAAATGCTGGAGAGGATGTGGAGAAAGGGGAACCCTCCTCCACTGTTGGT
>CM052798.1:9186522-9242376 GCA_028533885.1 Nasua narica | reverse complement strand
AGAGGGGGCAATGAACCAGGAGAGACTGTGGACTCTGAGCAACAAACTGAGTGGTTTGGAGGGGAGGGGATGGGGGGTTGGGCGAGCCTAGTGGTGGGTATCGAGAAGGGCACGTATGGCATGGAGCACTGGGTGTGGTGCATGAACAATCAATCTTTTTTTTTAAAATTTTTTTTAAAGATTTTATTTATTTATTTGACAGAGAGAGAGAGATCACAAGTGGGCAGAGAGGCATGCAGAGAGAGGGGGAAGCAGGTTCCCTGCTGAGCAGAGAGCCTGATGTGGGGCTTGATCCCAGGACCCTGAGATCATGACCTGAGCCGAAGGCAGAGGCTTTAACTCTCTGAGCCACTCAGGCGCCCCATGAACAATCAATCTTGTAACACTGAAAAAATAAAATAAACATATTTGGGGAAAAAGAAATCATTGGAAACTTAGGTCATGAAATCATGGCTGCTTGGAATAACACCATACATTTTTAAAGGAAAATCACCTAGATCAGTAGGAATACCGGACAGAGATAAATGGAATCTGAGCTTTGAGCCACCATTGGCATTGATATTGTATTTATCTTAATGAAGAGATTTTCTCTTCATTAAGATGTTTCCTGTTTCAAGTAGCAGTAGCAATTTCCCCTTCTTTCCCGACCCTCAAAAGTGGCAACCTTAGGGGTAAAATGCACTGGCCAATTCAAGTAAAAGAAAAAAAAACCTTTATATATGGAATGTAAAAATGCTATTTGCTGGGTTTTAATATGCTTGAACTTTGCTTGCTTTGAGTTCTGACCTGTATTCAACTAATTTGGGTTTAAGATTCATTTCTAATGCTTCCATTTTGCAGAAAACAGGTTTATGGGAAAGCCTCAAGTAGATTCCTGAAAATGTGCTTGGCTTTTTATAAAACTACTTAATTTCTTTTTTGATGAGTGCACTAAGCATTTTTTTTCCAAATTGTTCAGCTAAATTTCCCTAAATACACATACGGGCTTAAAAGAAGAGTGTAGGAGGCTCTATGCCATTTAGGAGAAGTGGGTTGGTTTCCTGACCCCGAGGATAGAAGAACTTAATGAATCAGAAGCATATTTCTTCTCATGCATGAAATAGGACTTCCACCCTCTCTCTTATCCATCAGAGCTGGGGAGCACTTGAGTGGTCCATTCACCACTGCTTCTGAAGGGTTTCTACAGGTAGAACATTAGCTTTCTGGATGGCAGGGATAATTTTCTCTGTTTCTTCTGTGTTTTGACTCAACAACGCCTGGAAGAGTGCTAGGTATACTGGAAGCACTTACTTCTTACATAAATGCTTCATCCACTAAGTGTATATGCTCACATAAATAAATCACAAGTCCAAGCAGGGAGCCCTTACTCTTGAGTCTTGCCACCTTTAGTATCCCCAGTTCTCCCTGTTGCTCTTTCTAGTGCAGGAACATTCAGCGGGACCAAGGAAGTCACAAAGTTCGCACACCTGCTTCTTAAAGGTCTTTCTACAGAGTCCACCCGGCCTTGGGCAGTGGCTTTGTTATTGTCCTTACATAAAGCCCCAGGAGCCGGCTCACTGTGACAGGAGTTGCTGGACACAGGACTCCACGTGAACTGCAATGGAAGCTTCTATATTCCTGCTTCCCAGACCTGACCTCAGAGCCTAAAGTCATGCAAGCCCTCAACAATCTGGGGACAGGAAGGCATTCAAGAGTCTCTCTCCTGGGAGACTGGAAGAAAAAAAGGAAGTTTTTGAAGCCTGGGATGTAGGTCACCCAGGAAGGCTCCAGGAGCACAAGACTGTGTGGCCCTTTCTCCTCTTCCCCTGGTTCCAAACTGGTGCCAGCATTTCCTGAAGCCTCCTCATCTGACGGCTGGCCACACGAATGCACAGCGTTGGTACCACACGGCAAGAAACAGGAGGCCCCTAATGTTCCGTTGGCCGTCATTAAGATAACCTGTACTACCACATCTGAATGTGAAGTGTGACCTATGGAGTCATTCAAAAGGGTACCCCCAAACCTCTTCATAAAAATGACTTGGCTCGTCTCATAAAGGCTGGTCTCAGAGAGCCAGTGAGGACGACGTCAGTGGTACCTTTCCCCAGGCTGCAGGGGGCGGTCTTCTCACAGTGCTGGCTGGATCCTCTGAGCCCAGGGGCTTCCCTGCAGGTCTATAGGAAGTCAGAATCACACCCCTCTCGGCCCTCTGCACAGAAGTGGGGGTGGAGGAGAGGCTCTTGATTCAATTCTGGATGGACAAGTTGCGTTGAATTTACCGCCAGCTCACTCTCTGGGGCCAAGTGAACGCAGGCCCTGCCTCCCCGTCTCTGCCCTCTTCATTGCCCAGCTCCAGTCGCCCAGTTCGAGGGATGGATCATTTGATTAAGGGTAAATCTCCGTGGGATCCTGACGGAGGGGAGGTCCTGCTGTTCACCCCGGCCTGGATTCCCACAGCCCGTAGTGTTCCCAATTCAAGCAGCACAAATGAATGCCAAATGATGGCTGCCTTTACTGGGTGAGGTGGGAGGGGGGCTCCCTGCTCTCATGCTGCTCTTCTTAGCCTCTAACCAATCTGAGGAAAGGCCTGCAAGGTTCACACAGCATAGGTGCATGTAGTGCTGATCTCACGTGGGGCATTCAAACAAGCTTTCCCAGGAGAGCTAACCCACCTGCCTGCCCCCAAAGAGCCCATTCTAGTGAACTGGGCCAAAGCAAAACCACAAGAATACTTGGCAACTGTTGCAGAGGGAATTTGGCGAACAGGGCACAGAGATTCAATACCTGAAAAAGGCGAACAATTAGGGACAGTCACAACTAGTGTCCTTCTCTGGTCTGATCATGGCACGAAGGCAGCATTAGACTGAGCCTTTCAACTCTAGACCTAACTTTATTCCTCAATAATAGTTTTCAGTAGAGGGGTTCTTGGGTGGCACAGTCAGTTAATCCCCCTGACTCTTGGTTTTAGCTCAGGTCATGATCCCAGGATCGTGGGATCGAGCCCTGAGATGGGAATCCAAACTCAGCGGGGAGTCTGCCCGAGATTCTCTCCCTCTCCCTCTGCCCTCTGCCCCACCCTCTAAAATAAACAAATCCTTAAAAATTAATAATACTTTTTAAAAAGTACAAAAGCATTCTAAAAAACTGTGCTCATGGTTCTTAGTTTTAGATTCTATTTATGTTTCCCAAGGTTATATTTGCTCTTGTTTTTTAAAACAAAGTCAAGTGAAAAAAGAAATCCAAGTAGAGCGAAGGATTTTTGTTATGCACTGGCTGTGGACAGCACTAGAGTTGGGGTGAAGGGCTTCGTGCAATTGAGGTCAGAGCTCGGAAAACCAGTTTGTACATCAGAAGTTGGGTAGAAGTTCCAAGTTCCAAGTTTATAAAGGACAGGGAGGGGTTGGGATTGAGGAATCCAGGGAGGCTGGCAAAGGTTCAGAGGTCAGGACTAAAGCAGGTGATGTGAAATCCAGGACAAACCAAGGTATTGCAAAGCACCTTTCAAACCAAGGTATTGCAAAGCACCTGGAACCTTCATACAATGCCCGTTGGGATACAAGATGCTACAGAGCCTTTGGACACCACTTTGGCAATTACTCAAGATGTGAAACATAGAACTGCCCTATGACCCAGCAATTCCACTACTAAGTATCTACCCGGGAGAAATGAAAACACACGTAAACACAGAAACTTGTATATGAATGTTCACAACAGCATTATTCACAATAGCCAGAAGGTGGAAGCAACCCAGATGTCCATCAGTGGATGAACAGACAAAGGAAATGTGGTACGTCCACACAACGGGTTAGCATCCGGCAATAAAAAGAAATGAAGTACTGATACATGCTACAGCATGAATGACCTCAACAACATTACGCTCAGTGAAAGAGGCTAGGCACGAAAGAACACCAATTGTACTCTTCTGCTTGTACAAAATGTCCAGAATAGATAAAATCAGAGAGACAGAAAGTAGATCAGTGGTTGCCTGAGGCTAGGGGTGGGGGTGGGAATGGGAAATAAATAGTCATGAGATTTCTTTTTAGGGTGAGGACAAGGTTCTGAAATCAGAGTGAGGATTGCACAACTCTGTAAATAAATGAGACATAACTGAAACGTACACTAAACATGGGGGAATTTCAAGGTATGTAAATTATACCCCAATAAAGTTGTTAAAAAACAAAAGCAGAGGAATGAGGAAACTCAGTTCACAAAACCTAGGGGTGTGAGTCCGACTCTGAGGATGGGGGAGCCTGAACCAGGGATCCTGGATTTAAGCAGAAAGTGCATTTGGGGATTCAGCTCCAGACTGGTCCCAACCCTTTGGCTGCAGTGATGGGGGCTGACGGTGTTCTTCTGACTGATGGGACGTCCCATCAGGTGTTACTGACTTGGGATTTAGGGCAGAAAATTTCCCAAACCGGGTAATGAATGGCGGATAGTGTCATTTAAAAAAGAGGGGGGGTGGTTTTTTGATTAAGTTTGGAAACTTGTATTATGTAAGTTTTTGTACTGTAGGACTTCTGAAACTATTTTATAATACCCAACACACTTCCTGAGTACTTTTTTCTCCCCACCTGGAACAACTAGTTATACAAGACTAGTGCATCACACCTGGATACAGTCAGGAGAATTAGAAGGAAAAAAAATAAGTACATCTGTAAAGGGGATAGCTTTGGGGGGGAAAAAAGAAATTGGGCAGCTGTCAGAAGTCTAGCTTGCACATGAGCAAATAGTGTTGGATTTTCTGTGGGATGTTTTGCTGCTGCTTCATTCAGCAAACATCCACTGAGTGACCTCTGTGTGCTAGCCACACGGGAAGTGATGGGATACGATGGCTTCTTACTGCCTCAGTATTCCCAAGGCTACAGAAATGCAAGACACATAGCAGCACAATGAATTTTTGTGGCTGAACTCATCGGAGTCTAATGGGGGAGACAATTAGGGTCTATTAGAGCTCTATTTCTAGAAAAAACTTAGCGGCTTCAAAAACCAGCCACTTGTTACCTCATGGTTTCTATAGGTCAGAAATCTGGACACAGCTCAGCCAAGTTCTCTGCTCCTGGGTATCATGGGGCAGAAATAAAAATGCCAGTGAGCTGTGTGGGTGTTCCTATTTTGAGCGGGGATCCTCTGCCAGGCTCGTATGCTTGTTGGCAGAATTCAACTCCTTATGTTTGTGAGACGGAGGTCCTCAGCCCCTAGAGCCACTACAGACCCTGTCACATGGCCCTATCCACAGCAGTTCATGTCATAGCTGTTTGCTTCTTCAGAGCCAGTGGGGCAGTCTCTCTTGCTTTATTTGAATAAGGACTGGACCCTTTTTTTTAAAAAGGGCTCACCTGATTAGATCAGGCCCACCCACAGTGATATCCCTTTTAATGAACTCAGAGTCAACTGATTAGGGGACCTCAGTGACATCTGAAAAGTCCCTTTACTTTTGCCATAGGATGCAACTTATTCACATGAGTCCCACCATCTCCACAAGCCTGGCCCACACTCAAGGGAAGGGGATCTCCAGGGAAGGGGATGTCAGGGGCCAAGTGTTAGAGTTTTGCCTGACAAAGCATGTTTTAAGTATAATGTCGGCATGAAGATCCTGTGAGGGGAACAGAGAAGGCTTTAACTGCTGAATGGGTGAGGGGACAGGTAGGAAGGCTTCCCAGAGTGGGTGATTTTTAACAAGAAAAGTAGTTGACTCACAAGAATAAGCAAAGCCAGAAACATCCACTTTTCCAAGTTGTATAGCTTTCCCATATGAGCATTTGATACTTGTATTACTAAATGCCAATTCTAGGTTTTAAAAGAGAGCCTTGTCCACATTAAAAATCCTTAAGCACATACAGGGACAATACATGAAAAGTAAGTATGCCTAGCTCCCGAGGAGGGGTGAGGAGGGGAAGAAAAGGTTGATGCATTCAGGGAGGACCCAAGGGCTCTGCCTGTACAGCTCTATGGGCTGCAAGGTGGCAGGCAGGCCATTGTCCTTTATTTTTACATACTTCCTGATGTATGTAAAGTTTCCTATTAATGTTTTCACATCCCCTTCTCACCAATTTAGATACCGGAGGTCCAGTATCTAAATTGTCTTCCTGTAGGAAATATTCTCGACCTTGTCTTGGTTTTACTTCCATGGATACCGTATATAATAACAACAAAAACGGTAATCGCAGAGAGCACTTACTCCGTACCAGGCACTACCCTAAACCTTAATGTACATTAATTCACTTGATTCAGACGACAGCCCCATGAGGTCACTTACGTTATCATCCCCTGTTACAGATGAGGACACTGAGGCACAGGGGGTTAAACAGCTTACACAGTACCACCAGTTGGTAAGTGGCAGGGCTGCCATTTGAACCTAGACTGTCTGGCTCCAAGCCCCCCACTAGGCTGTGTTCTAGATGCCTCCAAGTCACAGGTATCTAGTTTCTATTTTTCATTTGGAAAAGGAAATAAGTAGGAATTCACCAGGTGGAGGGCATACTGCACAAAGGGAACATTGCAGAGTTCAGGCCATCACAACTGAGAACCGGGCCCCTGGGTGATGAGAATGGACAGGAGGGTAGGAAGTTGGTACTAAAGGCCCTCAGATGGCATGTGCCTTAGTCCATTTGGGCTGCTCTAAAAAAAAAAAAAAAAAAACAAAAAAAACACTCCAGAATGGCTAGCTTATAAACAACAGAGATTCGTTTCTCACAATTCTGGAAGCTGGGAAGTCCAAGATCAAGGCCTTGGCCTGGTTGGATTCTGAGGCGAGCCCTCCTGGTTCACAGCCTGAGCACTCTTGCTGTGTCCTCACACGGTGGGAGGTGCAGGAAATCACTTAGGGTGCCCTTTTATAAGAATACTAATCCATTCATGAGGGCTCCACTCTCATGCCCTAAACACATCCCAAAGGACCTTCTCATACCATCCCATTGGGTATTAGGATTTCAACATATGAATCTCAGGGGGATACAAACATTCAGACCACAGCACCACATTAAGGAGTTTGAACCATATTCGGAGAACAGTTGGGCACCAATGAGGGGTTTTGAGCAACAGCGACAATCAAATGTGTATTTCGAAGCATAATGTTAGTAGCCGTGTGGAAATACACAAAAATCCAAGATGGGGAGACCAGTTGAAGAGCTCCTGCAATAATCCAAGTGAGAAGTGATCCAGACGAACTCTGGCGGGGTCAAGACGAGGCAGAGCATGGCTACATCTGGTTACTCTTCAGGGGTCGGGGCTGATGAGAGTTAAGAATGAGTGCAGTGAGATGCTGAGGCCACAGAGTGACTGGGGGGTGCCTGCCAAGCTCCGGCTCGGGTGTGGGGGTGGGGAGAGTGCCATCCAAGAGATAAACCCAGGGAGACAGAGTTCACCAGGATAGATTTGAGACTGCTCTGCACAAATGTCAACTACCGAAGCCAGGTGTTTAGAAGACAGATCATGATAAGAGCATCTTATGAACCATTATTCTCAAAGTGCTATCTGGGGGAACACCTGGCCCGAATCCCTTGGGAGTATGGGTTCGGACACCTTATTAGACCCCACCAAAAAAGCTAGAATTTCTGGGAATGAGGAGTCATCATTTTTTAACAAGCTCCCAGATGACCCCTGTAGGTACCAAAGGAGGTGCCCGTGAGGGATGTCACTGGCCACATGAGCCACCTAGGATTAGCTGTGTTTGGCCAAAGGGCTGATCAAATTCTAACTGTAGGTAAGTTCTCACTAAATCGGGAGAACCCTATGAGTGGAGGACCCAGTGGTTAGAGCAGTAACCCCCCACTCTGGCAGGCTTCACATTCACACAGGAAGCAGCCATCACCCGACTCTTCTGGCCGCAGCGGGTCTGCTTTGGTCCTTCTGATTCGACAGTTCATCCTGGCCTCCTGCACCCGCTACTTAACAAATATGTCACAGCACTACTTGTAAGGCTCTCAAATGATCCACAACACTGCCTTCCACAAATCCCCTCAGAGACAAGTCGTCTTAACTAAACACACTCCAGAGTGCTATGCAATTGAGTATTTAGCTTGCCAACCCTTAAACCAGCCATCTTCTGCTTTCAGCGGGAATCTCTGGAAGGTAACTGCCCTATGGATCTATGGGAAGGACTAAAGCTCTTTCATGAACACTTACTGCAAGAGATCAGAAAATAAGCGCAAGGTGTTCCTTGCACATAGTAGGGGCTCAATAAACATTAACAGAAGTAGGTTGAACCTGACCATGCATGGTGTCAGCACTCCTGAGACTGGGGGAGAAATACATTTTGCCAATCGTCTAGAGCTATTTCAGAGACTGGAAACCCGCTGGAAGAAAAATTGGCCAGGGAGTCAGAGGACTTCAGGATCGGCTTCGAACAGCAGTGAGAACCCACCACAGAAGTTCTCGGGACCACCACTACCTTGAAGAGATGACAAACCTTTCCCAGCCAATCCCGTAGTTTGCTGAGGTCTGTCTAGTTACATTTATCCATGTGGGGCAAGCTACAACATATCTACGACTTTAGAACTAGTATTGACTACCCAGAAAGTCAAAGCCAACATATTTTTTCCTCACTCCAAATATTTTAAATGGGTTTCCCTCCACTCCCCTCATTGCTGGGATTCGGTCCCAGATGCTTTGACTCCCAGGCAACTGCTCACAACTAATTCACTCGTATCCAAATTAGAAGTTAGTAGCCTGGGTAGCTCCAAATTGGCTGGAAGATTTCAGTGTATTTGCCCATCAAACAGAATGGCAGTCCCCTGTCCCCAAACGAGTGGATAGTCACCTAATGAAAGATTAAGATGTTACCGCTTATCTGGTAAGTAATTCTGTGCCTTTGATGGAGGAATCAGTCTCCTGGGTCCTGGGTTTTTCTAAGGCTTTCCCTTCAGGGAACAACTTTTTTTTCCCCCTTTTTTCCAACACAGGAGGGATTTCTGGGACTTTCTAGAGTTTTTGAAATGAGGAAAGGAGGCCAGTCCCATCCCACGCTGTCAGGCTTGGGTGTAGCTCCAGCTGGGTGAACGAGAGGCTCCCTACCAGAGGCGAGGGATTCCAGCAGCGTGACCGGCCCCGCCCCACGCAGCTGATAGGCCCAGGTGTGAGCACCTGACCCCACGGCAGCCAATCAAACTGGCGATGTGAAACAAGCCTCCCAATTATGATTGCCTTTATTTTATTCCCAGTCCCGGGGCTCTTGTGTGCTTTCTGGCCCTCTTCAAATGCCTCTTCTGGCCCTTCCATCTCGTATCAATTGCGGCATTAGCTGGAAGGTACTGGTAAACACCCCCCCCCCCCAAAGTGGTGCCCAGCCAGATGCACTCTATTTTGGGAGATTTGACACAGCTCAGGATTTGGCCACCTCCCCAACCCCCTGCCCCCGCCCCGCCCCCACAACCCACTGCCCACAGCTCAGCTGATTGGACCAGCGAGGGACATCTGGCAAGGGCAGCCATTCCAGGGGCTGGCCACCATTGCATAGGCAACGTGGTTGAAGGGTTTTTTCCCCCTAGTGGATGATGCTGAGGGACCCAACCAGATACCTTCCCTCTGTTGGGGCTGCCAGAAGGGTCCAGAGGGGAGCCTTCTCTCCTCCTGCTTCTTCCTCCTTCCTTCTCTTTCCCCTGTTCCTCCTTCCCATTATGGTTTTCACTGTTACTTAAGGAGCACTTTGTGCCAGGAAAGTGCCCAAAGCACTTTCTATCCTTGAATCCTCACAACAGCCTTTCAGGTGGGTCCTATTATTATTCCCATTGTTTTCAGATGTGGAACAAAGAGGCTAAGTAACTGGCCCAAGGTCGTGCAGTTCTGTGTGGTGGGGTCTGACTTAGAACCCTCGCTGTTGGGCTCCCAAGGCCGCGCTTTCTTGTGCCTCCCTTGGAATCAGATCCTGTCAGAGCTGAAAGGGACTACAGAGGTCATCTCATGCACTAATTGTCATACTTGGGATTTCACAAACCAGTAAAAATAAAGAAGCATTGGGGACAGACATAGGGTTGCCAGCTTCTAATTTCAAAAGATAGGACAAAAGGAGGATAAAAGCAGAGTACAACCCTTACCATCACTGAGGAGAGACCATGTAACCCCTGTGGGTAGGACACGGCCTCAGGATAGCGTACAGCCCTTTGAATTGGAAGAAACCAGGCCCTATGAGAAGCGAACCATGTTGATTTATTTTTCCAATTTGGCTGCACAGCAATTCAAACGAGGCCCTGGACCAACATGGCTGTGAGATTAGGACATATCACTGGTTCTCCTCCGATTTCCCGAACTGCCCGTGAAGGAACAGAGGCCTGGAGAAGGTGAGTGACTTTGCTGAAGTCACACAAGGAGTCACAAGCAGCTCTAGAACTTGGTTTTAGGTGTGTTTTGATTCCTGTGGTTGATGAGTGTTATATCCTGGAGCAGAGACGTGTGCGTGTGTGTGTGTGTGTGTGTGTGTTTCACTTCCAAACAGTGAGGACTGTGCTTCATGAAAGTGTGCTTCCTGAGTCATCAATGGCAATGCATGGGCATCAGATGCTGACCTTGAGAATTCTAGCATCTTCTGCTATAGGCCTGTTTCAATCTTCATAATGACCATGGGAAGCAGAGAATTCTGCCCTCATCATAAAGAGGGAGCAGCTGAGCTCAGAGGGCTTGGGTGCCACCAGTAGGCATGCCTCCCAGAGGTTCCAGTGTCGCCTACTCTGTGGGTGGAAATCGGCTGTCTTGAGGGTCAACTGTGAGACCTGCCTTGTCAGGGATGGAGAGGGCGTCCATTCATTTCCAACTGGTTATTTATTTTCCTCTTTTTTTTAGGAGGAAAGGTCCTTTCAGTTGGTGAGCTGATTTGTTCAATATGTATATAGTATCAAATACCTATATGTGATCAAATAGATCCTATATCTATCAAATAGATCTATGTCCCTTTTTCTCTTTCTGGCCCCAGAAGGGCCAGGTCTGCTCACCCTGTGCCCTTGCTCCCCTCTCCTTCACCCCAGTTCAGCTCAGTGGAACATGAAACCCTTGCGACTGGCTTGGGCCAATCAGATTCCTTTTGAACCAAAGGCTACAAAAGGGAATTCCAGTTAATAACAGATGCTTGAGCTCAAAGATCATGTGTCCTTGGCTCACATCTCCTTGGAACTAGAACAACCATTTTGGGCCATGGGCAAAATGAGAAGGCAGAGGAGGCAGAGAGGAGGTGGAGGACAAGAGGAAAGATGAGAAGTATGAAGTGAGAACAAAGAAGAAAGAGAGTCTCGAGTCTCTGCTCCCCAGGAGACTCTGGATACCTTTTAGAAGCCCCACTTTTATCTTGAGCTGGTCTGAGTGGATTTCTCTTCTGTGCAACAAAAAGATCCTTAACCAGGACAGCTTGCTCTGAGCTGCACGCTGGGGCGCAGAGATCTGGGGATCAGAGCTTGTCTGGAAGCCCATGTTCCAGCACAGGGCTGAAGACAGCTCCCCCTGGATGTACATACTCCTAAGTCACTCCTAAGTCCTAAGTTCACACTACTGTGTGAACCTAATACCTTTTTATGCTGAAAACGGAGGCTCTAAGACTGTCTCCCAAATACCTAGCCCAGAAACAGGGCATGGCTCCAGATTTGAAAGAAACTAGAAACCAGATGAAGCCTAGTATTGCCGCTTTGTATTTATCACAATGGATGGCTAATCCTGGGATCTCTGAGCAAAGAGTGATGCTTGTTAAGCTCCTCAGGGACAGCTGAGAAGTAGTAGGAACAAGGGTACTGTGCACCTGCCTCTCGGAAGACTGGGTGGCTCCTGAAGCACACACAAGACTAGTGCTTGAGGCTGTGCTCCGCTGGTCTAGTTACCTTCTGAATTTCCTCATGGTGGTTCCTGTTGGTGCCTAGTGCACCATAGGGACAAAATGGTGCTTCCTCTATGGTGGAACCAGTCCTGACAATGACTGGTGACAAGCCCTCCCATTTGAAGCAAAGAGCTGGACTTACGATGCAGAACATGGTAAGAGGATGGTCATCACCCATCTCCGGGCTCCTCCCAGGAGGAGGCTGGCATTGTTTTATGTTGACACGTGGCTGTAGAACTTGAAAATAAGAAAGGATTCTTCATTTTCTATGTCAGTGTGTTGTCATGAGAGTGGCGCCGGGGTCTGGGGAGACTGTGCTCCTCCTGGAGACATCGGGGTTTGGTGGTGCTCACATCAGCACGAGTCAGATCTGCTAAACTGTTTGCGCTTCTCCAGTGGAGGCCATTTATGAAGGTCAAGTTCTATTATTAATGCACCTGCTGGTTTCTTACTCTGGAGTCAACCAATCACCAACTGTTTATTGAATGCCCAGCTCTACAGGAGGGATGGGAAATACAACCATTAATAAGACATAGAAGGTCACTTTCCACTTTCACGGAAATCACAGTCTAAGGCGGAAATTGAAAACTGGTGATTTGGGTAGTGAGCGAGGGCTTTTGCACCCTACAGACTTGCTTTATTTGGCCCTCAGGATGCTTTGAAAACCTGGAAGATCTGACCACGGACAACACTGGGCCCATCTAATGGCCATAGAGGGCTGGTACTGAATAATGGTCGCCTCCTCTAGGTAGGAAAGCTCCCTTCTTCCCTGGGGTCCTCACCAAGGCCAACTGTCACAACACAGGTATCACCAAGCTGTCCTTCTTAAATTACGGTAGAAAACTATTCCTTTATTTCCTCGTCTTATGAAAAATAGGAAACAAAATATATACCAAGCGGGCCATATTTATCAAGAAAAATGGCCGAGATCACATTTCTTTGTGAAGCTAAAGGCTATCTTTTACATTTATTTTTGGATATTTATAAATATTGATTATCATAAGTATATGTAATAGGGAAACGTGTCTATGCCAATTTCTCTGACACCTGGATGACTTCATTCATTTCCATAATGTCTCTGGCCCCTACGGACATTTGAGTTTTTGATCTTTGGTCCAGTGACCTCAAAACTTTCCCCTCTAACTGGTCCCCTCTTATATAGCTGGGGTACACAAAAGAACCTTTTTAAATAGCTTCATTTAATGACTACATAAAGGTGGGGTCAACACAGGCATTTCCCATATTGTCCTAGTTTAAAACAGTGTCGTAGCAGGTGTTGGGGCTAATTTAAGATTCACATTGATCTCTTTTCATGTCTTCTCCTTCCTGTGGTCTGCTAAAATTTCAACTTTACTATTTGCTCATGGTATTTCTGCTTTGGTTGGGCTTAGGGCAGATTCCTTTTTTTTTTTTTTTCCTCCTTCTGGTGCTTTTTCATTCATAGCTTTATTTTGCTGGGCGGATTATCCTTAAGAAACTCCCACCCCCACCTGCCACTCTTGGGCATGACATGGATTCTTTCAGCTTCCGAATGACCTGCCATTTCTTGCTTTCTGAATTGTTCTTTAGGACGAGCTAGATCAGCCATGCAAGGATCCTTAGGAATATTTAGAACTGGGAATGAAGAGCCACCTGTTAGTAGAACCAGGAATCGGAACGTCAGAGACAAGTGGGCTGTGGAAGCTCATCTAATCTCATTGTCTCTCTTAGAGATGGGGAAACTCAGGGTTAGAGAGGAGCAAAGGGGTGAAGTCACCTCGGTGCCAAGGCCATTATAAGAGGAAGGTGTAGATGGGAATTCTTCCAGGCACAGTTACTTCCTTGACAAGGAGCTAATATCGGTTTGGGCAAAAGCGAATATAAATTAAGAAAAATGTAATGGAGAAAAAGCGTTTTGGTCTTTTCATAGGTAAGTGTACAAAGAGAAAAGGAAGGACATTCACCCAGTTGACTGGCTTGAGGTTTAAAAGATTTAGCTCCATACCTCCAGGAGCCCCTGCAGAAAATTTTAATTTTCATGTACCTATGAATTAATGTGCTATAAAATGTAACAACTGCCCTTCCCCCACAGAAGCGTCAGGAAGTCCTGCACGGGCCCTTCCATGTAACTGTTTCTGCGCATCTATTGTTCGGAGACAACCTGGATCTTGATTTCAAAGCGACTTTGCAATCTTTGTAGGTTATAGAAGCAGGAGGCGAGCGCAGTGCCCACACTCCCATTTTAGTACAAACATCCTGATCAGTTTTAGTGCAAACACCCTGATCAGTTGTCTAGACAATCAGCACACATGGATGGAGGACCTACTGTGTGTCTGATCTGTGGAAAGCCCCGTAGATTCAGGGTTGAAACGGACAGATTCAGCCCTTGACCTGCTTAGAGCTGGCCATCAAGCAGAAGTCAAAGAATTCTGTTATCTGATGGCTGAGCTATCTGCACTTTCAGCCCCAGCCAGCTTTATCCAATTGGTCAAATGTCGCTAACAGGCTTAGAAATTATTTTTTTTCCTCTCCACTGAAGACTTAACCACCCCAACTTTCCTCCACATTTAGACCTCCAGGAATGTCAGAAAATATTCCTATTGCCAAAACAACTTCTTTAAAAAATTTTTTAGAAAAATATTTATAATATTTATTTGAGAGAGGGAGAGGGAGAGAGAGAGAATGTGAGCATGAGAGCCAGGGGAGGGGCAGAGGAAGAGGGAGAGAAGCAGGCTCCCCACTAAGCGGTGAGCCCAAGCCAGGGCTCCATCCCATGACCCTGCGATCACGACCTGAGCCAAAATCAAGAGTTGGTCGCTTAACCGACTGAGCCACCCAGGCGCCCCTCCAAACAACTTTAATGTACATTCCGTGAAATTCCTCAAGTAAAGCTACTTCCTATAGACTCTTACGAGGGGAGGCATTTCCCTCCAAATTAAACAAAGGACTGAGGAACCACAGTGGTAGAAAGGTTGGAGATCTCTTATTTCTATCTGATTGGCAAATGAATCACTGGCAAATTGCTATTACTGGTGATTGCTGAATGGTCTTTTTTGCCTTTGTCCACAGTGGTGTTGCTGAAAGACCCTGTCCCCTGGGCCCCTGCCCCAAGGGTGTCGGTGGGGGGACACGACACAAGCTTCTCTTTATGAAGCTCTGGGCAGGTGCTGATTTGCTGTGTAACCTCTGTGCCCCATTCATTTGCTCTTTGGAAAGGGGACTCCCATCCTTGGGGTAACAACAGCGAAACTGCCCTTGTCAGTGGTGACAAGCAGGTCAGAGACCCAACCCCAGAAATCTTGGAGAGGTGTTTGATGATAAACCTCCATGGTTACAACTATAGTTATTAACAACTTGTTCTTTGAAATAAACATAACCCCTAAAAGGAGGTAAGGAGCTCACTGTGGCAGGATTGGGGGCAGGGGACGGTGGTCTTGCCCATCAGGTGTACTCAAAGATGCAACATTTTGGTCTGTTGGTTCTGGGCTGGTCTGTGACTCAGTGCTTATGTACAGATAATTGACTGCTAATAATGATCTGTCATCATAGCAGAAGCTTAGTTAAAAGCTTCAGGAATTGGGAGGGGTTTCTGCCAGATGAGTCCGTTTAGACAAGAGACAGCAGTTTTCATTTAATTTTAGGGGATTACCCATTCGTGAAAACGTGGACTCCACTGCACCGATCTTTCTAGAGCCTTTGAGCACCAGATTACTGTTTCGAAAGTGCTTCACTCTAAATTGCCTTTGTCTCCTTCAGATCCTATCTTCTGTAAGATTTTCAAGGGTGTTGGTGGTGGAAGGGACCATCTGTTGAAAGTTTCAAAGGGGCCACGTATGTGGGTCAGTTTATCCTACAAATTCTTCTTCTTTTGTCTTAAAGGAGAGGGAAATAAAGAATGAGATTTGGGGATACTTCTCAGGGGACCCTCCCCCCCGCAATAAGAGACAGCTAAATTCCTCTGGGTGGGAGCACCATGGCCACGTGGGGCTCAGCTGTGAACCAACATTAGGTGTGTGTGCTTGGATGACAGGGGTGCGATTTCAGCCCCCAGATCTCTGTTCCAGTTCACTCCTCTTTGCTCTTCTACTTGTGTGGCTGTGGTTGGAGGTCGTATCAGCTGAAAGCTGCCTTTGAGTGAATGTGCCTGTGTGGCAGGAACTAGTTCATAGCCACACACTCTCACCAAGAACCCGGTGGAGTACTTATTAGTGTCCCCATTATACAGAGGAGCATACTGAGGCTCAGAGATGTGCACTGATTTCTCCAAGCTTCCTCAACTGCCAAGACGCAGCACCAGGACTCAAATCAGGCCTCTCTAGCTGCGATACCCTTGCCCCTCATTACTCTTCTGCATTTTCTTATTCCCAGACGCTTGGCTTTGGCACTTAAGCAAGGGGCTGGCCCCGTGGCTGTCCGCCCTGGTTGTGTATTAGAATCATACGGGGAAGCTCATTTAAAAACACCAATCAGAACTCTTGAAGATGAGGCACAGGCATTGGTCATTTTAAATGGCTCCTCTGGGTGAGGCCAGTGTTTGGCCCGGCCTGTGGACCGCTGAGCGAGCCCAGTGGTTGTGAGATGGTGTTTGGATCTGAGTCGCCAACCAGCCCAGGTGTACAGTGGTGAGACGCTGTGACATTTAGGAGTCCTAAGCCCAGGGGAGGGGTTTCACATCACGGATCCATGCGGCTCCAATGAACCTGCCCACTGTGCAGCAACTGGGCCTGGGCTATTCCCGTGAGCACTTTGAGGCTCAGTTTCCCCAGTGGAAAAATGGAAGTTGTGCCCTCTCCCTCATTCCAAGGCCAAGATTACAAATTGGTAACCAGGAATTGGCTCTGACCCACTCCAGGCCCACTGATAATGTTGAGTCTCACTGGCATAGAGTTGAACATGGTTTTGAGTTAGTTACCAAGACAGCTTCTCTTGGAAAACCAGAGGCGTGTCTTTGAGTCTCAGTTTTGTCATCTCTATAGTGGGGTCTGTGGTCCTGATGGGCACAGACAGCTGGGGCAGAAGCTGAGCTTCTTCCCATTCGATGGGGCATGATTGTCCTAGCTTACCCCTGGCCCCACCAGCCTTGTGCCGCACGCCAGTCAGGGTCATTCATTTTCATTCCTGGAGTAGCCCAGGGGTGAACTGGTGACACCCTACTAATGTGAGCATTACGTTAGATCATGTATTTTAATTAAAAAAAATTTATTTTAGAGAGAGAGAGGAGGGTGGGGTAGAGAGAGAGAATCTTCAAGCAGACTCTTTACAGAGCCCACTGAGGGGCTCAATTTCGTGACCCATGAGATCATGACCTGAGCCAAAACCAAGAGTTGGTCGCTTAAAGTCCGCCCCAGCCAGGTGCCCCTGGATCATATATTTTTAAAGGAATAAGCATTGTGTGGCCCATGGAAAATAGTTTATAAGGAGAAATTCTTATTATTTGTATCTTATCATTCCTATTATCCCCTCTCGCCCCGCTGCCTCCCTTGGAACGCTCACGTCCAGTTTTACATGGAGGCATCCCCGGACTCTCCTCCAGCATTTGCAGTGGGAGAAAGGAACCCCCTTAGAACATGCCCCTGGTTCTCCCAGACCCCGCTGCCACACGCCAACTGCCAGTTTCCTCCAGAAAACACAGGGCGCAGTTTCCCTGGTAACCCCCAAGGTGCCTCTTCCGGTTGGCACCTTCGGCAGGCACAAACCGAAGCCGCCAGGTGCCAGGAGGGGAGGCAGCGGTGTGGGGGGCTGAGCTGGGATTCAGGCCCTGAAAGAGGGTCCCAGCCTTCCTGGCTGGCCGTCTCTCAGGGCAGGGCCTTGCCACCTGCAGGGTGGCCTCTGCTGGCCAGCCCAGAATCTCTTCCCAAGTGATATGTTAACAGGGTCTGAGAGGATGGTGTTCCAGAAAGAGACGCTACCTGCTTTGAGAAACTCTTGTGCTGCTTCCTGAACAGAAAGCATTCTGAACTATTTATGTTCTCAAGGGTAAATTACATTTTAGGGGCACCAAAGGAATAATTCAGATTGTCAGCTTTGAACCAAGTCCTAGAAATTCTGGCCAAGGGCACTCAGACAAATGGTGGCATGAAAGAAAGAAAGGAGAAGTAAGGAAGGAAGAAAGGAAGGAAGGAAAGAGGGAAGGAAGGAAAGATGGGAGGAGGGAGGGAAGGAAGGAAAATAAAGAGGGAAAGAGAGAAAGAGAGGAAGAAAGAGACAAAGAGGGAAAGAGGAAGAGAGGAAGAGAGGAAGGAAGGAATGAAAGAAGGAAGGATGGAGAGAGGGGGGAAGGAAAAGAGAAAGAGAAAGAAATAAAAAAAAGAGAGGGAGGAAGGGAGAAAGAAAGTAATAAAAGAGACAGAGAAAGAAAGGAAGAAAAGAAAGAGAGAGAAAGGAAGAAAGGAAGGAAGGAAGAGAGAAGGGAGGAAGAGAGGAAGGAGAGAGAAAAAAGAAAACAAGAAATAAAAAGTAAAATAAAATAGAGAAAGAGACTGAGAGAGGGAGAGGCCCCCTGAATGTTCTGAGGGCGAGGACAGAGAAGGGACCACGGTGTCAGGCTGCTCGTGCACTCCATGGGGTAAAGGAGGGATGAGAAGGATTCCAGATGGGCATTAATTTCCTTCCTAATCCCTGGGTGGATTATACCCGCACTGCCCTCCTTCGGTAATTACCCACCCTGTGGTTAAACTTCGCCAGTGAAGGGCTTTGCTGTTCGGCTGGTGGGAGCTTGAGGACCAGGTGGGGTGGGCTCGATGCCTCAAACCTGAGAATCACTCAACTCCCCCTCCGCCTGACTCACCGAGATCTCAACACAGGCTGCTATTAACATATCGAAGGCCTTGACCTAGAAAGGAAGGAACACTGAGCAGATAACACTACACAGTTGCCATAGTGGTGCTTTGTTATTTGTAGCCAACTAGCCGACAGATACTTACTGAGCGCCTTTGTACAAGGCTCCGTGCGCACACACATTGCGCAGAGCTTAGCATGTTTATGGAATATTAGATTTGTGCCCAGACTAAGTTGCATAGAAATGCCCCAAATCCTCTACAGGGGTTAAATTGATTCCTCTCATTCTAGAGAGTGCAAAGTTTTACAAGGAGAATGGCACACCAGTAACTGTTTCTCATGGTGAGGAAGAGAAGGAGAATCATTATCTCAGTAATCAGAGTCCCCCCTCCCCCCCAATAATTTCAGAGCGCAAGCTGATCCGTGCGTGTCAATGCCACCCCGCTTTGATGAACACTAACTTGGCGATAGGTCCGGAGTTGATTGCCATGGGGCAGAAGAGTAATAGGGCTGATGAGCTGAAACCCACGGGGCCTTATATTTTTATATTCGTAATATATTTAATGTAAATGGACATTCAGATTTATGTTTATCTATTTGCATTTCAATTTACAACCAGAACACTTGCTGGATAAAATAATATTTCTGGAGAGCAGAGAAGTATGAACAAAACAGAAATAATGGGAGAAGGAATGCTTTATCGGGATGTGGGGAGTGGGGGGACGCCGGGTTAGGAGGAGGGGAGGCTGGCACGTGTAGAGGGGGGAGGTGTTGCTGGAGTGAGCGCAGGGGGCATTCTGGTGGGAGGAGAGCTGCAGAGAGGTGAGGGGGCTTCAAGAGGACCAGGCATGGGAGGGAGCAGCCATCCCCTCGGGCTGGGGGGTCTGCTGGGCTGTAGAGTTTCAGTCTGATTCTGGGGGTCGGGTCTGGCTCAGCAGGAGTGGACGCTGAGAGAGCGGGTCCGAGCTAGCTTTAGGACAGGACTGCCTCCCTTATGTGGCCCCACGCCCCATCGGAGGGGGGCACGGCCCCATGTCCTCGGCCTGAATGCTGGCCTCTCCCCACCAGACATTTTACACACCCAGGACATACAATGACAGGGACGCTGGCCAAGGTTTATTCAGAAATCAGTGTTCAACAAGCACGCTATGGGAACAGACTCATTTGACGCTAACAGCAAAGCCCCCGTGAGGAAGACCGTCTCGTGATCCCCTAACAGAAGAAATTGCCCCACTTGATGGTGAGGGGGGGATTTGGTTGCCCCGGGGCCAAAGAGTGGCAGGAGCAGAACCCAAGACGGCAGGATCTCGGAGCCTGGAAGCCAGAGACACGGGAGCTGCCCGAGGCTACAGAGCTTGTAAGAAGTGGGGGCAAGGGCGTTCGCCAAAGAACTGGGCAGTCCTGGTTCCCTCCACCAGCCACCTCCTTGCCGGCTTCTTTGTCACCGGGGATGCCCTCGGCTTCTCCCCACCTTGGGAACATTCGGCCTCCATCACGACTTGGCACCAACAATTCCTCCTCCTCCGTCTCGTCCCCTCCAGCTTTGCCCCGGTGGATGCGGGGAGAGCAGCTCAACACCAACAAGCCACAGCCACCTCTCTCTTCCGCCGTCACCGTGGAGTCCGGAGTCGGGACTGAAGACGCTAGGGCACAGAGATGGGCTGGACTGCTGTCCCAGTGCGGCTGACGCCCCGTCTGGATACACAGGATTGCATTCTCTTCTCTTGCTCTCTTAAAATGAGAGGAAGGGAACTCAGGCTGATCCACGTTTTGGTGGCTGCTAATGAACTTATTATAAAAAAAAAAAAAAATCCAAAAACTTCCCTAGCCTAAATTAGACATCCCTTCAAGCAGGAAGAATAAGTTGTTCCCACTGTTGGCTCTGGCACAGGGGAAGAAACAAAATAGGGGGAAAAAATGTATCCACTCCGTTGCAGCCTTGCGAAAACATACCAGTAATTTTCCAACCTCTGGAGGTTTGCATTTTCTGGTCTTTGTACCTAGAACCTTTACACCCAGCTCTCTACCTGGCTGGCTTCTGGATCTTTAGGCCTCAGGTCAAATGTCTTGATTACCTTCCCTAATATTCTTCCCTGTTCCATTCACTTTGGGATCACTCTGTTTTCACTTGTTTGCTGGCATTTATCCCTCTCTGAAAACTTTAATGTTTTCCTTGTTGATTGTATGACTTCCCATCAAATACACGTTCCACAAGGGTAGAGGACTGGTGGGTCATTTCCCACCTCTGTATGCCTGGATCCTGGACAGCGCCTGGCACATTGGGCGCTAAGCCAGCACGTGTGGAATGAGAGGAGCTCTCGCTGGGCAGGAGATGGGCTCCACGCCAGGTGGTGTATGTAAGGTTTCATAAAGGGAACCATGTACTAAATATATAGCAGAAGGGACTTCCATTTCTCGTCTGAAGACTCTTCTACAGCCAAACATCTAGAAATTCTGGATGAAATAAAACTAAATCCCATCTCAGATGCATCATTGACCTTGCAAAAAAAAACTCAGGGAAATCTCCAAGGACCAAGAATGAAGAAGGAGCTGCAAACCAGAGCGGTAAATGGGCACGGAGGCCACGGCTGTTGAGGATGTTGACAATCGTCTGTACCCAGAAGGCTTGGTTTTTAGTGGCCACAGAAGACGGGCCTCGGACCACCCACCTGGGATTCCCATAAGGTTACGGATCACGGGGGGAAAGCTTACCTATTGTCAGAGGGAGGTGGCAAGCGCATGGTCTGTCTTGTCCTAGATACAGCAGACGTGCCCAGAGAATTCCTACTAACAGTTTGTCTGCTCGTAAGGTCAGGCTACAAGTTCACATTATAACCATGTGGTCCAAGAAACCTCAAGATGAGAAAGGAATGCAAAGCCGTCGTGGCCATTGCTGTCCTATGTCTACACCACGGGTGTGCATAAGGGGAGCCCCAGAAGCCTCCTCCCAAACCTTGGTCTTGCATTTGAGAAAGGACTTCACCTCCAGGGACTTAAACCTACATTCCACAGGTCAGAACCTTTTCTCAGGCACCTCCCCTCTCCCAGCTGCAAGGAGATTTGCAGGCTGAGTATTTTTAGCTGGGCACAGTGCTGAGGGAATATTTTGGATTCTGCTCGCAAGAAAGAAGGGGGCAAGGGCACTGGATCGGAAGCGTGTTTATGAGACATTAGGTGTAAAGATCAGAAAGACAGAAACCGAAATGACATGATAATATGATTAGCCACATAGAAAAACCTCAGACTCCCCTGAAAAATTACTAGAATTAATAAGTGAGACCAGGATGTATGCTCTTACAAGATTGATATATAAAAAATTAATTGCATTCCTATAGACAGGCTGCTATTTGTGACGGCAACAGAAACACTTAAGTATCTAGGAATAAATGAAACAATATGTATGCTAGCCAGTTACGGATAAAATTATAAAACCATTCAGAGACACAAACTGAATCTTAACTGGAGAGATTGAAAATATTCGTGGGTGGGAAAAGTCAACAGCATGAAGACAGAAGGAGCTAATTTTGTATCACCAAACAATTCCACTCCATCATAATACCTTGGAAAACTCTTACATAAGTGCGACAATGCTGCTTTCCCCAGCAGCGTGCTCTTAACACTGAAAAGTAAAAAACAGCCTACTTTCCATCACCAGGAGAACGTAAGTCAACTTGGGATAGTCATCTGGTGAAATAATCTACAATAGAGATAGTGTACACTATGAAATGCAGCCAATGTGCCCACAGGATAGGTTCTAGAATAGTCCAGAAAAAGCAAGTCACTGAGGGAACAATGCAGTACGAAACTGCTTATATATTCGAGATATGCAGAATAGAATCATACCTTATTTAGGGACACAATCCTATGTGGTGGGATAATAAAGAAAGGCTGAAGATGATAAGGTCTGAACTACTTCTGGGGTGGGTGGAAAGGAGATGGCTGGCCCAGATTGGTGAGGATTGTAGAGGGAGCTTCAGTGCGTGTCCTGTGTGATTCAGGCCTTAATTTGCACAGTGGCTTCACGGATGATTACTGGGGTATTCTTTATCGCCCGCCCCTCTTTTTCTTTTTTTTTTGTACATGTGAAATATTTACAAATAAATTTTAAAACTTAAGATTGAAAAACTTAGGGAAACTTTTTTCAATTCATGTAATTAACTCACAAACTATCTCCATTTTAAAGGACTGGTTTTTTTGTTTGTTTTGTTTTAAACATTTTATTTATTTATTTTGAGAGAGACAGAGAGAGAGAGAGAGAGAGAGAGAGCACGAGCAGGGGGAGGGGCAGAGGGAGAAGCAGACTACCCGCTAAGCAGGGCTTGATCCCAGGGTCCTGGAATCATGACTTGAATCAAAGGCAGATGCTTAACCGACTGAGACACAGGCGCCCCCAGTTTAAAGGATTTGTAAAGACGATCTACTCCAACCCTTCCTTCTCTAATAGATGCTGCCACTCAGGCCAGGAATGATTGAGATTTTCATGGAAACGTGACCGGTTAATGGTAATGGCAAGACTAGAACTCAGACCTCTCCTTATATGAACCATTTTATAAGTGAAAGGTCTCTGCAATTTACTAGTTTGGTAGCGTAGGACTTCTAGTTATTGAACTTCTTAAAACAGGAGATAGGGTATTCCAAGTATCGACAGGAAACAGGCCCAAGGTAGCTTGCATTGAGAAGGTTAAGGGAAAAAAACCCCTGCATCATCATACTCTTTCCTTTGAAGGATATTCCACAGGGCGGGGATCCTGGTGCAGGAAGAAGTCACTTGGAGTTTAAAACTCACGCCTATTCTCTGTGTGGGATTTGGAGAGTGGACCTGAGGCTGGATTCTGTCCCGGGCTCACAGTGAATGTCAGCAAGTTCCCAACATCTCAGAGCCTCGCGTCCCCCAGGTGCACAGGAAGAGGACTGGACAGGATGCATTTGAAGGTAAGTACCAGATCCAAGGGGGAGTTTAATCTCGGGAAGAAACACACTCAAGCCATCACCCTTTCAAGGGGTGGGATGTTATAGTAGGAAAGATGCTTCTTGAAAAAAAAAAAATTCCCCAAAGTTGATTTGCTAAAGATGATAAGTATCCTTCACATCTGTTCACGTAGGAGTGTGGGGCCTGATTTTTCTAGGAAAGTCTATTTAGACCCCGACACAGATTGCATTTCTTTTTAAAGCAACAAGAGTGATAAAGTATCTTAGTATAAAATCAATAGAAAGCAGTTTAGTGGCCTCTGAAGTCTCCCAGACAGCTTTTTCCTTTTAGTTCTCTCTGCAGGAAAGATCAAATGAGAAGTTACCAGCTTCCTTGTGTGTTTTAGTTATTTGTTACGTAAATCACTGGAAAACATTTAGGAAACCATTTAGAACGGGGAAGGGCTCTTCTCTGCTTTCAGCACCTCTCACCCCCATAAAGGATAAATAAAATAAAGTAAAATAAAATAAAATAAAATAAAATAAAAGGGCCTACACATTAAATGAGTTGATAGGACAAAGGACCTCATGATTCTTTTCTCAAGCACTATGGTATTATTTCTTAAGCTTTGGAATTAAAAAAAGAGAGAGAAGTTTGCTTCCTTTGTCTACCTGGAAGCTTTTCTCCCCATCTATCATGCAGCCAGAATGGAACGTGGTGTTGAGACTGCTGAAAAATGATTTGTCTACTGACAATTATATGAGAATAGTGTCGTTGAAAGAAGAGGTGCAGGGGGCGGAGGAGAGAATGTGCTTCGCTGCCTTCTGTGCTGGGCGAGGACAGAGATCTGATCATTCAGTTTGGCTGTGAGAACCTACCTGTTTTATATCACCGACATTTTACATTTTTGCTTGGGAACATAGGAAAGTGCACTGCCTACAAGCCACCATTAGAATGATATCAGCCAGCCCTTTGTGGTGGTTAGTTACACCGTAAACCAAATATTTCTGGGTCTCCCAAATTTTAGGACCACGTGATGATTTGCCTTGGCCAATGAAATACAAGAGAAAGTATCATGTACCATTCCTGGTGGAAGATTCAAAAGCTAGCGTGACTTGCCAACCTTCTCTTTCCTTTCCTCTGATGGGACATCCAGGTGGAAGCTTCTGGAGCTTAGTTTCCTGAGCGGCTTCGATGAATGGAGAGCCCCGTCTACCTGTAGCATGTTCGCAGCATGAGCAAACAATACAACTTTTTCTTTTCTTAAGGCACTGAGAGCTTGTCAGCTTGTCCCTTTTGTTCTGTAGCATATCTGAGCCTATACTGACAGATACACACCTATTAAACTCTTGCTATGAGTCGGGTAATACACTCCACACTGGCATACGGATCATCTCATTGGATTCTTACAGCCTGGTAAAGTGGACATGATAATTACTCTCCTCTACTGATGCAGCAGCAGGGCCACCAAGCCGTTAAGTAATTTGCCCAAGGTCATTACATGGTAGAGATAGGATTCTAATTCAGGCCTCCATCCTCAGAGCTGGCAATGAAAACCACAACATTCCACAGGCTGTTTAGGGAAGCTGGAGTGTTGCACTTGGGGAAGAAGAAAGAACATTCTTTAAAACCAACCTTTGACCACCTCCCTTCCCACCTTGCCCATGCCCTCCCCTCTTAAGAAAGGCAGGATGTCAATGACACCATGGAACCACGTCCAGGAATGGCTGGGTAGAGCTGCCTTGCCCCTGAAGAACCTCCTGAGCTTTCTTCTAGGGGCAACTTGGAAAAGAAATAACAAGATCATAAGAAATATCTCAGGATATTTCACAGGGAAAAGCATCTGATATCAATGATCAGTCTGGTCCCGTATTTAGTGCATCAGGTCCTTTGCTAATGGACGCAATGTTCATTAAGGCACAGTCCCTAAGAATGGGAGGTAGACGTACGTGAACGTGCTAAGCACTGTGGGAGGGGTACTTCCTAGGAGAATAGGGGACTCTTTGAACAGCATGGGTGTCTGGAAAGGCTGGATTGGGCGTTGAAGGGCAAGGGATGTCCTCTGAGCATCTTTAGATCCTCCTCAATCCCTTGACATAGATATGATTCAGAAGCGTTTATCTAAACTCTTCCTGAAGCTAGTTGAATTTTTAGCCCATACTACCTCTTGCATAAAGACAAGTTGTTTAAAATAGGGCCTCCTTTAATTTATCCTAGAACACTCTTTTATGTTCCCAGGCAAGAAGGGAAACACTGGTATTTTTGAATTTCGTAAAAAAGGCTAAATTTCTCTCTTGTGTATCTTTATGATTTTTGTGCATTTGGAGCCTACCCACTCATATTCTTAGTCACTTGGGATGAAAGGGAACCCACTTTATCCCCCTTTCACATTTGTGAGATGTTTCTTGAAGAGGGGACCAAGAAACCATAAAAACAAGCCCAAAGTCCCCATACCTCAAAGGGGGTAATTTGTGGTTTGTCTATACCATAGTTGTTGGGATTTGAGAAACCCAAAGAAAATCTACAAGGAAAAAAAAATCCCCAAACCTTCTATTCAGAAATCTCTATTCAAAGCATTTTCCAAATCAAAGGAAGATTGCGGTGTTAGTTTCCCCAAATTACTCTCTTGATAATGAGATTTTCTTTAAACTTCTGATTTCAATTGGTATTATGTAAAAGGATAAGAGCTCTCTTCTCCTAACCTTTGAAAAGCCTGTTTCAGAATTGGTTGGAAAAAAAATATGCATTTCACAAAGTCATGAAAATAATGATCCTTTGCCTCGCAGAGTCTGATTAAACATGGTTTTGGACCCAATCATAGAGAATCAATTCATTATCTTAATAGGGCAACAAAGTGCACAAAGATGAGTGGAAACCTACAATTAATTATCCTACTAGCAATGCCTGGGTAGTCCTTTCATTTAATTGGTCATCTAATAATATGATTCCTTATTTGATTTATTTGTTTACACAAGCAGCTCCATATATATGACTTTACATTTTCTTACTTCTAATATATGAAACTTTCATAGTACGGCAGTCTCCAATGACCCGATGCTGCAGAAACGGATGGCTCTCACGTTAAGATGGAAATGACTATTGCACAAGACCCATCATCTTGTGATGTGTTTGCCACTGAACCCAGTGCAGCAAGTCGGAAGCAATCTCTGCAACAGAACGAAAGGGGTGGGCTAGGAAACAATAAAGGTGCTCTACCCATGTGACTGAGGCCACCTTTTAATGAGCTGATACAACGTTCGAAGGGTAGCTGTGAGCCAGTGAATGCGCGGGGCTGGGGTGGAGAGGGGGGTGCAGGCGCTGACACTTTCGGTCCTCCAGGAGTGGGTTACTCTAGGACCAGTCCTGAGCACACAGTCAGAGGACACATGAAGCTTGGCCCTGGGGCAGCTCTGTGGCCTGATCGGTTTCTGATCAGTTAGTGATTGGGACAAATTCTACATCTTATTAATGCAAGAGTAGCGGGCCCCTACCCTCTTCCTAGCCAACGACATGCCTTCGTTTCACTGACTAAAAATACTTATTTCTAGCACTGTTTGTTGATGAACAAATCCTGGTGTAGAGCGAAGGGCCGATGCGACCACCCCTAGGGTCTGCATTCACGATTAAGGCTTCTCAAATACTACTTAACTGCCCCTTGGATGTCGGTTACCATTAACTTAGGTACACTCAGATCACATCGTTTGGGATAAGGAATTTTAAGCAAGAATGTCATTGTCATTTAATTAAGAAATTTTTTAAGTTTAAATAAAATTTTTTAAAGATTTATTTGAGAGAGAGGAGTGCTCTCCTCTCCATATGAGCAAGGGAGGGGCAGAGGGAGAGGGAGAATCTCAAGCAGAGACATAGGGCTCGATCTCACGACATTGAGATCATGACCTGAGCTGAAACTAGGCGCTAGATGTTTAACCAGACTGAGCCGCCCAGGAGCCCCTGTGATAAAGGATTTTAAAAGTACATTAAAGGTTATAAAGCCCAATTAAAAACATGGAATAAACTTAGAAAGGCCAGGAATGTCAAGGTCACTGAGCTGGTTATGACCCTGTGCTCCCCGTCACGCTATGGACTTGCAAGTAAGCATGTACGTAACCTGCAAGCTGAGCCACATAGGACTGTGGGCAGGCTGAGCGGCGCCACTGGACTCGGGCAGGGTGGTGGCTCCGAGACCCCAGGGAGCAGTTCAGTTTGCTGTTCCCTCACTTGCCAAGGGGGAGTAGATACCAAAATTGAACAGGGGGTACAGAGAAGTGGCTTCATTTATGTTTTCCTGGGTCCCTCAAATAGGAAATATATATATATATATATATATATATATACACACATATTTATATATAATGCTTATTTGAAATATATATTATATATTTATATTTAATATTTAATTTTAGGGGCATCTGGGTGGCTCAGTGGGTTAAAGCCTCTACCTTTTGGCTCAGGTCATGATCTCAGGGTCCTAGGATCGAGCCCCATATCGGGCTCTCTGCTCAGGAGGGGGGGAGCCTGCTTCCCCCTCTCTCTCTGCCTGCCTCTCTGCCTGCTTGTGATCTCTCTCTCTCTGTCAAATAAATAAATAAAATCTTAAAAAACTTTAATTTTAAAAATATAAATATATTTAATAGTTATATTTATATATCTACATATTATGTAGCATATAAATAAATATTAAGTATATGTAATAGTTATATATTATATGATACATAATATAAATACATAAATATTACATATTATATATTTGAGATTTATTATATATTGTTATTATATTATTATATATTACATTATATTATATATTATTTTATATATAAAAATATATGTGTGTGTGTCAAAGCAAGTTTGGCTCCATAGAGTGGATATATATAATATAATATAATATAATTATTATTATATATTATTATATAATATATAAAATATATTTTATAGATAAAAATATATATATAAAATATATAAACATACAATAATATAATAATATATTATATATTATAAATATATAATATATATTATATATATTTTATTATATTATATTATATATAAATTTATTTATAAATATACAATATCTGTAACATAAATATAACTATGATATATATATTATAGTTATTACCTAGTTCTTTTTGGTGCATGTCATGTCTGTATCAGTGAATTCAAGGGGTTTGAGGGAGCAAAACAATTCTCTCAGTCCAATGGACCCCTGAAGGCACAGACCACGGAGCCCCTGCTCTCCAGAATAAATTCACATAGGCCGGGGTGGTTCATCAATCCCTGCATTTGGGAGGAAATGCCCTATGATGCATCACGGAGGCTGGCAACCACCTCAGGGGGCCTCTGCCTTGAAGCCTCCTTCTTGGTCTGGCAAGGCCGACAAGGGAAGTTTTGATTGGATGTTCCAGATTGTCAGATGCAACAATGTCTCAATGTGGCAGAGAAAAGGCTGCCTTTGCAGATGACACTGAAAGGTCATCTAACCTTCCAGCCCCAGGAAAGGAAAACAAATGTCTTTTTCTTGTGGGTTAAAAATTGAGGACCAAGAGAGATTAGAACCCATAACTCAGGGGCAGGAAACCAACAGGAACACTTGTAAGAGGAGTAGCTTCAGAGAGCAACTAACTGTCTTTGCCCAGATGGACACCAGGTCTTCTGAAATGCTCGAGGCCCTCCCTGCCTCTCCTTTATATTTTCCAAACACGCAAGCAGTGTAAGAGGAAGCACAGAGGGCCGGGTGATTTACTCAAGGTTACCTGGTTCATCAGTAACTTCTGGATTAGGGTCCTGGCCTCAGGTGCTTTTCCACACAGCCCCTCTGGAAAATGCAAGTTTTAAGACTGACCTTCACTGTATGGATCCAAACCTGCCTTGACCTTAATGGTTTTCTGAATGAAAATGGGGAAAACATACATTTATGTGTCCCAAGAAAGAACTTACTGTCTCACCACAAATCACTGTCACGGAAATCAGTTCCTCTTTCATTCTTCTATTCCATAAATTACATTGGGTGTCTACTTTGGCTTTGCCATTACCATCTGGAGAAACTGGCTATTATGTAGCTATTTCATTTGTCCTTGGGGGAAGCAGAAGCATAAGATAAATGGTTAAGCTTAACTTGATATTCGTTGACAGACAAGTCAAGAACTATTGGAAATCGCTGGATCTTGGGAGAGCTACATTTGAATACCTTCTTTGAATACCTTCTTTGAAAAGGTAATTGGCTTAGATACTTGAGTAGGGGGGTAAACACTTTGTGCCCAGGCCGTTGCCAACTCCTTGGCAATGAAATAGAAATAGTGCAACTTCTTGCAAATAATTTGCATCTGATATGTACCTAAAGCTCCTCTCCTTATTGATCTGATTATTAACGGGGCTTAACAGAGAACAGAGAAGATGGAAAAGCAGTAGGATCTGGAATCTCTCTTTTTAGATAGAGATACACATGCATTTTTGTATTATAAATACACTGTGACCCAGATTTTGCTAATATAGAGAGGAAAAGGGAGAGATCACTTATATTTGGACCAAGTAAATTTATTTTCCAAAGTGGCAGGAACCTACTCTGTGGGTTTAACCCAACTTTTAATATTTCCTCAGTCTAGCGGTTACACAGTGGCTGCCCATGGAAGTATGCAGATGGCAGTCTTATTTGATAATTCTGTCTTGTGTTTAAAAAAACCAAAACAAAGAAGAACCACGGGGCAGTCTGACTTAAGAATCCAGAGCTGCGGCCGCTTCTGAAAAATCAGAGGGCCTCGCTGCACTGCGCACACTGCTTACGTGACAAACTGCTTCGGATGGGGCATATTTTGCAAGTTCACTGTGGCCCCATCACCCAGCCCTTAAGCTTTCTGTCTGAGCCTCCGTTTCTCCTCCCCAAAACAAGGTGATTCATGGGGCGCCCAATATGTGACTGGACCATCTGGAAGTTGCCTCTGAGTCCAGTGTCAACATGTGTCTCATAAAACCCCAAAGCAAAACAGATTCCTACTCCAAAGCACCGATGCGAAACACAGATTTTACTGAAGGTCTCCTGGGGACAGTGAGGTGAAGTGACGTCATACTTCACTCAGCAACACTTCCAGGGTCTGCCAATCCCTTTATTACATACAGTGATTTGCTCTTCTCTGGAATTCTCCCATTCCCCCTCCCCCAGCACTAGAGACTCCTACCTAGAATGCCGGGTGGGGGAGGAGTTAACACACCAGAGGTGGGGTGGGGGGGAGGCCACTTTTCTCCACTTTTCTCCAGGTCTTTGGAACTACAGGAGTGTGACTTCAAATGCATTCACTTAATGCAGGGGTGGGGGGGGATTTTTTTTTTTTTCCCAAATAAACAGCAATGGGGGGGTTGTTTGATTGGGATTGGGACTTCATCTTGAACAACAGAACAATATGAAAATTAATGTTGTGTTAAATGTAACGTAATTTAGGTTGTAATTGCTACTGGGTGCTAATTCTCAGAACTAACAGCAAATGACTCAAGTAAGGATTTAGGGGGAAAATCTGGTATATTTCTTTCCCAGCAAATTGGAATGGTCCTCCTTCACTTCACTTGGGACGACATTCATGCCAGTAAAGTCGAGTTTCGCAAAAATATCTGGGGGCCTTACTAACTACCCCCAAGGGCCTCTCTTAACTTACTGATAATGATCATTCTCTTTATTTTGGAGTCACTTTGTCTTTCAGAAAAGTTGCAAAGATGATCCTGAGAGTTCCCATCTGCCCTTCTCCCAGCTTCCCCCAAAGTTAACACCTTACATAACTATGGCACATTCGTCAGAACGAACAATTTCCTATTGGTACGTTACTATGAACTAAACAATGGGCTTTATCCAGATTGCACCAGTTTATCCACAAACGTCCTTATATTGTTCCAGGATCTAGACCAGGACCTCTCATTACAGTTAGCAATCATTCTCGTTTGAAGCATCTTTCTTAACATCTTCTTCAATGACGACTGGTCTAATTCTGCTGTATCTTTATTGCTCAGTGACTTACTTGCCTGGAACACAATTCATGCAATTCTCCTACATCACTTTTAGTGACTTTATGAAATTATATCTCAGTTGTGATATTTGTAATTCCACTTAGCAAGGGACCAACAGTAAAAAAAAAGTTGTTTCATTTTTAGGGGTGGGTAGTGGGACTTATGCATTGGAATAGTCCTTTGCTTGTTATAATAGTAAAGTATTTCTGTAAGTTTTAGTAAACAACTAAGCCTGGAGGAGCCTTCCTACCACTACCACCCCACCCCGCACATCTCCGCAGTGTAGCAACTGCAGGGTAAATTCTTAGCTAGCAGGGGGCACCCCGGACCCTGTCCCAGGTTAGTAGGAATCTGTTCTGACTGGGGCAGGGAGGCATGTCTGTCCCATCCTGGATGATAAATATTTGGACTCTTAGCCTAATATTTAGTAGAAAGGGGGATAATTGTATAAGTGATCAGTTGGCTGATAAATATTTATGTGAAATGAGAGCTTTTTTTCCTCACGTTCTTATAACCCAGGGGCCTGCAGCCGAGGCCCCTCCACTTAACATTTCTTTCCTCTGTCCCACACCCTCTCTTGTGCCATCTTTTATGGCCTTTGGTCACACCCATTTTCAGAAAAATCACTGAAGCACAGCACACACACAGAATAATTTGTCTAATACACAAGTAGACACTTCAGTGGAGTCTCTATTGTACTCAAGAGATGCTGGCGGGTAGGAGGAACAGCACACCAACGAGGTAGAGGGAAACCAACTTTCTTATGGAGAGATTTGGTGTTGTTCTTCATTCCTGGGCTTTCAAACACCCCAACCTGCCTGTCACGATGTCAGGAGTGGTCATCTGTGTCTCCAATGGAGCCTAGCTCTAAGACATACACATCCGGTAGCTTTTGTCTCTTCCCCAAAGGGTAGATCAACCCAACCTCTAAAAAAACCCAAACTAGTAGACCGGAGCCTCTGTCTCCAGACACGTGATAAAGGACATTCACACGAGCAGCCCTCCCACACAGGTGGGACATCATGATACAGCACACGTGTACCTGTTCTTTCCAAATCACAAAGGTGTAGGGAAATGAGAAAGAACAGGAGGACATTATACATGGATAACCACAAATTGACTCAAAATGGTTTAAAACAGGGAGAGAAAAATATCATTACTCCACGTTGGACCTTTGGTCATTGTTAATAACAAATTATTTGTGGCCCATGTGGAGATGGGGTTGATGGCACCCAAGCCAACTGGAGAAGCCCTGCCCAGCCGACTCCTCTAGCCTGCCCTAGTAATTTGGGATTTCCAGTCCCAGGTAACGAAGAGATTGCTTTGACTAGCCAGCCCAGAAAGCTTTGGGTTTTTTCCATTTCAAAATGCCATGCCCTGGTGTCCCGGGCATGAAATCAACACAGGATACCAGCCCATTGGTAAAGTTGTCAATTCTACAGAGACAAGATGGGGCCATAGGGGTGATTCGGCATCAAGGACGATCACAGTAAATGGCCAAGGGGCTGGTAGGACAAGAGCCTGGGATGGGTGAGGAAAGTACTCAAGAGGACGTTTCTAGAGTTCGGGCAGGCTGGCAAATTCATAGACTCTGAATAGGAGTGACGGACTAGGTGACCAGTCAAACCATGAGAGGTCCTGGGGAAAACAGAGGCTCTTCTGTTCGCTAAAGGAAAGAGAAGGGGCTGACATAAGGAGAGGGGATCCCGGACTCAGGAGCTAGTCTGAGGAGTAGGGTCATGCCAGGATGATGGATGCCGAAATGCCGAATGTGCGTGGTGTGAAATGGGGGTGGGCACTGGCGGGGTTGAGGAAGATGAATCCAGTGCTGGTTCGAAGGGGAATGTGGGACACAGTCTCTTCCACGAGTGAGTGTCACATGGTGAAAAGTACTCAGAGAATCAGGGATCTTGAATTGTGAAGGCACTTGTGCAAGATCCCACGGGCTAAAGCCCTTATTACTGGCACACTCATCCTAGCCAAGAGGGTATGGGATCTAGGGGGTGTTGTAAGTGGCTAAAGGTAGAAACCTGAGTCTTTTGACAGTGCTCCAGTTTTAATTGACTTTTCAAAAGTCACACACACTTGGAGCTGGGTTGCTTCCCAGGGACTGCCCTGAGGACAGAATATGTGTTTTTTGTTTGTTTTAAAATATTTTATTTATTTATTTATTAGGAAAGAGAGAGAGTGAGAGAGAGCATGAGAAGGGAGAAGGTCAGAGTGAGAAGCGGACTTCCCATGGAGCTGGGAGCCCAATGCGGGATTCGATCTTGGGACTCTGGGATCATGACCCGAGCCAAAGGCAGCTGCTTAACCAATTGAGCCACCCAGGCGCCCCCAGAATATGTGTTTTTAATCATGTATCAACAGCAATTGGAAATACTTTGTGGAAAGGCTTCTGAAACTGAGTCTAGGCTCAGAGGGAAAGGGCACCGTATGAATTAGTGATACTTGTAGTAGGCACAGGATGGGGCAGTGGGGTTATTCTTATTTTTAAATTTTTTTTTGAAGGTGTTATTCTTGCTTCTTGCTTGGGACACACTGCCTCTCCTGCCTTGTCGTGGTAAGGGCTCCATGGAGTAGTAAAGGGAAAGATCCAGGGAAGGATACCCCCACCCAGCCTGAGGGAAACCCATAAAGAAACAGAATATTTGAGACCATCTATAAACTTGGTGAATGTTTATCTTGGTTGGCTAAGGATTCAGCCAGAGGCAAGAATGCTTCGCTACAGGTCTGAACGACCAAGCCCTCTGGGTTTCTTTCATTACCATAGTTCTTGTGTGTGAGCAGAATTAAAGAATAATCAAAGTATAGTATGCTGAAAAAAAAAAAAAGTATAGTATGCTGAAGTCCCCTAAAGAAAATTCCTGGCAAAATATACCACAGTTGTTGATTAAAAGGAGAGGACATGGGAGTCTTGGCCTTTTAGACAGCTCCATGAAGCCAGTGACACTTGAGGGTAATCGTGAAGAACAGGTGGAAAGAGGGGACATGGGATGGGAAGAGGGTAGCATGTATGACGGATTCCCCTGCTAATTTGAAAGCAAACAGCCCAGTGAGATAGAATTTGTTATGGGTCTGAGTAGACGGTGGTGTGGGGAGGGAACAGCCATCCTATTGCTGACACGATCATAAATACCAGGAGCCTTGAGGCAGGATTCAGAGCTGTGAGTTTGGAAAGATTGCCGGCCTTGGGACATCAAGATGCTGATTCTTTCAGATTTCACCAATATCCAATATGCTGAGTTGGTTGGCTGAGAAAAGGCCACCTAGTTGTCACGTGGGACGCGGAGAGCTGCCCCCACTGCCTTTAACTAGGAGCAGGTGAAATTTTCTGCCCGCAGTTGCTAGACACGAGGCTTTTTCAACATATCTAATTTTTTCCCCACTACTATATGGCTAATAACTTGTCCTGGGGTATTGTGTTTATCCCCAAAATGTTAATGACTTCATAACTCAGTGTGAAATGCTCTGGGAAATTTTTGTGTTATTAAGGATTCTATGAAGTATAAAAAAAGGAAATGCTCTCAAGGTGCCAGGCCACAGTTATAACTTGATTCTCCTTTTGGAGAAAGGAGAAGAATTAAGCTTTTAAAAAATACATGTTTTCCACCAGGAAAGCAGTTCATTTAAGCATAATGACAGTCATTGCCCTATGGAAATAAGGCACAAGGCTCCAGCATGTCCCTGGATGGGGAATTTAATCTTCTCTCCAGTGCCTGTCAGGGTCATGCCAGAGCTCAGGCCCCCGGGAGTGAGGGTCGGTCCGTGGTTTTGGTGAGCGGGGTTGAGGACCCTGGGCCCAGAGTGTTGGGAGGGGTGGCCGGGGGCGGGACACAGTTTCCGACAGCAGAGTGGTGAGTCAGGGAGGCAGCTGGCAGGGTAGAAAGTGGGAACAAAGAAGGTGGCAAGCTGTTCTAACAGAGATAGGAGGCGGCCATGTCCATAGCCCAGCACTACCCTTCCTCATACCACTTTTCTGAAACCAGTGAATTTCCAACTTTTATTTTTATTTTTTTTTTAAGTTGGTGAGTCTCATCTATGGAGGGAGGGCATAGGAAACCAGGAGAAGTCAGGTAACTGCTTTGGTTGAAATCATCATGGAAGGTGGGAGACTGGAGGCTCCAGGGACCCTTGGGGATCCAGGGAACCCAGTTTGGGTATCACTGCCTAAAATGCTTTACGAAGATGTATGTGATAAAAATTTGCAGCCCCTCAGAAATCTTTTTATTATTATTAGTTTTAAAGCTTCTCTGGTTGTTCAATTGAACATATCAGGTCGTCTGAATGGTAATGACGGTGATAAAATCTCTGGCAGATAGGGAAAACCAGGAGGCTTGGGAAAATAAAGTAAATTGACCAAAGTTTTACAGCTACCAATTGGGTACAAACCCTGTCTGTAAACCACACCTTCCACTGTACCCAGCCCCCTCATTTTCCTCCTACCTTCTTCCGCTCCCCCCAACTCTACCCAGAGGGGCCCTGGAAAACATCTCTTGAATTAAAATGGCCCCACAAGTGTGATCTGATCCCAGATCACACCTGAACTTCCATAGCCTAGCACCTCTGGTGCCAACACCTGGTCAGAGGGATAATAGTGGGGTCTGGGAACAGGGTGACAACTGGATTTAGGTGAGATCACACATATATTGGTTTCACTGGGTGATCTCATGGGATCTCCAATATCTGGGAGGGAACATTCTACAAACATTTCTATCTTTGATGGCCTGGGAGAAGCTCAGCTCAAGATAGATTTATTTGGATCGGCTCATAGGGAGTTTCCATAAATGACGTGTTGGACAGTTGGCTGCCAAAAATGGGTCTTGGGCTCTGCAGGGGTGGAAAATTTACACTCAGATGTGCCAAAAAAAGGGAGTTTTCTTTAAATGTCCATATCGTGCTTGGGAGGACAGCATTCCATGATGGCCGCGGAGGAGAAACCTGCATTGTACCTGCTGGAGGTGGCCCTTTCTCTACGAGAGCAGGCCCTTCTCTTCCTTTGGGGTTAACTCTGTCTGCTTTGGGTAAGTCTTCCATTTTTCGGTGTCCCTCTGCTCCTGCCTCCTGTTCCTGGAATATATTTGGGCAGAGGGGAGCCCACCTGTCTTCCTGGCTTTAGGGAAGATGGTCTGCTTGCTGTCCTCCATGTCTTTGTTCATTTCCCTTAGGACCATCGGCTTCACCCGGCTCCTCGGAGTCCAGTATTGGGAACTGCAGGGACAGTTGGCATCATGTGGGTATTTGAGGTGCTGTGCTGTCACCTGCTGCTGAGGTCTGCAGTCACTGTCCTGGTTTTGTCCATGAGGTCCCACCATCTGTCTGCTCTATTCTGATACCATGAGTTCTCCCGGATGCCTGGGTGTTTTTGTGACAAGACCATATGACTCTGTAGGGCAGTCCCGGGTCCACTCACCTGGATACCTTCTTCTGTCATTTTTAACCTTCTGCCTCAGTAGTTCTAGGCTGGACATGGAATGTCTCTAACAGGCCTGAGGTGGCCCTATCTGAGCAGCAAGGATGAGCAGTGAGCCTGGGGTGCCTCCACCTTCATCCAGTTGTTTCCAACACCAGCATGTGTGTCTGCTGCTTTTCCTTTCCTGTCCTTCTCCATCACGGGCAGGCTTCCTCATCCTGTCTACAGACAGCCCCTCCTCCCTCATCTCTGCTGTCCTCCCTACACTGGCACTGAGCATGGCTCATACTCGAAATCTAACATGCTTGGATTTCTGGAATTTAGAAGACACACTTCCCTCTCACAAAGCCTAGATTTTGATACCATTATCTTGAAATAATGTTGTGGTGTTGTGATTTATAGTGAGAGATATATATTTGGGGCACCTGGGTGGCTCAGTCAGTTAAGCATCTGCCTTTGGCTTAGGTCATGATCCCAGAGTCCTGGGATCAAGTCCCATATCAAGCTCCCTGCTCAGTGGAGTCTGCTTCTCTGCCCCTCCCCTTGCTGGTACTTTCACGCTCTCTCTCAAATAAATAAATAAAATCTTAAAAAAAAGAAATATATATTTGGTCTTCATCCTCCATCCCTGTCACAAGGCTCCTAAAAAACCCTTGTAAATTCCTAAGAGGTAAGAGTACCAGGAACGTCTTTTGTTCTATTGCACAGACTCTGGGCGGGCTCCTAGATGTGCACTAGTCATCAGAATAACCAAGCGATCATTAGAAGCCTAGAAATTTCATTCCCCCATCCCCTGAACTTCTATAAAGAGGGGAGAAGGGCTGAAAATGGACTTAATGACAGATCACACCTACATGATGAAGCCTCCATGAAGTCCCAATGGTATGAGGTTTAGAGAGCTTCCAGACTGGTGGACACATCCACACAGGGAGCACGATGCACCCCAACTCTATGGGGACCCCCCCCAGACCATACCTCTATGTATCTCTTCATCTGGCTGTTTATCTGTATCCTTTATTGCATCCTTTAATAAACTGGTAAATGTAAGTAAGTGTTTCCCTGAGTTCTGTGAGCTATTCTAGGAAATAATCAAATCCAGGGGGAAGGAGGTCATGGGAACCTCTGATCTATAGCCAAGTTGGACAGAAGTTGTAGGTAACCTGGGGACCTACTACTTTGTGACTGGCATCTGAAGTGGGGGGGCAGTCTTGTGGGACTGGGCCCTTAACCTGTGAGATCTCTAGGTAGATAGGGTCATATTTGGGTTAAATTATAGAACACCCAGCTGTCACCCAGGGTCATAGAATTGTTTGGAGTGGGAACCCCCAGTCTCCCTCTGCCCCACATTAGGTGACATGAAGTATTCTGTGTGAGTAGTAAAGGAGATACACAGGAGGGAAGCACTGTGTTTCTCCTAATACAACTGCGAACTAAGAAATCCAAAACTGGAAGTCAAAAGCTGAACAGTGCTTCTTTCTTTTTTCTCCATGAATTCCTGTTATAACAGTCCTAATCTCCCCCGAGGGGGTGCTGGATGCTTCTACTGAATGGTAATGTTTGAGGAAGCATAGGACAGAGAAGCAGATTAATATGTTTCCAAAAATATCATCTTTTTTTACCAGTGCATTGACAGACAAGTGGTACCATGGATGGGAGGGAAGAGGCCTGCCTTCCTCTGACCGATCAGTCTCCTTTTTTGTACTTGACATTGGACTGTGAGAGGGCCATGGGAAAATGGAGCTTGTTCAGAGGACACGAGTGATTATGGGGGAAAAATGGTAATGCCACCTGAGACATGAAGGATGAGACACTGGGGGTGAGGAGCTTAGAGAAAAGGAGACTCAGCAGTGCAAAGAGAGCCATCTTCACAGGTATGGAGTACCATGTGGAAGGGTGGGAGGAGTGTTCTTTGTAGCTCCAAAGACTAGAACTAAAATATATGGACAGACGTTAGAATGCGGCAGATCTTCCCTGACTGTGAAAAAGAATTTTCTAGGAGACCAAGATGCCCCAAATTGGAGTGGGCTACTCCAGGAAACCAATGAGTCCCCATTTACTGTAGATGTTTCAGGAATGGATTGGACTCTGCCAGCTACCAAAACAGATTAGATTGCATTTCTAAAGGGGTTGGATAAGGTGGCTCTTTGGGTTCTTACATAATGTCTTTGACATTCTTTCTGTCAAGAGGTGGGGCCTATGTGCCTCCCTCTTGAATCTAGGGGTGGGGCCTAGGCTGCTAGAACAGTAGAATATGGTGGAAATGATGCTGTACCAGTTACCAGGCCCATGCCAAATGAGACTTCCACCCCATTTGCTCTTGGAGCCCTAAGCTGCCTTGTAAGAAGTCTGACTATCCTATAGTTGCCATGCTGTGAGGAAGCTCAAGCTAACCACACGGAGAGACTTTAGGGAGAGAGACAGAGACCCGGGTCCAGTCACCACAGTGGTAGCCATTCCAGCTCAGGCACCAGATAAGAGAGGAAAGAAGGTTTTAGATGACTCTAGCCCCAGCTGCCATTTTACTGCAACTTCCTGGAAGAACCCCAAGTAAGGACCATTCCACTGAGCTTTGTCAACCCAGAGAATTATGAGACATAAGTATAAGTTGTTTTATCATTCCGTATCAGGGAAGTACAAATCAAAACCACAGTGAGATACCAGAATGACTAAAATTAATAAGTCAGGAAACAACAGATGTTGGCGAGGATGCAGAGAAAGGGGAACCCTCCTACACTGTTGGTGGGAATGCAAGCTGGTGCAGCCACTCTGGAAAACAGTATGGAAGTTCTTCAAAAGGTTGAAAATAGAGCTACCCTACGACCCAGCAATCGCACTACTGGGTATTCACCCTAAAGATACAAATGTAGGGATTTGAAGGGGCACATGCACCCTAATGTCTATAGCAGCAATGTCCACAATGGCTAAATTATGGAAAGAACCTAGATGTCCATCAACAGATGAATGGATAAAGAAGATGTGGTATATATATATACAATGGAATACTATGCAGCCATCAAGAGAAACGAAATCTTGCCATTTGCAACAACATGGATAGAACTAGAGGGTATTATGCTAAGTCTCTGATAAGTCAATCAGAGAAAGAAAATTATCATGATCTCTCTGATATGAGGAATTTGAGAGGCAAGGCAGGTAGTCATTGGGGGTAGGGAGGGAAAAATGATATAAGACGGGATCGGGAAGGAGACAGACCATAAGAGACTCTTAATCTCACAAAAGGGTTGCTGGGGGTGGGGGGGTAGGGATAGGTGGCTGGGTTATGGACATTGGGGAGGGTATGTGCTATGGTCAGTGCTATGAAATGTGTAACCCCGATGATTCACAGACCCGTACCCCTGGGGCAAATAATACATTATATGTTGATAAAAAAAAAAGAATAAGTTGTTTTAATGTATTAAATTTGGGAATGGTTACTCATACAATTATAGGTCCTGGCCCGCAAGGATTAGAGTTCATAGTTCTATCAACTAGATAGAGGAAGAGGATTAGACTTAGTTATAGGTGAATTAGATGAAGTTCTCAGAAAAATGTTAGCAAGAACTCAGCTCCACAACATCTTCCCTGGAAGCTGGCCACTTGCCCCAAATTACACTGAGAGTGAATCATTTCTAGTTGACAGGTGATCTCTTTCAAGATAAAAATTTTTTTTAAATATTTTATTTATTTATTTGACAGAGAGAGAGAGAGATCACAAGTAGGCAGAGAGGCAGGCAGAGAGAGAGGGGGAAACAGGCTCCCTGCTGAGCAGAGAGCCTGATGTGGGGCCCGATCCCAGGACCCTGAGATCATGACCTGAGCCGAAGGCAGAGGCTTTAACCCACTGAGCCACCCAGGCGCCCCAAGATAAAATTTAATGGGGGGAGGAGAACACCTTCAGGGGAATAAGCTCTCCCTTACTTCGCCATGATGTGGTTTCCTGATGTCTGAAAATGGCCCAGCAGAATGAGGTTTTTGGTTCCCAGAATGACAGAGGGAGTGAGGGATACCTTTAAAAGGAAGGCCCACTAGGAAACTGGAAAAAGACTAAAGCTAAGAGCAGAGAGAAAAAATGGAAAGAGGGACAAAAAAAAAATATTCACTCACATCTTTGTCTATTTTAGTTCATCAATTTTATCTGCAGCTGACCATGAGGAATCTTTGTTCTCAGCAAACTTTGTAGCTTGCACAGACACTAAAATATTACTGGTGATGGTGATGATGGAATGTTTCATTTTAAATGTTCAACAAACTTGGTGCGTGGCTGTAACACGTGTCTATATACAAGGCCTCGATTCCCCTATGTAATCTGCCAACAGCACATGCGGTAGGGATGGACTCCCAGGGCTTCCAGACGTGGCTTCCCCAGACTCCTGCACAGAGAGCTCTCTTTTACTCCTTGTTCCTCATTTGGAGCAACTGGGTAATGATTGGCTTGACTGCTCTTAGGCAGAAGCAAAAGAGCGGGTACACAAAGCGTCAATCCTGCCTACTCAGCAGAATTTCCATCCTTTCTTACAAAATGGCACTGCTGGGGTATTGAAAGCCAGGAAAGGGAAAACGTTTGGGGCATTCCATGTTTGAACTCCGATCGAAAAAAAAAATGGCATTCTAAGTGGCAATTTCGTAGTGTTGAAGTAGTATAATTAGTAGTGATGAGGACAGTGATGATAGCTGACGTGTGCTGAGGGCTCACTAGCGACAAAGGCATCATCTCCCCTTTCTAGTCAGGTGCATGCAGCTTTGCTGTGAATATCACAGATCTGAGATCTTAAGACCTCGGTTCAAATCCTAGCTCTGCAGCTTCTTAGCTAAGATGGGCAAATCATTTAAACTCTCTCAACTGGGTTCCCTGGAAGACTGTACTGAGTATTAAGGGAAGTAATGAATATAAAGAATTTAGCACAATGCCAAACATACACATTCCATAATGCTAGTTACTATATATGCCATACTTTGGGTTCTTCACGGATTGAATCAACCTTTGTGGATTGATCTGATAACCCAAACAATATCTACAGTCATTTTTGTTCCCTATGGGAAATGGCTAAATTATATATGGGCAATCTATGGCTCTTGGCCAAACCCAGCCTGTTGGCTATTTGTTTATAACCTAAGAATGTGCAAACTAAGAATAGTGTTTGCATTTTTAAGTAAGAATACTGTTTGCATTTTTAAGTGGTTGTATAAAAATCAAAAGAAGCCTAATATTCCATGACACCTGAAAATGATATGAAATTCTTCTTTCAAGGTCCATAAATCAAATTTTCTTGGAAGACAAGCATGCTTATTTGTTCATAGGTTGTCTATGGATGCTTTTGCCCTGCGAGAGTTGAATAGTTGCAACAGACAGCTGATGATCTACAAGCCGAAAATAGTTACCATCTCTACCCTCTACTTGCCAATCTCTGTTCTACATGATCAAGACGAAACTCGCTTTCAAGCCCTATATGAGAACACAGCTTTCAGAATTGGCAATTACACCCTCCCGTACATGCATTTCTAGATTTCTACATACATGCCCGCATGCATACACATATTAAACACATCAGTACACATATGTGTGGGACAACCCAACGCATCCACATATCATCTGTCCCAAGCTCGGGGTGGCTCTGTGTGCCCCTCCTGGCTGACCTGTTATTCAAAGATCATGTGACATTACTCAGCATCCAGCCAGCATGGGGTCTGCAGGACTGCATCGGAGGTAAAAGTGTCTGGCCGAGTTGAAAATAGTTGGCTCTCTCCATACCCTGCTGGGTCTCCCAAGAAATATACGAATATTTTAGTACTTTCTTTATGGTAGAAGATTTCCGTTTTCCTTATGGGCTCCCTTTGCTGGCGTTTTTAAGAACCTGTTCTCATCACAAGTCAGGCACAGGAACTATTTATCATACATATGAGAATCGACATGAATAAAACACCCCTTAGGTATGGCTCACATTTCTTTTGCCTTCTCACTTGTGGGCTGCTATTAAAGTTTAATACCAATGAAGTTTGCTGGGTTTTATAGAGTCGAATGGTGAAGGTACAGCTGCGGAGGACTGACAGGCCTGGGGGTGAAGCTCAGCCAGGTCTGCAGTTATCTAATGAGCAGGTGCCCTCATCACCATAAAAAGGCAGGGAACAATATTGTCTATTTGAATAAACCAGCACCAAAGACCATCAAAGCCAGAGAGGACTTGGTCATCAACTGCTCCAAGCCGTTCCTTCTAAAGATGAGCAAATCTAGGGCTGGACTGGAGAACGGGCTTCCTCAAGGGCATAGGCCCCTGCGTGGAAAAGCTAGAAGGCTGGCTCCTGGCTTAGCGCCCGTGCCTCTCATCCTGCCTCCATGCTTCCTGAATAATCCACTGATGCACAGGCATAGCATCTAATGAGCCACTAGGATGTACACCCTCAAAAGAAAACACTGCTTCCCCTTTGTTGTCCAGTCTGTCTGGCGTGCATGGCCAGCGCATCCTGCGTAGCCGCGGGACCAGACCTGACTCTCATGGCCATTACGTTTGTGTGCCCCAAGACCTACCAGTCTGTGCTTCTCTCTGCTGTCACAGAGGTGGGGGCACTGAAGAGAAATTAAGGGTTCGAGAAGGCAGATGGAACATGCAATGAAATACGGAGCTATGAGACTAAGCTAAGAAAGTGCTAGAATGTCCATGCAGGCTGTTGGTTATAGTGAAGGAACAGAACCGGTGAGTGTGTCCTTCCTTGCAGTGGTGTATAACCTTGTAACATCTGTGGGGCTGAAATAAGGATATGTGCATCCCCCTCTCCTCCGTCTCTGTCTCTATCTATGTGTATATATATATATACTTACGCATGTACGTAACTATACATACATGTGTACAGGTATCCTCTGCTTTTTGAAAGTTCCACTTAACACTACTCTGCTTTTACGAAAGACCTACGTGCGTACCTGTTTTTGCTAACCAAAAAACATCTGAAAAAGAGTTTTGCTTGCATGAAAAAAAGGTGAAAAAGCAAAATTGATGTCCAGCATTTGTTCGGCAGTGAGCCCTTTGAGGGGCAGAGCGCACCCCAAGGAGCAGCTAGAGTGACCCCACCGGGCTCCTTCCCTGGGACCTACAATCAGTGTGTCAACATCAAGCCGACATAGCTTTGAAATGTGTCTGTAAGCATCTGTGCTTCATCTCCATTTATTCTGTGCATCCATTAGCAAGATGTGTCTTAAGGCACCAGAAAAGCCTAAGAGAGGTGATTTTTTGAGTCTGGGAACACTCGGAAATTTCTCCCTGTAAATTTTTGGTAATTACTTTGTCGCTTTCTGCCATTTTGATTTACGGAAGTTTTCATAGGAACGCGCTATTGTCAGAGAGTGGGGGAAACCTGTATATGTATTTGGCTACTCCTTTTCTATTTTCCTTTTTCTATTTCTGAAATAGGACACAAGCTCTGGGCTGGGAGGCTCCAGGCAAGGTGAGGGGTTGGGAGTTGCCTGCTGGACATTCCTCTTTTTGGCTTCGGTTCGCTAAAGCTTAAAATCACAGAGGTGGATAGTTTGGGGGACAGAGGGAGTACCTCGAAAAGAAGCAGGAAGACAGAGGGAGGGCTAGTCTTTGAGTAACAATCTATTTCCTTGGACCAAGAGCAGAAGAGCATCCTGATGTTCCAGGGAACCAGCACACTGCTCCCCAGCAGGGTCTGGCCCCCCAGAGGAGTGGTGAGCTTGCCAAGGGGCAGGTGAGGTGCTTCCCGGCCTCACCACGGTCTCCCAGCCTTCATGTGTGGAGTGGGAACAGCAGCCCAGACATGAAGGACCAGTAGACTGGGACAATGTGTGTCTCCATGGCAACCTGTATAGTCTGGTGACTCACAGCTAGTACATGCTGGGGAGTTGGGGGAAGGATGGGGATGGGGGAGTCCTCCCAGCACCTGGGTGCTAGGAAGGGACCCTCTGAGATGGGGATGGTGGAGCTCTGAGAATCACTGAGGTTGAATTTCTTGCCTACAACATGGCATAAAATAGTCATCATGGAAACTAAGCTGTTCAGAAGAAAACAAAGGGATTTGATGACCATTCCACATCTGAGGGTGTGGCCTGTGATTCATTCATTCCTTCTACATCTGAAAAACAAAGAACTGTATTTTTTCATGAGTGGTCCGATGCATACTAAGTGTCCAGGTGATTGTAGATGCAGGATACATTGTTTCGCTGTAGGTACCATCTGTATTCTGTGGCTCATGCCAAAGGATGGAGTCTACTGCAATGTGCATTTGCACTTCTCCTCCTTTTGGCCATTTATTAAAACCAGGTTTTAAAACACCACCAAGAGTTACTGCCTTGTCCGAGACACCAAACTGTATATTGTCAAAGGTTTAGATTTTCAGGCAAGCCTTTTGAAAAGCCTGCTCCTTGATACCTTTACTTGTTAAGATCATGGTCAAGTTAAGAGAGTTAGCAGCAGCAAGACCCTGTTTCCACCTCGATCTTCCAACCCACACCTCCTTTCACTGCAAAGAGCAAACTTTTATGACCAACAGGGCACTTTGGAGGTAACTAGATCTCAGATGGCTTGCTCCTCTGAAGATGGGATGAAAAACTTATTTTTCTTTAAGGTAGGTCAGTTACAGCCATCTCCCCAGGGAGAACAAAACTGAGACGGTAGAAGCTGTGATTGTATTCCAAGAAAATTGGATCTTGCTTAATAAATGAAGTTGATGTGGGAGCAAGAAAAACTCGCTGGCAAGGGGATGGGGATTTCCGTGCAAGCAGGGTGTGAGTTTGTCTTTTTTTTTTTTTTTTTTTCCTGTCATTGAAACTCTTGGTGGAGAAGGCCTCTGTGAAAGATTTCAAATAACAGCTCAATGTACAATCCTTAACACAAATTTGCATCCACATGCGAAATCTCAAAAGTGCACATTCTTTCAAATTTAGCTGCAACACTCACCGAAATGTGCTGATGTCTACAAATATGAATTTCTTTTTACGGCGCACTTTTATCCACTTAAAAAACACAGATCTTAGAGCACATGTGCCCAAGAAATCAATTCCGATAACCCAAACTGTGATGTAGTCACTTGACCCCCAACTAAAGGGTGATTTAAGGCAAACACTCATTACCACGTGTCCTCTCGTTTCCTAACTTGAAAGAAAAGCAATGATTCAAAACCAGGATGAAGCCAACTCTACATCTCCGGCCAGCCTCTGACTGAGGGCAGATGGTCCTCAGTTCTCAGTTCAAAGCCAGGTGCTTGGCTGGGGTCTTTCTGCAGTTCCATGGTGATGACCTGACGCGCCACGATGGGGCATCATCTCAAGCAAGAGGCTGAAGGAGAGACAGCGCAGTGCTTTGAAGAGGAAAGAGCTTTTTTTTTTTTTAAGAATTTAAATGGAAAGAGCTATTTTAATTTCTCACCATTACAGTGCTCACATTTCACTAAAAGACCCAGCCTGATTTAATCCTGAGTTCCTGATGTCCACATTTGCCCTTTTTCTGTTTCATATTTTTCACAGTGGCTCTGGAAAGAGATCACAAACGAACCTCTCTGACAACAGACATGATTCTGAAGGGCCTGAGGACATAAATGCCACGGGGGAGTGACATTTCTGTTTAAATATCACACTGGGCACATGGAGTAAAAAGAGAATTGGATAACGCAGTCATGGGTGCTTTGGAAAACGGCAGTCTGGGCTGACCTGCTTCCTGGGGGCATCCCCAGAACCCTGCCCAATGGGTCTGGTCTCTTTCCATTTCTCCTAATGATGCTTCTAGAAAACACCTGCTTATGTCCCTTGGCATTGATGGGTCCACATGACCTTGTGGCTGGACCCACTTGAGCTTCGCTTGTTGGCTGTTTGCGGGCGTGGGGAGTCCGCGGGAGGCTAGGGCTTCTTACCCTTCCTTCTCTCTCCCCGCACCAAGTGGCCAATGCACCGTGTCTCAGCTCTGGCCTCTCACACGGCCCTTCTTCCTGACAGAACGATGTCAGAGGGAACAGAGCTGGATGAACGAACAGTTGGCTTTGGGCACTGGGCTCTCTCTGCCCCTTCAGTTTGTTTCAGCTCATTTCCTTTCAGAATACTGTTCATTTTGAGTGGAGACAGGTTAAACAGGTGTTAAAACCAAACCACCACCCTCAGTTTAGTGCCAAAGAACCGAGATCTGGGGGGAGCTCTGGAGGGGGGTCACCTGTGCTAACGGTTCAGTTCAGTTGTAATCTCTGCCCTGGGGAGTCCTGGGGGTGACTGCCTCTGGAGGGAGGCAAACCTCAGTCAAGCTTGCTTCTCTGCTGGGCTCTTCAGTGCCTCCTCCCGCCACCTTGGTTATGTTCTTGATGGGGAAGCAGAACTCTGGCTCTGGGAGCATTCGTGGTTGTCCCATAAACTGCTGCTTTCAATGGCCACGTGCCCTGAACTAGTGTGCGTGTCCATCTGCACCCCTGCTCCCCGCCCCCTCCTGGGTGCCTGGCATTCCACCCGCAACTGTCCCCGGGGCTCGTGCAGATTTGGGTCCGCTCCTCTCTCGTTCACACTGTCTTCCTCCCGCTCCTGCTCGCTACTTCTGCCTGGCAGTCTGTTCCTATCAGCCTTGGAATGCCTGTCTCCTCCACTGGGCTATGGCTGCTGGTGGGAAATCACCGTCATCTCCGTCCCAGTGTTTCCAGCCTGGCTGTCCCCATCGGTCATGAGGCTATCCGGTCAATGTCTGTGGAATGAACAGACGCCAGGCCTGGATGCCACCGGACCCTGTGTCATCAACGTGCCACTTTGGCATCGTCATCTACAGTCATCAGAATGTACCTGTCGCTGTGTCCTCCCGTGCACCAGTTACGGGCCATTTCCCTGTCACCACATGTGGCACGGCATGGGATACCCCTGTGTCAGATACCTGGGCTCGTGGGAAGCACCTACAGCTTCCACGCCTCCCTGTGGCCCTGGGGGTGCCAGGAGCACTCAGTGACTCCAGTCTCATGCTTGGCACAGGGAATTCTGTGAGGCTGTCCCAGGCCTCGCCTCCCCATTTCTCCTGATGCTGGGTCCTGCCATGTGCAGGGGACACCGGCTCTTCCTACTTCTTGGAGGTCCATCTGTGGGCTAGTATGCCCCAAGTTCTCTGAGCCTCCTGGAATCATGCAAAGTTTAGGGTTCCGGATTAGGGCCCATTGGTACCCACATTTTCTCTCTTTTTTCCCTCCCCATGGGAGGATGTCCCCTATTTGGCTTCCATATCTTCTGACTTGTGCCCTAGCCTAACCTTTTGAAATTCAAGGTCAAATATGGACTTCAATTTGGCCCAGGTCAGTTTTCCACAGGGGTAATGAATGCTGCAGGGACAGGAGCACCCAGGAGAGGGAGGAGCCTCGGCTGATGACAGTGTTGCTCGAGGGGCTCTTGCTTGGCCCCCGACCAGCCCTCTCAGCTGGTTTTCTCAACACCTGCTTGGCCTCATTTTCCTTGCCTCTTTCCTTCTGCAGCTCTGTCATCCTTCCGTCATTTCTGCCTGAAGAACTGGCCTTAAAGACAATTTAAGGCAAAGCAGAGGAGGCCTCCTTTCTTCCCAAACTTCAAAACCATTCTCAATCCTATGTATGGGTCCTCTTCTCTTTCTTCATGCAGTTCATGTTGACCTGTGCAGTCAGGGGCTGTTTCCTTGACCAGAGAAACTTCTTGTTTTTATTATATAGAAACATTTAAAATTCTCAATTATTTAGAATGGGAGCAAGTCAAAGCTGCATGGGGACTCAGAGACTCCCCTTATTTCTAATCTCCACCTGCTTTATCTCCTCCCCTCCATGTGACAGCTAAGAAGATGCTGTCCAGAGTGGACGAGATCCTGGCTAAGGCTGGGCAGAGTCCTGAGAGCAAGAGGACCACAGAAGGTGGGTCTCTATACAGAGGACAGTTTCCTCCCATCCCTGCTTCCAGCTATTTTAGTTACAGCATATTTCAATAAAAGTGCTGGCTTGGGCTTTCAAAATTTTTCATTATGAGCATTTATGGAACACCTGCTATTGGCTTGGTACCATGGACAGCTCTCAAAATAGCCGCTCTCTGTTGACTTCCGAATGACCCTATGTCTTCTCCTTCTCGCCCAAGAACAGGGAACATGCACATGCTGGAGCCAGAACTTGAGACCTAGTCCGTGTGACTTCAGGGTTGGAGCTCTTCCCAGGAACGTCACACAACAGCAATGGCAAGACTGTATTGATCAGCCCCAACATGGGAGACCAAGAGTTGAGAGTAGATCATCTCTTGCTTGCCAAATTCACTACCTGGGGCACTAATAAGCTTACATTGCTAACGCTTTCCTATTTTCCTTTAAAAATGCTTTCAGATAGACTCCAGCTATAAACAAAGCATGTGTGTTGTGATGAGCACTGGGTGTTATATGCAACTAATGAATCACTGAACACTACATCAAAAACTAATGATGTATGATATGTTGGCTAACTGATAATAATAAAACAATTTAAAAAAGAATAATTTCTTCTCAAGTAAAATATTTTAAAAATAGAAATAAAAATAATGCCTTCAGATAGACTCCAGCTAAACAGAGGACGGCTCTTGAATAACGATAGATATTTATGACCCCATTTGACAGATGAAGGGGCTAAAGGCCAGAGTGGCTACATGGCTTGTTCAAGGTTCTTGCAGCCAGTCAGTGGCAGATCTTGCACTTGAATCCAGGACTCTGGCCCCAAACGCAGTGAGCTAAAGAATGTAAAACATCTGTCACTAGTTCCGGAACACACAGTAGGTGTTTGGCAAAGCGGGTTTCATTTCCCTTTGCTTCTTTTTCCTTCACATCATTTCCAAGGACTGAACACACACTTACAGCTAAAACAATCTGCATTCACCTATGTTGTTTTATGGCAATGAAAAAAATGTGAAGCCATCTATCCACTTTGCTGCTGTTGAGAAATAATAACTGGATGATGTTCCCCTTGGCAGCTGTCTGGGCCTGGTATTTAAGCAGTATCCAGTTCCAAAGAACTGCCCTTTAAAAAGAGATTAGAATTGCACATCCACCGGGTATGAGTTGGAAGATAAACAAATGCTCTTTTCTACCCAAATATTTCCAGCTTTCGCTTTAAGATTTTGCTCATGGTTGGAGCCCAACATGTTGTTTATGCAGAACTGGAAGAGCTCAAAGCTCAAACCGTGATCTGTGGACGGTGCTATGGCACGGATTCCAGACTTAGTACCACTTTTGGTTCCTGCACTAGCCTTTCCATTGCAAATGACTCAAATTGAACAAGTAACCAAAAGGTATTTTTATCGCCTCACTAATTGAAAAGTCCAGAGGTAGACTCAGCTTCAGGTATAGCTGGATCTAGGGTAGAGAATGGCTGCTTGGCAGGCAAAACAACAGATGACCACTACAGCTAGATCCGTTACATCTAAGAGAAGGCATATAATTCAAGGGACTATTTTGCTGACTTTTTTTTCTCATCCAGAAAATCCATGTGTGGAAATTCAAGGAGATAGAACCAAAGAGGAATACTGGTGCCAGTTAGAAAAATAGGATGGAGGGTGGGGGAAGAAAAGGAACTGAGAGGTAAGAATTGATTCCTTGGGTTTACTCCCCACCGCACCTTGGGAATATGAAAGTAAGCTCAGATGGTGCCTGACCTCAAGGAACTTATAGTTGGGAACAGAGTCAGAGTTGCAAACATGGAAGACAAAACACCCTGATATGAGAAAATCACTTTCACATCAGTCCCTCTCTTATTAGTTCTTTATTCAGCAAATGTGCACTGAGGGTCTACCCTGTGCCCAGGTGCTATTTAGGCCCTGGAGATATCAGGTGAAGACAGACAGACGAAAGCAGACAAGATTCCTGTTTGTGGAGCTTATGCTGTATTTGGGAGATATAAAACAAAGAAGTGACCCAATTCATGAGCAGAGGCACTTCATATATATGTGACAACTGCCTGGAAGAAAATAAAGCAGAACATGTGTAACAGAGGACTGGAGGTGGGAGAGGGACCCCTTTGGATAAACCAGTAAGAAGTCAAGAGAAGGTAATGACTGAGACCAAAGAACAAGGAACCATGAAGATCCCATGGGGATGATGTCTCCAGGCAAAGTCCCTGTGGCAGGAACAGACTTGGTATGGCTGAGAGCGGGAAAGAGGGTTGGTGGACTGGAACACAGTGAGTGAGGGAGGCAGGAGAACAGAAAGATGGGGGGAGGCAGGAGCCAGATCCTGTATGGAGGACTGTCACTCTTCTGAACTTCCCAAGTGCTTTATTGAGGGCATGTCTTCTTTCGACATGCAATGGGAATGAGACCCAGCTCCATGTCTGATTCCTACATGGCCATGCTCTGCCCCCATCTCTCCTACCATATTCATGGTGTTTTGCGCAGGTCAGACATTCAGTGAGGATTCTCATTGACCCTAATCTCCACTACAGTCCAGTAGAAACAACTGGTTTGGAATTCTAGTTCTGCCACCTCGTAGCTGAGGAACATTGGACCCATCACTGAAATTCATTGGGCCCCTCTGAAAGTAAGATAATTTAGGTCCCTTAGGGTATTTTAAAGATTAAGCAAGCTCATGCAAGAGAGCATTCATAGTGCAGATCCATTCATTAAATATTAGTTTTTCTTCCTGATTTCGTTGACAAGAGGAAATTATGGTCCAGGGTCAGATGGATTTGGGGGGAAAAATCTGTCTTTCTACACAAACCGTAGGAGATTCTCAATGATAGAGAACCAACAGGATCAATAGAGGGTGGTGGGTGGGGGATGGGCTAAAAGGATGATGGGTATTCAGGAGGCATTCGATATGATGAGCCCTGGGTATTATATGTAATTGATGAACCATTGAATTCTACTCCTGAAACCAGTATTGCACTGTATGTTAACTAACTAGAATTTAAATAAAAAACTTGAAAAAAAACCCCTGTCTTTCCAATTTTTGTTTATTCTAGAAGACTGGACACACAAGGACCAGGGTTTGGAACCGTGGCAGAGCGTATTATGAAAAGGTAAGAAGAAGTGGTATGGACACCGCACAAAGGATGACAGTCACAAAAGCGGTAATTTTGTATCTTTAGCTTGCACTGTGAGCCACGGGCCGGGCTAAGTCTTTTGCATATGTCATCGTATAAAATCCATCAACATGAAACAATAACCCTAATCCAACACCAACCCTTTCCGGATTGCTGATTTATTCATCTTATTTTATGACTGAGATTCAAGAAGGAGGCATAGGAGGACGAAGTCACTAGTTAAGCCCATACAACCAGTAAGGGGTTGACCCCCGACTTTTACCACTGTGTTACCCTGACTGCCTTGCTGGAATTATTAACACAGCCACAAATCCTTGCTATCCCTTTGCAGTTTGGGGGAGGGGAGGCTCCGATAGTTCTTACTACTCAAAAACCCTGCTGTCCTCTGACTTCGAATGGTTAAATGTGTAGTATCTTCAAATGAGGAAATTAATGATACTGAACCTCAGAAACTGTTTTTTTTTCCACAGAAATTAAACACACCCCTAAGAATGGGTTCCTAATTGTAGCAACCTGCTACGTTAATGCTGAAAAACTCATTTACAATTCAGCTATTAAATGACAAACCATTACCACCATTTTTATTGCTTTATATTCCCCTAACAAATTTATTATGTAATTACCCTGTATAACAGCATCATTTTAGAATGTAAAGTTGAAATAAGGTCGCTATTTTAAAATGCTTACTATTATATGTTTTCAATACAGAGTTTATATAAAATATCCACCAATGATAATCAAGTTTTCTCTTTTGTTAACCAGGGCTCAATAAATAGGTTTGCAATCCCTTATTTCATAAATCTGATTCTCTTTCTGCCCTCTGCTACACGTTAGAAAGAGGGAAAAACCAGACCTAGATGTTGCCCATTCTTTAGTGTGCTGACTCATTAGTTGAAAATGCCTGAGCGTACAACACAAGCTTGTGGAGTTTTATGATTGGGGATTATGAAAGTGGCCTCTATTCCCCACCACCCAGTGAGTCTGGGCCCAGGTTTAAACAGAAGCATATCAACAAAAGAATGGGGATTTATGGGCAACTGGAGAAATTTCTCCCCAGAGCTGCTTTTGACTGCGGGAGTCAGAGAAACCTCACTGACAAAGACAGGAGGGGGGATGCTAACATAGAGGCGTAAGACAGTAAGATATACAATGCCCCAAGGAGAAGCCAGAACACACTGATATGCCTTTTCCTAAAGGCAGAAGAAATTGGACTTGTTTCCAAGGGAAAGGGGCCAAGGAGTGGTGCCTGGAGAGTGGGCTGGCGTCCTCATCGCCGTGCATAACGAGATGGGGGAATCAAGCCATAAAGAGATCTTTTCTAAGGAAACTCAATCATCTGTGATATTTTGGAGATTTTTGTTTGCTGGGCTGATGAGGAAGACAGCCGAGGGAGGGGACTGCATTCCAAACCTGCCTGCTTTCCAGTCTCAAGAAAGAGAGTTCCATTGCTTCTCTCAGCGGGAGAGAAGGCTACCTGATTACCTGCAGAAGGTGCCCTCGGAAGTGTGAAGTCTCCATTGTCAGCTGCGAATAAACTTGTCCCTCTTTGCAAGTATTTCTGTGACCTGGAGTAAGGCGATCTGCTGTTTGACTTTATCTCCATTTTAATTTCTCTCATAAACCCAGCGAGATAGAATCTGGGCAGCGAATAGCTCCTATGTGACCTTGGGTATGACCCTGCACTTCTCTGGGGCTGTTTCGTTGCCTGGGAAATTAGGGGGTTGGGGCTGACTGGTGCTCAGTACGCCTCTCTTGAGTCAATGATTCATGGCACGTTGAGAGTCTGATATCCTGAATCGTCCTATGTGGCCTAATTCAGTGGTTCTCGGATGGAGTCTCAATACACCCGGGAGACATGTGGTGATGTCTGAAGGCATGTTTGAGTTGTTCCGCTGGGTGGAGAATGTTACCGGCATCCTGACGGTAGAGACCGGGGATACTGCTAAACTTTCGACAACGCACAGGACAGTGCCCTGACAACAAAGAATTATCGGGCCCCAAATGTCAATAGTATAGACGCCGAGAGACCCTGCTTTAAACCATCAGTAAGACACAAACTCACATTGTCCCTCCAAGACAACAGACGGCCAGAGGAGATGTCTCAGCTAAACCTCCCCCTCGCGTTCCCTGAACACACAGCAAGTCATCTCAGCAACATGCCACTTCTGTGCGAATTCCCAGGGAGAAGGGCACCCCATGAACCAGGTAGCACCTGAGACGAAAGTTGATGTCAACCTGCATTTGCACCCAGAGGGAAAAAAGCAGCGTCCCCTCCACGTCTGCCCCAGGAGAACCCCATCTTGACCTCCCTCCCCGGCCGCACCCAGAAAAATTCTGTGGTCTCCTCCAGCTGCGTAAGTGATGCAGAGAGGATAAGCAGCTTTGTTTCAGTCTTCAGAATTCCAATGTTTAAACTAATGCATTTATTTATGCTGAATATAGCCTTCCACCCAGAACATTAGGAATTCTTCTTTAGGAGCCCTGAGTGAAATCAGCCTCCCCCAGTCTGGCTTTAATACGTGATTGTCGAAGCTGCTGGTTTCCACTCCCTGCGTTAACAAGACCTGACTTTGTGGATCATTTAATATTTATCCAAAATATTTGATACACATATAATGACATAATCACTCAGTCCCTCGGCCCGACATGGCTATGTAAGTACCTACCGGCTTTGAAAAATCTACATTTTTCAGAAAAGGTTGTCAGTTAGTATAATGTATTCCGGAGCATAGATTTCTTGCCAAAATAATTCCGCCCGGTGAATGATAAATGTGTTGTGATTATTTCTTCAGCCTTTGTGAAGGCATACAGTAGGGATAGTGTCTTGGAAGCAGTGCAGAGACCAGAGGAACACAGTGCTTCTTTGTTTGGTTCTGCCATATTTAGAATTTGTTCCCTAAATTCTTTCCCCGAACTCTCTTTTACTAGTTTCTGCTCCCTGAACTCCCTGGCAATGGAAGGCTGCGTTCAGCTAATAAGTTCTTTTTGGCTCCAGTACGTGGCTCTCTTAGTTAAGTCCACAAGAACTTAATGAACTGCTGTGTCTCTCCTGGGTAAAGGTCATGGAAGCTCAGGTTTTAAAGTACCCTCATCTTTCCAAACTGGCTTGACACATGGAAATATCCAGAGCCCCGTTGTCTGCTCTTTCTGGCTTCTACCAGAGCGAGTGGGAATGAATATCACATGTAGTATAGAAAACAGGATTCTCGCAAAGAACTCTAAGCTACATGAGGTCTGATTAAAAATGTCAATTGTCAACTCACAGACTGTTGGCCAAGGCTAGGGAATGAAGGGGGGTCACCAAAGGGCACCAAAACCATCCTGTGTCCTCACCACCAAAGATGCCTCTTGTTCTAGTTACGTCAACTTGTCCATCTAAGAAGCTTCCTAAGTAGTTTGTTCCAGCTCTCCTCCTGACCTTTCATCTCAACCATGAGAACAGACTTAGGGAAATAAATGACACCATGAAACGTTGCAACGTCAGAATCATTGGCATCCCAGAGGGGGTAGAGAAGGACAGAAGTCTAGAAGATATAGCTGACCAAATTCTACATGAGAATTTCCCCAATCTGGGGAATGGAACAAGTGTTCGTGTCCCAGAGGCAGAAAGGACACCTGCCAGGATCAATAAATCTAGAAAAACACCAAGGCACATAATATTAAAATGTGCAAATTATAATTTTAGACAGGAGGTCCTGAGGGCAGCTAGGGGAAAGAGATTCCTTACATACGGAGGAAAGCCCATCAGAATAACGTCAGACCTGTCCTCAGAAACCTGGCAAGCCAGAAGGGGCTGGCATGATATATTCAGGGCACTAAACGACAAGAACATGCAGCCAAGAATACTTTATACGGGCTTGGAGAGAAGGAAACTGATTTGGGACATGCATCGGAGGTGATGGATGGGAAGGTTTGGAGGGAGGGGAATTGTAGACCAAGAATGAGGAGATAAAGAATACTTTATCCAGCAAGGCTGACATTCAAAATGGATGGAGAGATAAAGAGCTTCCAAGACTGGCAAGGATTAAAAGAGTATGTGACCACAAGCCG
>CM052798.1:9175104-9186022 GCA_028533885.1 Nasua narica | reverse complement strand
GCCACTCTCAGTAACTGACAGATCATCTAAACAGAAAATCAATAAAGAAACAAGAGCTTTGAATGACACATTGGACCACATGGACCTCATAGATATATACAGAGCATTCCACCCTAAAACAACAGAATACTCATTCTTCTCGAGCGCACATGGAACTTTCTCCAGAATAGACCACATACTGGGCCACAAATCAGGTCTCAACCGATACCAAAAGATAGAGATGATTCCCTGCATTTTCTCAGACCACAATGCTTTAAAACTAGAACTCAACCACTAAGAAGCTTCCCTAAGAAGCAGAGGATGGTCTTCTCCAGTAGCTAATACTCATTCTTGGTCTACAATTCCCCTCCCTCCAAACCTTCCCATCCATCACCTCCGATGCATGTCCCAAATCAGTTTCCTTCTCTCCAAGCCCGTAGCTACTCCTCAGGCAAGGCATCCCCCTACCTTTTGCCCACATGTCTGTCTCTCTTGCTGCTTCTCTTGTTCTCCCACAATTCATATTCCATGAAGCAGGAGAGTAAGTTTTTAAAAGTGTCAATCAGTTCATATCACTCCTTGCTTTGAGCACTTCAATGACCTCCCATTGTTCTTAGAATTGAGCGCTCACTATGTAGGGTTGCTTGATTTAGCAAACAGAAATGCAGAATGCCTACTTACATGTGAATTTCAGAAAAACGATGCACTGACAACAACAATACGCAATACTTGGGACATACTTAGACCCAAAAAGTATTTGATGTTTATCTGATACTCAATGTAATTGGATATCCTGGCTTTCATTTGGCAACCCTACTTACAAGACCTGTTTCTTTTCTAGATTCATCTCATACCTCTTCACTCTCTCACTCGGCCCAGAAACTGTGACCTCCAATATCCCAAGCCTTTTTCAACTTCTGGCCTTAGTGCTAACGATTCCTTCTGCCTGCAGTGTCCTTCCTTCAGCTCTTTACATGACTTGCTTCTTTTCCTTCTCAGCTCAAATATTCCCTTCACAAAATCAAAAAAAAAAAAAAAGCAAGCTTTCTTGATCACCCTATCCAAAAAGGACCCTTTCCCCATTCCTTAGAGTTCTTTATCTAGCATCTTATTTCATTTTCTTCATAAGGTGACTGTCTATTTATTTTTCATCTGCTTGCTTGCTGTTTGCCTGCCTCTTCTAGCCAAAGGGCAAACCTAGCTTTGTCAGTCTCCTTTCCAGAGTCTGGCACAGGCCTGGTGCATGGTGGAAGCTCAGGGAATAATTGAAAAATGAATGAATGAACTTTTGCTACTACAATAAAATCCAGTCTTTCCCAGGCCTACAAGGTTCCTTGCCTTTCTCTTGAATGTCCACTCAGATGGAGCCTTTTCTAAGGAAGCCTAGGAGTGTAAAGCCCACGGTGGTTCCATCCATTTGGTGAGCTTGGTCATATCTAACATCCACCCACATTGGTTGGTGGAAAGACTGTGAGCTTGGGGGTTAGAAAGATGTGCCTTTGGATCCCAGCCTTGACTTTGGCTAGGTCACTTCTTCTCTGAGTCTCGATCTCCTTATCTACATTACAGGGGCAACGAGACCTTACCTGTAGGACTAGAGTAAAAAATTAAATGCACTGATGTGTGTAAGCCACCAGTCCAGGGCTTGGTGCACAGCTGGCCTTTAATAAGTATTTGCTGAATTTATCCATCGTGAAGGTCTCTCTCGAATACCTTGGGTGGCACATTGTGCTTCAGAGGCTGTTAAAAACCCTCTACATATCATAGAATCTCCTGCTGGCACTCTATACCTCTCCTTTCTCACTGCCCTGCTAACCTATTCTCTGTAATCCTTGCACCAAATTTCCACGGGCTCCAAAAAGCCATTAGCTGTTTGTACCACTCTGGGTCGTCGGCTTTCTTAAAGGACGGAAAAGGCAGGCGTTGATCCCGGAAAGACCCTTTCTAGTTTCCTGCATGCCCCCAGGTTGGTACCCACTCCTGTCTGCTCCTTAAATATCCTCCAGGCTGGATCTGCTACAGATGTTGCTGTTGCCATGGTAACTATTACAGCCAAGAGTTTCTCAGACTACGAAGGGAGAACACCAGAGGTCCAAAGAGCAAATGTAATTACTCTTATACTGGGCTTCAAGTGCTCCCCATAAATGCCAGATGATGCATACCTGGACACCTTACACCCTCTTCTTAGGGTAAGCACTGACATCCTAGGGACTTGCTGGCTAGTGGAGAGAACTTCTGCTAGGTGGGTGATTCGCTAGGGTACCTCAAATGTCCCCTGCATACTGCATGTAATATACTATTAGGCTGGGGTCAGAAACTACTATCCATCTAGTAGGGAGTTCTCTTTCAAAGATTGAAATTGTTTTATTAAAGTTTTTTTTCTCCCAATTTTCTTTTTTTTTAATTTGATTTTATTTTTTCAGTGTTCCAAGATTCATTGATTATGCACCACACCCAGTTCTCCATGCAATACGTGCCCTCCTCAATACCCACCACCAGGCTCACCAAAGCCCCTATTCCTCTCCCTTCCAAAACCTTCGGTTTGTTTCTCAGAGTCCAGTCTCTATTAAAGCCTTAAAGTATGTCTGTAGTTTATTATTATATTATTCACTTTGGCGAGGCAATTTTAAAACATGCCCAGAAATTCTTACCCTCTCCCTAAATCCGGCATCAGGTGAGTTTGGTAACTTACCTGAAACTGACAGGATAGAGTGGAAGTGACTGCTGTGATTCTTCATCACAAAGGGCCTTAACTCGCACCTGTTTTTGGAGTCCTCTGATTGTCACGTCAATCTAACAACCCTGAGGCCACCATGCTGTGATGGGGCCACTTGGAGAGATCACAGGTAGGTGCCTTAGTTGTTGACAGCCAGCATTAGCCATCAGACATGTGGCACCCCAAGATGTCTCCAACCCCTAGTCACTGATTCACCCAACCATGTGTCACCCCCAGATGTTACATCTTCTCACCTAAGGCCCCAGACAGCACCACACAGAGCCAAGTTGTTTCCACTGTGCCCTGCCTTGATTCCTGATCCACAGAACCTATGAACCTAGTAAGATCCTTTTAAGTCACTAAATTTGGGGATAATTTATTACTGAGAAATAGGATCTGGAACAGATGGACTGGTTCTCATTGGTTGTCTTAGGAGCACCTGAAATTCCACTAGTCCTACATGAAACCCATGACTTTACTTCTCCTGTAAAGGTGCCTCCTGATGGCTTTGCATAAACACCCTTGGGCTCTCCTGGGACTGTATTTCCAATGTCATTTAAACCAAGGTCCTTTGGGTCTCCAAGAATGATGGCAGAGAAGATAGGGATGCAGGCAGTATGGTGGAAAGCACGCTACTGGAGCCACAGGAATTGGGTCCATTGGATAAGGGGCTTGGGAACATTTTTCTCCGAGTGTGGGACTTCAAACCTTCATTAGGCCTTCAGAGCTTTTATCAGACACCAGATTAAAGTACCCACGGGTATAATTGTTGACTGAATTCCATCAATGCTTGATTCATTGCCCCAAGGCTTTCAATTAAGACAAGAAATGTGGTTTCAGTCTGGGACAGAAAAGACCGGCCCTCCCTCATATTGATTCTGCTAGCTGGTGTCCATTTTAGCCAAAATTGTCTACAGGTTCTGTTCTACTCCCCAAAAGAATTCGGCTTTATTGGTATGATCCCTGGTGGATGCATTCACTATATATTTAGCATTTGATTCCTGGAATACAGGCTCTTAGAGCTTCTAGTCATCGCTCTGCAACTTTTGTTTCCATAGAAACTAATGTTTATGTTTATATCTATGCAGACTCTGTTTCTATCAGATTTTACTTCTCAGAGCAGATGTTGTAAGTCATTTCACCAAGATGGACGTTAGTGATAGGGAACAAAGCCCCCATTCTCCTGAAATGAGCATTTTGTTCAGCACCATTATGGGCTCAAAAGTCAGAGTGGCTCCAAATGAAAATAAAGGGGTTCAGGGAGGGACCTTTCAGCTGCAGTGTGGTCTAAGAAGCAAGTGATCCAGCGTTGAGGATGACGGACCTCATCTACAATTAAAGCCTCATTCCGCAAATAAACAGGGGCTCTATCGATCTCCTTCCCTGGGGAAATCTAAATGCAATGTACATATTTAAGTGCCAATCTGTTCTTCGCAGCCAAAGCAGCTAAGTGGAATAGAAATCTATGTTCAGAAAGGGACCTTCTGAGCACCTCATTTTATGCAGATGTACCACAGTGGGCCGGCTAGTTAATTTTCCTCAATGTCCTCACTAAGGCTCTGTCTACTATTTCCTGAACCGCCTCCAGAAACAATGTATTCCCAGCCTCCCTTACCAAGCTGAGGCCACTGTTAAGTTGGACAAGCAGCCAATGTACCTTTTCTCACTTAATCTTGTTTCCATTTGTTTTGTCATGACTAATAGTTTATACGCACATACACACGGTTTTATTTGTTCCTTATTTAGTTCATCTATGCAGGAAACACTGAGTTCCCACCGTGTCTCTGATGCCGCGTCTGACAGTGAGTGAGGACGGTGAAATCTAACGTTTATTAAGCACTGATGATGCATCGGTGACATGTACAATGGTTTTTGTGGGTTTTCCCATTTAATCCTCTTGACAACCCTGCATGTAAATATGATAACGGTTCCCATTTCTAGAGTTGACGAGACGAAGGCCACAAAGTAATTTGCCCAAGGTCATACAATGAACGAGTGGCAGAGCTGGGGGCTTGGGGCCCAGGGTCTACAGTGTGGCCACACTGTTCTCATTGGTCTGCTCTGGGAGAGACAAATGGACAAAAAACAGTGATGGTACCTGATTTACAGTAATAGCAGTAAACGTCATGTATGCTGCCATAGAAACATAGAAAGGATGTGATTAAGTCTGCATGGGGGAGTGGAGCAAGGTTTAAGAGAGGAGGGTTATAGCTTCTGGGTCTTGAAGATGACTAAGAGTTCCCCAAGTAAAGAAGAAAAAAAGTGCATCCCGAGCAAAGGGGATCATGAGTGACGTGAATGCACAGAAGGGCAAGCTATATGTCTTTGTGGTCTTCCCTTTATTGGTTCTCTAGTTAAACTTTTATTTTATTTTATCTTATTTTATTATTTTGGTTATATATGTGCATATATCTATCTATATCTATATAGATACATGGATATATCTATCTATATATATCTCATAAAATTTACCACTGTAACCATTCTTTTTTTTTTTTTACCTTAGCTTTTCTCCTTTTTTTTTTTTTTTTAAAGATTTTATTTATTTATTTGACAGAGAGAGAGGTCACAAGTAGGGAGAGAGGCAGGCAGGGAGAGAGGGGGAAGCAGGCTCCCCGCCGAGCAGAGAGCCAGATGTGGGGCTCGATCCCAGGACCCTGAGATCATGACCTGAGATGAAGGCAGAGGCCTTAACCCACTGAGCCACCCAGGTGCCCCACCACTGTAACCATTCTTAAGTGTATAGTTCAGTGGCATTAAGTACATTCATGTTGTTCTCCAGAGATGGTCACCATCCCTTTCCAGAACTTTCTCAGCATCCCAAACTGAGATTCTGTAGTTCTTAAACAGTAACTCCCCACTTTCCCCTCCCCCCGTTCTACTTTCTGTCTTGTGTGACTACTCTAGCTGGAATCACACACTATTCGTCCTTTCATGTCTGGCTCACTTGACTTAGAATAATGTCTTCAACTCTAGTTAACTTTTGAGCATGCAGTTTCATGTTTTTGTGGCTTTAGTCAATATTGTCCTACAGTTGTGGATGAAGTCACATGTCACAAGAAGGAGGAAGTATGGACATCTGTTGGCTTGTCCACCCAGGATTTAGCCCCCTTCCTCCTTTCACACTTGCTGACAAGGGAGGAGCCACATTCAGAACTACCAGCACGGCCAGAATGGATTGGGTCAGGATGGCCTTTGATCTAAGCTGGCCACCCCCTGCCCCCAGCCTCCTCTCTGGGAATTCCCATCAGTATGTCTGTTTTTGGAAACAGGGGAGACTTCAACTGGGGAGCTACTCGAGGTGGCCATTATCCACCAAGTAGACAGAGAAGCAGAGAAGGCATTTTATAGAGCGAGCAGCAGGAAAGGAATGAGGGGAAAGCATGAGGGTTCTTGACAGAGCTGTGGTTTCTGTGGATATTTCCTTCCTGAAGCTAAGCTTCTTGCTGCTCTTGGGATCAAAAGGGCACCATGGAACCTCCCAATCAGATCTCCTTTCTCCTGTGGTATCTCAAGTCGCATTCTGTCACTTACAGCCAAAAGAGTTCCAGTCAACAGTGGAAGAATATAATTCCACTGACCTCCACTTGAGCCATGCATTTGGCCAACAGGGAGAAAGAAGAAGCTCAGTTTACAGCGCTTTATGTGGGGGCAAAATTCTTAATGAGTATACGCAAAGAACTCTTAGATCTTTGAAAAGATGCTCCCAGACAAGTACCGAGTGATACATTAACTCAGAGCTTTGACAGGAGGATGGCTTGTTGCTAGCATCTTTCCTCCGGAGATCCATCGCCCACCATTTGCTGCTCGTCCAAACTGAGAAGTATAAACACTTCTCAGGTCACCCTCATGTCTCCTTGGGTCGCCGGCCCCTCCTATCAGCTGCTTTCACTCCCTGTTACACCTTCTTCTAGCTTCCCTTCCTGAATTCAGTTTTCCAACTAGGACTCACTTATTGGAAATGCTTACTTGCTGGCTTCTTTCTCCATGAGCCAAACGCTTGGCATTAATCCTCATTATGCTGGTTTCACTTCTTTCCATAAATCCCCCTATCTTTTCTAACATTCTGTAGCATTTCAGCTTGAGGCCACTGGCTTTCTTCAAACTTCTCTCTCTTCCAGCTTTAAACCGATGGTGAATTTGGCCAGTGCTGACCCCTGAATCATACCGGACACGAGGCTGACTCTTACTTCCCTATCACCCCCCAGGGCTCTTTCCATGTTGTAGTTGAGAGACACTGTAATTTTTTCAGCTACAAACACAAGCCATGATACTTTGTCCTCACTGTGACAAGATCCTGGGGCTTCCTGAATCAAAGTATAGTCAGGGCTGGGATTAAGGAGAGATAAGCAAGGCAGCTGGGGAGGTGGGGGTGGGCACGGATTTAAGGAAGCACTCAATCTCAGGTACCAGCCTTGCCCTTGCGTGACCCTAAGAGTCAGTGCCTCCTTAAATTTTGTGTCCTATGTAGCTCACATTTCTTACCCTCTCAGCTGACAGCTCTTCGTGATCCCCTAGGGTTGTTCAGATGGCACCCTGTGATCAGGCCTTAGGGGTGAGTAGTTTTCTTGAGAAGGAAGCTATTCCAAGTCCTGAGGAATGCAATGGGTGCTGACCCTAAGAGGAGGTAAATGGCATCAACTCACCCAATCTGGTCTACACCTTAGCTTGTGCAATCCTTGGATTTCTCCTCTGCAAAGTGGGAAGAATAACAGAATAACTCTTCTCTGCTTGCATGCAGGTTAGGTGGGTTGGATGTGGGGGCTGGAACATGTCCGGCATCGTGCCGACATTTGGTAAGTCAATCAGATAGATCCACTATAATTACTATTCGGTCTGTGTGGTTGGATGAGGGATCACAACTATTATTTATTGATCATCGAGCATAGCCAAACCCTGCTCTAAGCACTTCACACACATCAGTTCATTGAACTGTAACACTACCCCTTCTAGACTGGAAAGGCTATTGATGCGTTTCCCAGAGGAGGGAATAGAGGCAAGGACACCAAGCTGGCAGGTGCAGGGGCCGGAACTCTGAACCAGCAGTGTTCTGTCCACCTGCCCCTGGAGCCATGAGACCGCACTAGAAACTCACTCCTTTGGATCTGTAAGTCTTTTAGGATCTGAAGGCAGAACCCAGAAGACAGTGCAGGAGAAGAGAATGCTCACGGGCCTTGGAGACAGGCAGAGCTGATGTGAAAATTCTGGCCCCTCCACTCATTAACTGTGTCATTGGGCAACACTCTCTGAAAGGTGTCTATAAAATAGGGACCATAAAGTTACGAGAAGGAGGGAATGAGATGATGCTTATAAGAGCCCTGTGCAGTAACACACAGTAAGCTTTCTGTTGAGTTGGCCATTTAGTTTTGCTCTGGCTGTGACCCACCTGGCTGGGAGGTTGTGATTACGGCATGGCATACTGGGGCTCACCTGGTGTTAGAGGTCTTCTCTTCACCTTTCCAGTGTCCCCAACTAAAATACAGGAAGCATCAGGGGACTCATGAGGGGCATTCCTGCTGGTGTCTGCTGGGGGATGTTTTAAACTCTAACTACTTTATTATTATTTACCATCAAACTCACCCTTTTAAAAGCATACCATTTAGCGGTATATTCACAGAGTTGTGTAACCATCACTAGTATTTCATTTCAGTACTTTTTCATCACCCCAAAAGAAATGCTGTACCCATGAGTAGCCACCTTCCTGTCTCTCCTGTTCCAGCTCCTGGCAACCATGCATCTACTTTCTACTGCTACGGTTTACCTAATCTGGACCTTTCATGTGTATGGAATCCTACTCTATATCCTAGGGCTTTGTGCCTGGCTTCTTTCACTAAGCATTGTGTTTTCATGGGTCTTCTACATTGCAACAGGTGTCAGTGCTCATTCCGTTTTATGGCCAAATGTTATTCCATTGCTTAAACTGATCATAGCTGGGATTTTGGGAAGAGATGGTTGTGTTGAATTTGTAGATCGGTTTGGGGAGCACTGTCATCTTAACACTATGATGTCTCCCGATCTGTGATCATGGGAGAACATTTCTGTTTATCCAGTCTTCTTTAATGTCTTTCAACATGTTTTGTAGTGTTTAGAGTAGAAATTTTCCATGTTTTTTGCTAAATTTATTCCTGAGTATTTTAGTCTTTTTGATTCTATCATAAAAGTAATTGTTTTATTAATTTCGTTTTTGGATTGTTCACTGCTAGGTGTAGAGTAGAAATGTGATTGATTTTCATATATTGATCTTATAACCTGCAATGGTTCTGAAGTCATTTATTAATTCTAATAGGTACACAAGTCTCTGTGTACGTGTATTTTTAGAATTTTCCGTATATGAGATCATGATGTTTAGAAATAGATTTATCTTTCCAATCCAGAAACCTTTTATGTTTTCTTCCTGCCTAATCACCCTGGCTAGAACCTCTAGTACAATGGTCAATAGAAGTAGTGAGAGTTGACATCCTTGTCTTATTGCTGATCTTGGAGGAGAAACATTCAGCCTTTCACCCTGAAGTACGATGTTGACTGAGTTTCTGGTAGATGATCAAGTTGTAGACATTCCCTTCCATTTCTGATTTGTTGAGTGTTCTGATCATAATAGGGTGTTGGATTTTTCTCAAATGCTTTTTTTGGCATCTATTGAGATGACTGTGTGGCTTTGACCATTCATTCTCTTAATACAGTGAATGAGACTGATATTTTTATGTTGAACCAAACTTGCATTCTTGAATTAAATCCCACTTGGCCATAACGTATAGTCTTTTGATATATTATTGGATTCAGTTTGCTAGTATTTTGTTGAGGATATCTATGTTCAAATTCACAAGGGATATTGGTCTGTGGTTCGCTTCTGTGGTGATGCTTTGTCTGGTTTGGGTATCAGGGTAGGGTAATACAGGCCTCACAAATTAATTGGGATGTGTTCCTTCATCTAATTTTCGGAGGACTTTGCGAGTCAACAACTGATTAGTGATTCTCTTTCTTTGTTCTATAGGTCTGTTCAGGTATTTCTGCTTCAGTCAATTTCCATGGTATGAGTCTTCCAGGAATGTGTCCATCTCCTGCAGGTTCTATCATTTTTGATGTACAATTATTTCTAGTATCCACTTATAACTCATTTTAGTTATAACCCATTTTATTTTTGTGAGGTGGGTAGTATTACCTATGCTTTCATATTCCTAGTTTGAGTTATTTGAGTTTTCTCTCTTTCTTTCTTGGTCATCTATTTGAAAGTTTGTCAATTTTGCTGGTTGTTTCAAAGCTCTTTTTCTAATCTTTTCAAAACTTTTCATTTTGTTGATTTTCTCAATTGATTTTCTATTCTACCTTTCATTTATTTCTGCTTCAATCTCTATTATTTCTCTCTTTCCGCTTGCTTTGGGTTTTGTTTGCTCTTCTTTTTCTAATTTCTTACGGTAAAAGTTTAGGTTATTGATTTGAGATCTTGCTTCTTTGAAAATATAGACATTTATAGCTATAAATTTCCCAGGTGGGCATTTAAAAAAACAAATACAAGATTGTACTACTTAAGTTCTGTAAGTTGTCTCAGCTCAAAAAGAGAAACAAAACAAGTATAAAGTTTACGTTGGTGTTTCTCTAAGTGATCTATGGTCAAGTAAGTCTGAAACTAGCTGGTTTAAACAAAGTGAAGTAGATTCCGTCACTGCAAGATGGCTCTGGACCTTTGATCTTTTAGAGTGTGATGTGTGACTCTCCCAAGGGAGGTACAGCCCTTGAGTCTCCCAGATTTTACTTGCCGGAGAAGTGTCTCCAGGACCAGCGTTCTGTAGAGCAGGGAGCATTATGAGTTCTGAGGGCCCTAGGCACATTTGCCTTTGTAAGTCCTCTCCTTCATGGGAAATATTAAAAATTAAATTTTACAACCATATAATCCAGGCTGGATTTATTATTACATAGTCATCATTATTATATTCACTTTTTCTTCTGAGTTTAAATGAAATTAAACATAAAACAATTTCGTGTGCCTTTCAAAGCACTGTGAGGTCCAGATATTTTGCCTACTGTAGAAGTCAGGTGCAGAGCACCCCCAGGAGAAGTGAGGGGCCCATGCAGGTCAGATGGGGTCTCTGGATTGGGGGGCAAGGACAAGGGCTGGAATACGACTGTCTGAGACCCAAACCAGGGTCATTGCTCCAGGGTTGGTGCTCTGAACCATTTAAAAAAGAGATAAAAATGTATGGCCAAGAGCTTTGGGAGCATCTTCAT
>CM052798.1:9159859-9175004 GCA_028533885.1 Nasua narica | reverse complement strand
CACTTGGTAATGATGGGATTACAGCAAGGGTCTTGGAGGTCTCTGCACCTGATTTCCTTATATATTTCGGAAATTTGAGGGAGAAGCAGAAGCTGTTATCTCGTTCCCAGCCCCAGGCCTGGAAGGGCAGGGGGAGGGAGAGGCTCCTAGAATCTGGGGAGTTGGAGCTGTAGGGGAGGGGCTGCCCAGCCGGGAGTGGAGGTCTTATGCAGAAGCTTATAACCTCTTCCAGCCCATAGCTCAGACAGAAGGAGTCAGGGGAACCCCTGACCCCTTGTTCTTCCCACCCTCCACCCTCATCTTTCACCTATACCTTCCCATCTGGAAGTCAGAGGGCAGTGACCAATTTGGCATTTGTCACTGTATAGAATACATTCAACAGATCATGAGCCTAACCCAACTGGAAAGCCAGAGCAATGAGCATGCGTGCTGCTCCTCATCCCCCAGAGCCCAGAGCAGGGAGGAGAACGCGGCGACTATGTCCGCCTTGGCACGTGGACAGTACCCAGAACTGCCCAGCGGAGATGGAGATGCAAAAGCCTGTCCTTTGGGCCAAGATTTGTGATGCAGTCAGGGGGAGTGAAAGTCCACTGAGAATCAGCCTCATCAGCTCCAGACGCCATGGGGACGTGGAAGAAGAAAACTGAAGAAGGGGTCTGTGAGAGAAGGCAGGGAGGTTCCCAAAGAAAGAAACTCTAACTGAGTCCTAGACATTGACTATGACTAGGTGAAGGAGAAGGAGCTTCTAAATGGGCAGGCACAGGAGTCTAGAACCAATCAAAGAAACAGGTGCCAGGCTGCAAAATCTGAGCTTTAAACAGCAGGTAATAGACAGCCAATAAGACGGGTCATGGGTCTACAGGCAAGGGACCGACAGGAATCCCTTCTAATGATGGGTTTCGGTCCCTCTGCCTTTTCTTCCACACAGGGGCTACTCTGTTCCCTCACACATTGGTCAGCCACCCTGCAGCTCCCAAGGAATTAGTCAACAGCCCATGCATTCATCCTGAGGCTCTGTGGAACCCAAACCTGAGCCCTCTAAGGGTTCTAGATCCTCAGGTCCCCTTGGCAATCCAGTTATCCAAATAATACATCTCCGCAGGCTGAATGGGATAAGCAGCCCTGGACAGGCAGCATTCAATTCCCTACCTATTGTACTCTGTTCTAAATTCTCTACTCACCCATATGGCCCAATCTAAACTCACAAAAATTATTGTTCTGGTGACCATATTCATTCCGAAGTCGAAAACTTCCTGAAAGTAACAGAAATTCAAGTTCTCAGGTAGCGAAACAACTGATTCACTTTTGCAAAATGTTTCCCCTTTGAAAATGACTTATTACGGTTTTCTACCATCCACATCCCTTTAGGTTTTTATAGTTAATTTTTTTTAAGAATTTTTTTCTTTCCTAACAGAATTAGGTAAAACATGAAGAAGGAACAAACTCTAAGAGCAATAAAACACCCATTCCCTTCTATCTCTCATAATTGAGATTCAATTTCCCTTTCTCCTCTGTCTCTGCTTATTAGTCAGAGTCCCAGAGCAAAAAAGGGTGGAGTTGGTGTTTTATTGCTCTCAGACTTGGAGAGAGAATGAGGCTTATGGGGTTTTCTGTGCCTCCTTTGTGCATGCTCTATAATTGCCCAGCGTTCTTTTGGTGGATATTCAATACCAGGAGATTGAATCTTGGCAGAGTTGGAAAATAAAACACAATGTTGCATTCAAGTATACGTAATACTTGAGCTTTAGCAAAAAGAATGATAAAGATATATTTCTCAGTTGTCAAGTCCTGAGATCAATGCGAGGAAACAGAGCCAGCAGCTGTAGGGATCCACACAAAGTTGTTTCTGCCGCTTCCTCCTCAGTTCTGGACTGGAATTCCAGCCCTTTTGCTGAGCCTTTAAAATGCTGATTCTACATGTTCTGCTAGGAACAGCATGCATGGGAATGTCGTGCCTTGTGCTCAGGCATGCGCTCATTTTCACATACATCTCATTGCTGAAGAGATGCTTCAGTATGATTTAGAGTCATTGCCAAGCTGTTTTAGAGCTGACAATTTCAAGGGAAGAGGAAATTAGGTGTCTCTGTTTTTTGTCACTATTCCTCATCTATCACTTCTAACAAATGTACTCAAAAGTGATCACAGACCTTTTTAAGGGCAATAATAATTAAAGTCTTTCAAGAAGTTTCCCCTGTCTCCAAAGAAAATACCTTATGTTTCTCTGGCCTTTATGAAAATAAAAATATCAAGGATTATATCAAATCCCTTGCCTCCTTATACTTCATTTATTGGTCTATGAATATCAATTGGAAGACCATATTTGCATGCATAAGCACCCCTCAACAATACATGATTTATCTCCTTCCCCCACAGAACTTTTACATTCCTTAGTGTACTTTCTGTATAGTTTTCAAACATTCCTTGTTTCCATTTTGATGCTTGATAAGCAAGGAGGAAAGATTCAGAGCCTTTTTCCTCATTAGATTCACAGCAGGGATTTTTTTTTTCTTATGGAAACTAAAGCAGAGTTTGATTGCGTGTGTGAAAGCAGTTCCTTTAAAGCCTAATTTATTACACACACACACACACACACACACACACACACACACACACCCCAACAAGGATCTCTCTCCTTCATTCTCTCGACTCGGTGAAAAGTGAGTCTGTGAAAATAAATATCAAGTCTTGGGAAAATCCTGTCTAAGAAACTCAAAATGCTGGAGCAGGTAAAACATACTTTTAGAAAAAGTCCTGGACTATTAAGAGAAGAAAGATACAATATTTCACTCCTAAGATCCCACAATTCAGAGAAAAAATGTCGTTTCCATGGACTCCCTGAAGACAAATGATGGAGAAAGGAAAACCCCTTTCCTTCAAATGTTACAATTCCCAGATGCATTTTGCAAGCACTTAAATCAGTTTGCAAGACCTGAAGGCAATTTTATTTTCTAGAAACCCTCTTCAACCCTAATTTCCTAACCAAGTCAATGGTGGATCTCTGAGCTACATGTTCTTGGGCATCTCATTTCCTCCTGATTTCCTGAGGCTACGTCTATTAAAGCAAGAGAGATAGAGAGACCCAGAGACTCACAAGGCACCGAATATAATCACTTCTGTCAAACTAAAATTCTGACTCATACTAATTTACTGTGACCGATCACTGGGAATTCAAGAAATAAGCTGGATCTACACTGTTAATTTAAATTATTCCAATATGCCCCATCTAGCAGAAAAGAAAGGAACCCGAGTTTCTTCTCTTTGCCTGGAGGTGTGGACTGAACCATTAGGCTCAAGGGGGGAGTTAATAGGCACTGAGGTGAGAGGTTTGATGGAAAATAGGGCCTGGAGCCCCTGCCCTGATCTGTGGTCTTAGCCTTCATCCTCTCCTTTCCAGGTCTAAAGGAAAGTCTGATTGAGCCAAAATGATTACTGTCACAGGACTTCTTTATGGTTTTCTTTTAATCACTGAGCCTGGATAAAATTGCCTATTGATTGACCTTAAATAAAAACTACTTTAACCCAGGAATTCCATTAAAAAAATAATGCAAGAGAGCAGCTCAGTACCAGCTCCTGGTTAACTTGGCTGCCTGGGAATTAGTGATGCACACCATTTTGGGGAGACTCCTAATTTATTCCCAGTTTAAATATTTATCTGAACTCCTTGAAACTTTGTTATCCTCCTTCTCCACTAGCCTACATTTCATTTCTTCTTTCCTTTGCAGAGAAAAGAATTTTTGTCTTCCTTCCTTAGAATCAGAATCACTGGTGCTTGCTGAGCCCCGAATTCTAGTGGGTCTGCTGGAACGGAAGTCCTTGACTTGCCTGCCTTAGTACATCACCCAGGGCTGTTTCAACCAATGACCAGAGGGCACCAGAAATGCAACATGCTTTCTGTAGTTCCCTTTAACACTGTACCAAATACATTTTCGTAGGTACTGGAAAGGGTAACCATTGGGAAGAAATTGTCCACTCAGGATTTATTTGTTCCTGAAGAGTCCTAGAACAACAACAACAAAAAAGAGTCCTAACAACAAGAACTACTGGAGATTTTTGGCTTTGCATGGAGAATACAGATTGGTTCAGAATGTGAGAGAGCAAGGGGCATAGGATCTTATCCAGTGTCAGTAGAGAGGTACAGTAAGAACATTGGCCTCTCCAGACTAGAGACTGGACCGGACACTGTGGATATCAACCTGTCACCTGCCTCATATGTCTGAGAGGAGATATGAATGACACCCAAATGGACAATGAGAAGAACTAAAAGGAATTCAATGTTCCATTTGTTATTACATAAGAATCCTGGATCAATCATGTCTCACTAAGAGAGACCAAAGTAAAGGGGTAAAAACCCAAACTCAATGACACAGACTATAAGAAAAAAAATACTTCGGGGAAAAAAAAAAGAATGTAGCATCTAACCCTCCTCCCATCTCTGCTATAGACAACGTGTACTCTGATATCATCCCACAGGTGTCCTATCCATGGCACTTTTCATATGAATAAAAATTTCTTGTATAATTTTTAGTTTTCCCATTCAACTCTACCATCTGTGGGGACAGACTTGCTGACCATGGATTGCCTCCTGAAGCCTAGTTCAGTTCTAGGTACTGGAGAGATGGTCAATAAATTTCACTGTTGAAAGAATGAATGAAATATCCATAATGTTCAGGGGAAACGTATGCTTCTAAAAGTGATTTACTCTAGGAACCAGAAGAAGAGTTTTAGAGAGCTTAAGAAGACATGACCTGTGGAGAAAAGGAGTAGGAAGTCCTGGGAGGGAAGGAGCAGAGGATGAAGAATGTCTGAGGCACAAATGTGACCTGGAGACAGGACTGGAGAGATAAGGAAGCCTTGAAAGGAAATGGTGTTGCGGCAGCAGAATGAACATTCACTCTTGAGGGGGAAAAGGAAGGTTTGACACTGCACAAAACCAAATGAGTGACCTCAGTATGAATTTGAGAAGGTCTCCCAGAATGCAGAACAAGATAAAAAAGTCTGTAAAGAAGGAAGGTACAAGAATATAATATAGAAGACACCTTCCTGGAACTGGAGAAATTCCTGGAACCTCAGGGAACAGATGGAAATCTTATTATCATGTTTCAGGCAAAATTAATGAAAAGTATAGCATTTCTAGACACACTGTGACAAAACTTATTATACAGATGAAGATGAAAATCATACAAGTAGGAGTCTGAAACAAGAGAGACAAAATGCTTCGTGGAGAAGGAAACCTACTCCCCATTCTTCTTGTCCCACCCGGCACTCCTCCCCAAGGCTGTGGAGCAAGCTACCTGAGGGGTGAGCTAGGAGATGAAGAAAGCCTGAGTAGCTTGGCCCTTTCACCCTCCCCCTGTCTTTGGGATCTGCCTACCTGCAGAGGTCACCCTCCCCCCATCCAAATCATTTTCCAGCACCTTCATCATCTGTGCCATATACTACTTTATTCATTCATTCATTCATTCATTCATTCATTCAGCAAATACTCATTAAGTGTCTGCATTGTGCTGAGATCTGTTCCCTGGGTTTTTTCTGTAGAGAAAGTTCTTTCCCTCAAGGAGCTCACCGCTGGTAGCAAGATAGACAATAAACAAAGACACAGATAAATACACACGCAAAAAGGACCAGGCCATGCTAAGAGCTAGGAGGCAGAACAAAGCAAGGGAAAGAGAGTGACTGAGTAAGAGGGAGGAGTCCTGCGTCATGACAGGCTCGGAGAGGATGGTCAGGGAATGCCATTTCAATGATGACGTGACATTCAAACAGACCTGAAATAGATGGGTGGGTGAGCTAAGCAGACACCTCAGGGGAAGAGCATCCAGGCAGAGGGAATATGCAGTCCAAAAGCCCTGAGGCAGAAGCGTGCCTGGCCTGTTTCAGGAGAGTTGAAACGAGAAGGTAGGAGCTTGGAAAGCAAGGTAGAGAGAAGGGTTGCTGAGGTAGTGGGGGAGTGGGAGGGTATCAGTTTATGTAGGACCTAAGGGCTGCGGAAGGAACTTTGGATTTTCTTCTGGATGTGATGAGAAGCTGTTAGAGGGGCCCTCCCTCATGACACTCACCACAATTTGAAATTATCTGTGCCTTTACTTGCCATTGTCTGCTCCCTCCTCTGGAATATAAGCTTTGTGATGTCAATTATTTTTTTTTTGCATCTTCACTGCTGCTTTCCCAATATCTAGAGTGACACCTGATATGGAGAAAGTGCTGAAAAATTATTTGTTGACAGAAAGAATGAATGATATCAAAGCTCTAAGTAGGCAGAGACTATGAAGTAGAGAAAAAGAGTGGAGGAGACACAGCTACTTTGTTGACTTAATGGTGGTGCCCCAGCATGGCATGCCCCAAATTCCATGGGATCCTGGAGCTCAGAAGCACCCAAATTCCCATTTTCCCTGAGGCCCAGCTGACTGACTCCTTCTGGGTTATCTTGTGCGCACACCTGTATGGCAAACTTGTCACCTCTGGGCAAACCTGTTGGACCCCCCAGCTGGGAGTTACGACTGTCCCACATCTGCCCAGAGCAATGCCTAATTCAGTCTGAGCTGTGATGCATCCCACTGGGAGGTTTTATCTTCTTTCTCATCTTTATCCCAGGGACCTAATCCAGTGTTTTGCCATAGAGGCATGTGACCAATATTTATGAAATGTCTAACGGAACCGAGAGGCTGAAAATCAATGGGACAGAAAGATTTAAAGTGGAGAGATAGGCAAAAGTAAACAAATGCAAGCAAAAAGATTTCTTATAAAAGCAGGGGTGGTGATATTCATTTCAGACAAAGTAGAATTCAAGAGGGGGAGAGCATTAGTACACAGAACAAAGAGGGACATTTATACAGATAAAAGGTATAATCACAGCATTTATAAATGGCCAAGCACTGACAATGTATCGGATAACATTCGATACCCACTTCTAATTAAAAGGGAGAGAAAACCTATTTGGGAGCTAGGACTGTAAGTCCACTTAATAAGTGTGATAAATACTATCTAGCTCAAACCAGCAGGTACCACCATATTTAACGGTGAATACAGAAGGTATTTTCATTAAAATCAGGGGAAAGCCAAGTATCCCTGGTGATATCAAGAGATTCAGTTGTTAATCTCTTAAGAGTTAATCAGTGTTTGATAAAGTGGATAGATTAAGTATAAAATAGAGAAAAACAGCAATAGCTTTACTTATTTTTGCAATAACCAGTAGAATATCTAAAGAGGGAAAAACCCATTTTCTTAATTGCATTAGCAAACCAAAGATACCCTAGAAAAAATAGAATAAGAAACGGTAAGATCCCCTTTTATTCTATATGATGAAAAACAGAAAAATCTTTTTGAGATATGCAAAATAAGATATGAGAAATGCACATATTTATCTAGAAGAAGAAATCTCTGAAGTTTTTGACAATGTCAATTTTCCTCAAATAAATGTATAGACTTAGTCTTCAGGATCATTTAAAAGGCAAACTGCAAAGGGAGAAAATTGTTACTAACACAAGAAAAGGACAATTTTTTTTCCTAATATAAAGAGCTCTCAAAGATCAAAAAAAGGAGCTTTCGCCCATTAGTAGAACAAAAGGGCAGAAGATATGAACAGACAGTTCGCAAAGGAGTTCAACTTGACTGGTAATCAAAGAAATTAACAAATCAAGTCACTGCCTTTTTATGCCAATCAAACTGTCCAAGATGAAAAGATGGAAGGATGGAGAGGCTGAGAATATCTACATCTCCCTCCTCTGTGGCCGCTGGTGGCTTAAAGTGCTACACTCTTCCTCAGAAGCAATTTGACAATAGACACCAAGGATTTAAAATGAGTTCACATCCTTTGACAAAGAAATTCCCTTCCCATGAAGTCTGTCCTAGAGAAAATAGATATGTGGGCAAGGATTTATACACAAAGACATTTATTCCCGGGAGAGATTAATATTAAAATCACATTTTGAATAAAATTTGAATTATGAGAGTTCTTCTGAAATAATGTTGATTTAAAAAAGGGATTTCTCAACAGTTTATTCAATTTGATCCCAATTTGTATAGGTATACAGAACATATATAAGTGTGTAAAATATATACACAGAAAATATATATGGACATAGAGAATAGACAAACAGAATAGATATGGATATATGGAATCCCGAAATACCAGCAGTGCTTATCTCTACTGGGATTAAGGGTAATTATTATTTTTGTTACATTCTTCTATATGTTTTTTACTTTGCCAAATTTTCTACAATAGACAGAAATTATCCCAACAACAAGCAAATGCCCTTGTTAGTTTCAAAACAAAACAAAACAAACAAAAGAAAACATATCAGAACTAACAACTGCCAAAAAATTTGGTTCCCAAGGTGAGCATGGGACAGAAGTTAACTCTAGTGATATGTCTGTTCTTCTCTCTCTCAGCTCAATTCAGAAAAATACAATTAGTATCATTGCAATAAACGTTCACTGGAAGCCTTACTGTGTATAAGGTACAAGGCTGAGGGCAGCGAAGCAGGGTCTAGAAGACACAGATCCTGTCCCAGGTACAGAATTATCAAGTGAAGAAGATGGACTCCAACTTGGAAGGCCATCAAACATGGCAGACTGGGCAAAGAGATTATAAGAAGTCAAAGGCAGACGGACAGGATGAGAAGGGCAGAAGAAGCATTTCACACCTCTCACATCACAGGACATGCAGTGAGATGGAGAATGCCTTATTTTTTAGCATCCCCTCTAGGGGGAAGGAAGGAGGGGTTGCAAGGAAGATGTGCATGATGAAGCAAGCAGCCAACATTTGTGGAGTGCTTACCACGAGCCAGGCGCTCTGCTGAATGTTTTAGGTGTGCAATTTCCTTTAATCCTCAGACCCAGCTTATGAGGGTGGTGCTATGATGAACCTTAGATGAGGACACAGGCCCGGCAGTTGGAAAGGTGCTTGTGTCTACACAGCCAGCACACGTGGACCCAGCATTTGAGTCCAAGTAGTTCCACCTCCATGCCCTTGCGCTTACTGTTTCTACAGAGAAGAGCATGAGTGTGTGGGCTGGAGCTGAATTGTTCAGGACCCACGGGGACAGGAATGTCAACCTCTTCTCTTTCTTAGTATCCTGCTATCCTCCTTCCCTCTCTCCCACCTTAAGCAGCTTCGAGCTTTCCTCTAAACAAATGACTAATGAGCAGCTATTCAAGGAATATTGTGTTAGAGATGTGCCATGCTGTTAGCTTCTACCTGACACTGGAGAGTCTTAGATCTGGGCCTCTGGCGAGCCTGGAAGCAAGAGGGGTTTCCTTAAGGAAGGCTCTCCTATAATCCCTGTTATCAGTTAATTTGATCAGCAGTTTCTGAGCAGCTAAGAGGCTAGAACAGCGTGCTAGGTGCTGGGGATGCCCTCACGTCTCCTTAGGCAGAATCTTCCAGTCTGCACCTCTCCTCTGAGCCGACGGCCCACGTGAGCTCTAGATTGGAAGAGTCATCGGGATGTGTCATTCTCAACACATCCCAAACAGAATCATAGCTCTGTGCCAAGCCTCCTGTTCCTTTAGGGATCTCTTTCCGGGTGAGGTAACTACCCAGATGCACAGGCTAGAACTATCTTCCCTACAGCACCCGGTCCATCCCCAGATCTTATTTAGTCCAACCTCCAAAATATCTAGTGCTTTCCCCCGCACTGCCACCAGCTCCGTCCCAGCCACCATTACGTCTCTCTTGGACAATCATGATAGCTTCCTGATAGCATTCCCGTATTCATTCAGTTGCCACACAGAGAGACCTTATCACTCCCTCTCCTGAAACACCCTGGATTTTTCCTTTACATTTCGACAAAGGCAAAATAAAAGTCTTTGGCTCTAGCCCCCACTTAGCTTTTTCCCTCATCTCTCACTATTCTCCCTACCACATATTGAGTATGAAGATGGAGAAATACATGCACATCTGTATTCCAGGCTGTTAACATTGGTCACCTTGGGATATGAGGCTGGAGGTGGGTGGAGGGAGATATCCTCAGATATAGACAGAGATATAATTGACATATAACATCATATTAGTTTCAGGAGTACCACATAATGATTCAGTATTTATATACACTGAAAAATGATCACCACCAATAAGTCTAGTTAACATCCATTGCCACACATTGTTACACATTTTTTTAAAGGTTATCAAAAGCTACAGCATGCTGGTTAGAAAATAAATAAGTCCTAGGGATGTAATGTACAGCATGGTGACTATAGATAATAACACCGCATTGTATATTTGAAAGTTGCTAAGAGAGTAGATCTTAGAAGTCCTCATTACAAGAAAAAATCTATAACTATCTCTTATATTTATGAGTTGTTTCACTGGTTGCTGTGCACACAAGTTAATTTTGTAATATCAGAAAGTGGAAATTAATATGTTTCCATAGGGGCTATTACTTAGAGAATGATTGTCTTTTAGTCACATGGAAAACTTCATCGTAATGATATCTGCCTTTTCTTTCCCAGGTCAAACAAAACAGGAAATAAGGTGGTGGCCTGAGCACTCTTACTAATGTTGGATCAAAAGCTTTCAACCAATTGTAGAGGCAAATAGTAACCCTGTTGATTTAGCCCCAGCATCCTAAATTGCCAGAAGAAAATTCATTACAGTAGCTGTTAGCGCTGATTTATGGAATCTCATTCAAACCATCTTTAGCCCCATAAAAAAAAAAAAAAGTTGGTCTTCCTGAATACACACGCAGCTGATGGATCCTTCCATTTCAACTTGGCTACAAGCAAAACCACACTGAATGTGAATAATTGCTTCAGATAAAATGACAGAACCCATACTTTAGAGGAAGCTACCAATGAATTTAGGATAGAGGTCAAACTGATGGCCCATCAAGTGTAATGTTACGCCTGGTGCTTCCCAGTGGTCAGTACTTTTGGATTTCAGCCAGGCGGTCCTGTGAACTTCACCACGAAGTACAAAGGACAGAAAATTATCCTCCCAAACCAGAAGGTGTTTGAAGCATGGTGTCAACTCTTATTACCTAGTTAAAAATTGATTATCAAAATGTCTATCTGCTGAGTCTATCTGACTCAACCATCTTCACTGCACATTATCTTTTATGGATCTTAAATGTCCAAGCTATTAAAGTGGGCAGCTCATCTTATAAAACAACATGGAGGAAAAGGAAGGATGCTTCCCAGACCGCTTCTACACGAGACAGGCAGTGGTAGAATCATCAGCTACCATTCCCAATTTTCATCATGGAAATTTACGTTCCATCTTTAATTTATTTTCCTGGAATCGTGTCGGCACCAGGATTTCAACCACAAGCTACGGTAAGCGGGGACGGAGCGTTCCACAGTATATATCATGTTCAAAATAATTTAATCTATGACCTACCCAATGAGTCTTAACTGAGAACTGAAGTGGAACGGAAGAGAGAAGGGGCGGGGATTCTCAAATTTTCATCTGTTAATTGGAGTCAAACTTATCTGAAATGGGGAGAAATCTTAATTTCCTTCAAGTTATTTTTCATTTATTTTTACATGGGTATATAATTCCTGGAACAGTAAGATCTTGGAGCAGGATGGCCAGAAAACTGTCCTCCGAAGGCATATCTGGATTCATTCCACATAGGTGGGACTAGAAATGTTGAGAGAGATTTTAAGATGGTAAAGAGTAAACTGTGAGACTTGGTCCACAGTTTGAATGCCAAGGGTCCACAAAGGCAAATGTCACAGAATATCCTCAAAGGCGCTTGTTTTATGGGTGATTCTGGCTTTCCTTTCAGTAGATTTGATCTCTCATTTTTCTCTCTCCTCCCTGCAATGTGTTGGCAAATTATTTTGACTCTGTAGGAAACTGACAGGCAGATGTACAATAGATGGACAATTCTATCCCTTCCAGGACTAAAACCTTTTGCTATGTAACTTTGCACTACCTCCTCAATGGATGTGTGTGTCGGGGGTGGGGGTAGGTGGGTGGGGGTATTCTGTCCCATATCTTGACTTTGAGCTAAGTCATGCCATTTGTTTTGGCCAAGGGAATGGTAGCAAATGTGAAACAAGCAGAAATTTGATGCTTTTCTGCATTCCCACTCACTCTTTTGCTTTTGCTGTGGAAGCATGCCCGGGCTAGCCTGCTGGGGGATAAGATCCATGGAGCAAAACCGAGACAACCCAACAGAGGCCACAGGCATGAGACAGAGCCCTGCAAAGATGGCAAAACTGGCTTCCCTGCAGCTGACCATGGATGCGGGAATGAGTCTTGCTGAACCCAGCCTCAGATCAGTAGAGCCAATCAGCCAGCCCACAGACTCATGAACCAAAGCAAATGTTTACCATATGCTGCTGAGGCGTTGTGGTTGTTTGTTATACAGCATTATTGGAATAATAGTTAACTGATACAAGTTGTGTTACTTTTCCCTTATATTTGGCACAAGGAAAAAATACAAGCACAGACCATCTCCCACAGACAAGTTGTTCTTTCTTTCCTTCTTGGACAAGTTGATGTCTTATGTCAGTGAGTGCTCCCTGTGGCTGTGAGACCCCAACTTTGGGTTGTGGCAGCCTCTTCTGATGTTACTGCTTCTTTCTGAAGTGCAACTGAGGCATCTGCCTGGATGCATGACAAAAGGAGGGCCCCACTCTCTATCTTTATGTGAATATTGGTGGTTTTAATATTCTTATTTTGACGGAAAATGGCCTGGAGTTTGGATGGGTTTTATTGTTGGAAGAGATATCATATTTGAGATCCTGAGGGATTCTAGCAGCCAAAGTGTAAACTTGGATGGAAACAAAATCAGAATAATAACAATTAATGTTTATAGTGTGCTTCAGCATGCCAGAAAGGAAGGCTTAGAGAAGCTCTTTGCTTATGTTCAATCACTTAAGTCTCTGGATAACTTTTTTCAAATAAGAATTAGTATTATCCCCGTTTTACAGGTGAGACCAGCCCAAGGATACTTGCCCAGTTAGTAAGTACGATAAATCCAAGTTGTGGGATGCCAGAGCCCACGTATGATCTTGACCACAATATTGTATTGGCTCTTGGTGCCCATGAGGACCTCTGTTTAATGCACACATAAACCCACTCTTCTACCCTCTCGGCATTCCACCATGTGCTGGCTAAGAGGGATTCTTGTGAGTATTTACCACCAGAACTAACAGCAACTCCATGCAGACCCCTCCAACCATCCTTGCCCCAAGACCCCTCCCTAACTCTTTCCCTTCCAAAGACAATATTAACCTACATTTATTGAATGCCTAGCATGAAACAAGCCTTGAGTTTCTATTTAACACATACACTCTCAAGAGGAGGAGCAAGATGGTGGAGGAGTAGGAGGCTGAGATAGTGTCAGATCCCAGAAGTTTTGCTAGATAGTTATCAAAACACTCAAAATGCCTGCAAACTCAACAGGAGAGAGAAGAGAGGAAGAACAGCAATTCTAGGAGCAGAAAACTGACCACTTTCCGAAAGGTAGGACACGTGGAAAAGTGAATCCAAAGCAACAGGAAGAGAGACCGTGGGGGGAAAGGCCGGCTCCTGGTAGCCACAGAGCAGCAGAGAACAAAATTGGAATTTTTAGTCTGATCCCCTGAGGGACATCACTCCAAAGGCTAAGCAGGGGGGTTAGCCCTCACGGGAACAGTGTGGTTTCAGGACCCGTGGGGTCACAGAGGGACCAGGGGTGTCAGCGTGGCAGAGCCCCCAGGTATCAGCGTGGGGAAGCCAATGGCAGAGACTGAGCTGAGCAGTGGGCTCTCAGCTTGGGATTACCTTAGACCGTGATCCAAGGCACAGTCCAGCTGCTGCTCCTCGGGCGGGGACCCCACAAGGGGCATATCTAGGGAGAAGGAAGGGTCCTTCCTCCTCCGGGAGGAGCGGCGCAGGAGAGTGCTGCAGGAATTTGCTGGGTTTGGAGACTCCAAATGGGGCCTCGTGCCAGAGATAGAAATGCTCTGTCACAGGCTGGCTGAGCTCGGAGCGCGGTGGGAGACCAGAGAGATGGGAGGGACTGACTGCTTTTCTCCAAGGGCACGGTGAGGAATGGGGCCCCGAGCGCTCGGCTCCTCCGGGCTGGAGACTGGGAGGCCGCCATTTTCATTCCCGGCCTCCAGGGAGGTATGGAAAGCGCTCAGGGAACAAAGATTCCCGAGAGTGAACCCAGCAGATCACTCAGCCCGGCTCCTGGCAAGGGCGGTGCAATTCTGCCTCGGGCAAAGACATTTGAGAATCATGGCAATGAGCCCCTCCCCCAAAAGATCAGAAAGAATATCCAGCCAAGACCAAGTTCATCAATCAGTGAAAACTTCAGAACTCCAGAATTAGGAAAAAGCAACACATAGAATTCATGGCTTTTTTCACCATGATCCTTTAGTCTTTCAGAGTTGAATTTTTTTAATTTTGTTTTTTTCTTGTTTTATTTATTTTATTTTTCCTCTTTCCGATTTTGGGGTTTTTTAACTGGTATCTTATCAATACCTCTTTAAAAATCTTTTCTAATTTTCACTGTTACATTCATATTTTATCCCCTCATTGTATTTAACTTTATTTTTTGTATGCATATAAGGTTTTTTTTTCCTTTAAAATTTTGGGATACAATTTCTTGTAACAGATCAAAATATACCCTAATCTAGCACACGGCTTGGCTATAGTCTCTAGGGCGCGCACATTCTTTCCTCTTTTATTCTTTTTTTTTTTTTTTTAATCTTTTTTCAACCAACCTCTTATCAATCCCGTTTGGATAAAAAAACAAGACCCATCGATATGCTGTCTACAAGAAACTCATCTTAGACCCAAGGACACCTCCGGATTTAAAGTGAGGGGGTGGAAAACAATTTACCATGCTAATGGACATCAAAAGAAAGCTGGGGTGGCAATCCTTATATCAGATAAATCATATTTTAAGCCAAAGACTATAATAAGAGATGAGGAAGGACACTATACCATACTTAAAGGGACTGTTCAACAAGAAGATCTAACAATTGTAAATATCTACGCCCCTAACATGGGAGTAGCCAATTATATAAACCAATTAATAACAAAGTCAAAGAAACACATCAACAATAATACAATAATAGTAAGGGACTTTAATACCCCCTTACTAAAATGGACATATTATCTAAGCAAAAGATCAACAAGGAAATAAAGGCTCTAAATGACACACTGGACGAGATGGACATCACAAATATATTCAGAACATTCCAT
>CM052798.1:9131560-9159359 GCA_028533885.1 Nasua narica | reverse complement strand
GACATCACAACCCCAAACATCCAGAACTAACTCCTGATTTCCCTCCACGCCTCAGGCTTCTGTCCCACAGCCTTCCCCATCTCAGGAGATGGTAACCTCATCCTTCTGGCTCTGAAGGTCTTGGGATCATCCTGGACCCCTCGCTCATCTTTTCATACCCCGTATCCAATCTGTCAGGAAGTTTGGTGGGCTCTGCATCCAAAATATTGAGTCTCCAACCACTTCTCACCACGTCCTCTGCTAATGCCCTGAGCTGAGCCACTACCATTCATCCTTGCCTGGATGACCTCAGCAGCCCCCTAACGGAGCTCCCTGTCTTTATCCACCTAGACTCCGTCCCCAAGACCGAAGCCAGAACACCCCTCCACTGCTCGAGGTCTGTGGGGCTGTCCATCCCCCTCAGAGTAAAAGCTAGAGTCAACAGCCGGGCTGGCCACTCACAACTTTCTGGGGTGATGGGAGTGCTCTATCTCCATAAGGTCCAATATGGTAGCCACTGGCCACATGTGACTTTCAAACACTTGAAATACGGTTAGTGAGACTGAGGAACTACATTTTAAAGTTTATTTCATTTAAATTAATTAATTTTTAATTGTTTTCATTTTATTTTATTATGTTATGTTAGTCACCATACAGTACCTCATTAGTTTTTGATGCAGTGTTCCATGATTCACTGTTTACGTATAACCCCCAGTGCTCCATGCAATCCATGCTCCTTAATATCCATCCCCGGGCTCACCCATTCCCCCCAACCCCTCCCCTCTGAATCCCTCAGTTTGTTTTCCAGAGTCCATAGTCTCTCTTGGTTCATCTCCCACTCTGATTTCTGCCCCCTTCATTTTTCCCTTCCTTCTCCTAATGTCCTCCATGCTATTCCTTATGTTCCACATATAAGTGAAACTTTATAATTGTCTTTCTCTGCCTGACTTATTTCACTCAGCATAATGTTTAAATTTAAATAGTCACGTGTCCCTGGTGGCTACGAGGTTGGACAGTGGAGACTTACAAGGCCCAGTGCGTTCGACCTGTTCTCCTGTCCCCCGCTCCCCACACCCCTCTCATCCCAGCTACTCTGATCTCTTACTGTTTGCCCCTCAAAAGCTCCAGGCTCAGTCCTGCTCTCCGCACTGTCCCTTCAGTCTGGAGGGTCCCTCCCCGATACCTGCACAGTACACGCCTACATCCTACCGTCACCCGAATCTACTCCCGATCTCGCTTGTCTTACTCTGCGTTCTCATACCCACGGCACTTCTTGCCTCTGGCAGTTTGCATAATTCCCTTATTTATTAGCCCTGTTGTTTTCTATCTGATCTCTAGAACACCAGCTCTGTGGGGATGGAGATCTTTATTTCTCTCGTTCACCACTGGGTCCCCAGCACCCTGAAGAGTTTGGGCACTCAGAAGGTGCCCAATACATGTTCATCTTTTCCCTCTACCTACCCAACTACACTCATCCATCATTCATCAGGTAATCAGAGAGCCTGCTTTAGGCCACGCATGGTATTAGGTGCTGGACCACAGCAGTGACCAGGGAAGGCAAGAAACTCTGTCCTCAGGGAGCTGACATTCGCTTCAGGGCACAGATACTGACCAGGCAATGAGAAGAGAGATAGCGGGTGTTGGGAGGAAGGGAGTGCCGTGGGAGATCAGGGATGTGGCGTGGGGACTGAATCTGGAGGAGGACAAGGAAAGCCTTTCAGAAGGAAGAGAAGGACCCAGCTACATGGAAGGTGGGGGAGACTGCCATGAAGAGGGAAAAATAAAATAAATGGAAGCAGCAAATGTTGTGGCCCCTGTGGGAAGAAGGAGCCAGGCTCCAGGACATGTGGGGATGTGGGATGTGGTGGGTGGGATTCCACACCGAGGTTGACGGAGCCTGGATCAAGCAGGGCCTGGCAGACCAAGGGCCAGTTCTAGTACTTCTCCAGTCTCTGAAGCTGGCTCCAGTCTCTTTCCCTAAACCCTTAGATCATTCATTGCCTGGAACATCTTTTTAACTGCCCAGCATGCTCAAGTGAGATCTCCTGCAGAAAGTCCCAGGTAACAACTGTAAGGAGAGCAGGTTAGAGAGTAGGTGGCAGACTGGAAGCCTGGAGCCCCGCCTTTTCTGCCACATCTTGGGTCCCCTGATGGCCTGTCAGGAACCTTCATGGACCCCAAAGATTCCAGGAGCTTCATTTTGAAGCATCCTGGCCTGTGGCTCTCATGATGTTGAGAGCTCATCTCTACTTCCTCGGATCTGTGGCTGGGTGCGAGGCTCATCTCCAAACATAGACAGTCACCTCCTTTCTGGAGGGGGGCTTTCATCTCTGACATCCTCTAACAGGGCCTCTTGGAGGGCTGGGTACTTTGGAGAGATCAATGAGCATTGGTTGGTAGCCACTTAGTAAACTTCAGTAGTCTGCTGCCCCACTCCTGTCAAGGCTCCTAGGAACCTTCTCAAATTTCCATGTGTTTAAGAATTACCTGGAGAGCAAGTAAAAAATGCAGACCCCAGAGTTGATTGGGGCTTAGGAATCAGATTTTTTAACAAGCATCCTAGGCGATCCTTGTGCAAATGCTCTATGGACCTCTCTTTGCAGGACTTGTAACCTGAAGTTCAAGTCAGCTGATTAGAGGGGGGTATTTGTTGACGTACATGCAAACAGCCAGGGACACTGACTACAACTCAAGGGTCAGGATAGGAAGTTGACTTTTCACTTGAAAGTAAATCTGTTACAACATCAGGACTACCGGGCTTATCTGACAAGCCTCTGGAAAATATGCACTTTAATGACATTACCTTGACGAGAGCCAAACTTGACAGGAGGGTAATGTGCTGTGTGATTGGAGACTCCCCCAGTCCTCCCACAGTAAATTACCTGGGTGAGGACTCCAGTCCTCTGCGGCTCTGAGAGGAGAGGCAGAACTTTCTACTGACAGCCTGAGATGGCTTTGGCAGAGAGAAATTCTCTCCCGTGGGCATGAACCACTGGGCGTGTTCCGCTTTCTCCTCACTTCCCACACTGGATTGTCAATCCCTATTCATGCGTCTGTCTTCTGCACTCGGCTAATATCTCCTCTGGCAGGCACGGCGTCCTACCAAACCCACACCCCCTAAGGTATGCTTTGTGTCAGATACTTAGTATCTGAAAAGTATCTAGTGCTGAGAAGATTTTGTGGAATGACTCGTTTCGTCACCATCACAATGGGCTACCTAATTTTATAGGCCCCAGGGCGAAGCGAAAATGTAGGGCCCCTGGTTCAAACATTAGTAAGAATTTCAAGATGGCAACACCAGAGCATTAAACCAAGCCTGGAGCCCTCCTGCCAGGACTGTGAGTCTGCATGGGTCGTGGATCCATGAATGGGCCCTGGTCACCATTGATGTTCTGTGAGTTTCTGGGTCTCCTATACCTGTAAAGTTGGGGGCCCCAGGTCTAGGACTCTAATAGTGTAAAAGTGCTGCCTTTGAAGCAAAGAGTAGTTCAAACAATGTTCTTGAGGGCTGGTCTCCACCTTCCTCTTTCTTGTGTTGGCTCGCCAAATTACCAATGGTCCCACAGCTCCCAGAGTCCTAGCATCCATCTTCCTCAGGCAGAGTAAGTAACCCTTTGGGCTGTAAGGGTCTGTTGGCTTCTCTGTGCCCTTGATAGATTGAGAGATTTTGGAGAACAAGAGTCAGGCCCTTGAATCCCCAGGCACTTGAACAGGACCCTGGAACACTTTCAACACTTAATTAATGTTTGTTTAAATGACTGGAGGATAAATTAATAAATTAAATCCAGATGGCAATGTTGGCTTCTAATGGCTTGTGATGGGGTTTTTCAAACTATCTTTTCTGAATTAACTTTTCATGAGAACACAAATAAATATTTATATTTATGTAAACTAAAGCCATGTTGATCTCCCATTAGCATCTTCTGGACCCTTACTGCCAGTGTGTGGTTCTGGAAGTTACAGCAAAAACCTCATCTGGGAACTCGGTAGAAATGCAAATTTGCAACCTCTCTGAGGCCCAACCCCAAACATGCCGAATCAGGAACTCTGGGGGTGATGCCCAGAGGTCCGTGTTTGAATCACTGCTCTGGGCAATTTAGATGCCCCTCATTGGAAAGTACTTCTATTCTGAGGAATAGTTTAGAAAGCAGTGACTTCACGGAACTTTCTCCCAGATGCACTTGGATTTTCACACAAATTAATTGTTGGCAGCTGCAGCCTTAAAAGTCTCAAAGGATTAAATTTTGTGGTGGAATTTTAAATAGTAAGTCAAAATCCTATAAGGTTGGCTCTTGATATGGGTATTTATTAGATTCAGCAAGTAGGACATTTGGGTGAGAATAGGAGAGGAAAGATGGAATGCTCATATTAAATGTATTTTAACAATAGCAACAGAAATGACTATTTGCTGACACGAAGCTAGAAGGTGAGTTGGGAAGAAAGATGTATGTAGTAAAGGGAACACTGTGATGGTAGCTAGAAGATCTGCAAGATAAATAATCTTGTACAAGTCAGTTAGACTCTTTGAACCTTAATTTCCTCACCTGAAAAATGGAGATAACACCCAGGGCTGTCATGGATGGTTGGGCATGTTGTGCCCTGCACAAGAGGATCTGGCTGAAGGGCAAGTGGGAACTGATGTCTAGCTGTGCTAGGCTTTACCTGTGCTCCCAGAGGAAGGGGCATCTTTGTCCCATTCACCCAGAGGCACCCTATAAGCCAGCCGAGCTTCTGATAATAGCTGCCTCTATCTTCCTTATCAATGAGTTGTAAGGGTCAGGAGAGGATGAGTAGGAAAGCCACTTCAAAGCTACCGCCTGTGGTATAAACCAAAGATAGGACATTATTTCGATTGTTGCTGCAGTGGTATGCTTATATTTTGACCATTTCATTTTGACTCAGCCGGGCTGACCAAATACCTGATATGTCAATAGAACAAAAGTCACTGTCAGTCCACCGAAGCTCCTGCTCTAGCACTTGGGAAACAAGCAAGGCTTGTTAATTTCAGGAATAAAAACTCCTAGGAGGAGCTCGCTGCACCCTCGCCACAGTCTGTCAGATGTCATAGCTAACCCTCCCCACCTAGTAGATCTGGGTGCTTCGCAGCAGACCCTCAGAGGCTCCGCTAGGGGTGCTGAGCTGGCCCGGGGGGAGTGAGCCACACAGGAAAGGACCAGAAGCCCCAGAGAACCCACAGGCTCTTCAATTAGGCAGCAGACCCTTAGAGGTGAGCCAGGCCCGGACTTCTGTTTATTGTGTGCTCAAGAGGAAAGAAGGCTCTTTCTGTGATTGGCACTGGGAACCCAGAGTTTCTTGGTAGGACATCATGAAGTCCCCGTTGATCTGATTTCATAAGTATCGGCATCTAAAATTGAACACCAAAAGTACTTTTTTTATAAGAACGAAAGCGGTCTTGCTCATTGCCACCTTGTGGCAGGTCAGCACTATACCAGCAACCAAGGTGAACAAACACCTGCTTTCCGGGCACTTGGGACTTTTGTAGATTTCCCTCCCTTGGGACCGCCTTCGTTTTCCTTTCCCCAGTGTCGCTTTTGAGGGATCAGTGAGCTGTTGAGATATCTGGCTAACCAGGGTGAACTTGGCCCATCAGACAAGTCTCTCTCTGGTTCCCTTCTTTCTTTCCTTCTGCCAGCACCCCAAGCCCTTGAATTATATGACTTTTAAGATTCCTTTTTGGAATCCTGAAATGTTTTGGTTTTGCCAAAGGCGATCTGGCCTTCCCAGGGCTTAGGGTAAAAGATAGGTTGTGATGTGTATTGTTTTGTCTTGCAAATCAAAAATACATCTCTAGCCCCTCCCAATTGGGCCCAGCGCTCCCTGCTCCCCGAGGGACTTCTGCACGGTGAGATAGTAGCTGACGGCCAGAGGGCCACAGAAACTTCAAAAGCTGCCTAATTAAGTTTCAGCCAGCAGGCTACCTCTGTGGGTCAGGGGGCTCTCTCGGGAGATAAGACACAAGACACATCCAGAGATAAAGGGTGGAGCTTTGCAAAATGAATGAAATAAATCAGGAGCAACCCATCCCACGTGCAAATGGAAATCATCCTAATGCGAGCCCCGCGGTCTTCTGAAATAACAAGGCAGAGTTGCCATTGGACAGGAGGCTGCTAGCCTCTTGGCCCACTCTCCAGGGCTCTGATGAAGTATGATTATGGCATCAACTGGAATGGGAAGATAAGGTGGGATGTCACTGATGGGGAAGAACTTGTCTTCTCAATTCCAGAAGCTAATACCCAATGACTCATTCCTTGTGAGCCTCCCAGGGGGAGGTGAAGGCTTTGAAGGTGCATTGTTTATTCCTATGACCTATGTATTGTTCTGCCCTTGTTAGAATTCTAATTACATTCTGCCGTCTTCCGGTTGTCAAAATGCTGTATTTCTCTGACTAATTTCACAGCAGCGTTGCTCCCCTTTCCTGCACTTCAGCTCTAAGAGTTCCCAGGCCTTCAGCTGTCCTTCGAGTTTCAAAAAAAATTTTTTTTTTAAATAAGTAAGCACCGCCCCCACTCAAGAAATCATAAGATTTTGCTCAACTTACGTAAATTGAAGGTTGTAAAACAGAAGGAATCTGGTCACCTTGACTCCTTTGCTAACTGCAAAGCATAATTTTTCTTTCCGGCTGTACCTGGATCTTAATAGCGGAGGTCCTTGACAGGTTTCATGGTGCATGGTACCAGCACAAAGCAACTCTCAAACTTTGACTTGTGGAGGTTTCCAGTGGAAACCTTTTTTATAGGATACACACCCCTTAAGGAAAATGATGTCAAAATCCACTGGAACAGTGATCCTTACCTTGCGGTTTCTTTGGGGTCACCTGCCCCCCTCCTCTCAAAAATAAAAATAAATTCATGATTTTAATTAAAATATGTTATAGTGGGTCTTGCAACGTTCACTACCCTCTTTAAGATAACTGTCAAAGGAAGTAAAGAATTTTTCTTCCTAAAATCCTCCAATGTTACAAGGTGGTGAAGCTTCTGGTACAGTATACGATGTGTCTATTTCTTTGGTTAGGTCTGTTAAAATACTTAATTCTTCAAATGTCTGCACCGACCTCCTGAGCTTCGGCATCAACAGCCTTGCATCCTCCCAAAGCCCCAACGTGAGCCAAGAGAGAGCTACAGATCTGGTCTCTACTCTGCCCTCTGAGCTCAGTGCCTGGACTTGAGGCTTTCTGGAGTGAGCTCACCTCTCATTCCCTCTGCAAGTTTAGAGCCTCCTGGCAAGGAGGCACCGCGATCCTGTTCTCCACCAAACAACTCTCCAGTTTGTGTCTCCCTTAATTTGTTGGCTTAGAACGTTAAGCTCATGGCCAACCAGGTCTGTGGGTGCCTCTCCAAACACAAAATCATCTCCATCAGACCAGCCAAAAACAGCCATTCCAACCCCTCCCCAACACCAATCCAGAGCCCTGGCAGGTGCCTTAGGAGCATTGGTGGGCAGTTCAACCTCTGTTCCCAGAAGTTTTTAAAGAGTAAGAGCAACTTATCAATGAAATTACCTCCAAGCCATGCTGTGCACTAGGATGGAAATACATTTCCTAGTCTGGTTCCCATCTCAAGTTTTCCAAATTAAAGTTTGAAGAGATTAAAGATTTCATTCTCAAAGTTCAAAAATCATCTTTCCTGATAGTTTTATTCCGCTCAGTTGGTGCTAGGTGCAATTTACCTGATAATCTTGGAGAATCAGATTCTTCAGCTGGTACAGCTTGGGTCCTTTCTCCCAGAGTGTATGAGATTCCTGCAGGACCTCAAAATTTGAATTTGTTCTATACCAGAGATCTCACATGCCCCATGCCCCACTTTTCACTATTAGAGTCCAAAAACGTGTGTGTGTGTGTGTGTGTGTGTGTGTATTGAAATAGAAAATAGACTGAAAAGAGACCCTGATTCAAGAACTTGAACACAGACCATTTCTGGGTAGAATATGGGTTGCGTTGTGTTCCCCAAAAATCATGTTGGAGTGCTAACAACTAGTACCTCAGAATGGGACCTGACTTGGTCTGATGTCTTCACAGAGATAATCAAGTTAAAATGAGATCATAGTGTGGGTCTAATCCAATATGACTGGTACCTAATAAGAAGGGAGGATCTGGAGACAGACACACATGCACACAGGGAACACCGCACATGAATGTCAAAACAGAAATCAAGGTAATGGATCTACAAGTCAAAGAACGTCAGAGACGGCCAGTAAACTCCCAGAACTGGGAGAGAGACCTGGAAGATAGTCTTCCCTCACAGCCCTCAGAAGGGGCCGACCTTCTGTTCACTTCATCTCAGATCTCCTGCCTCCAGAACCATGAGGCAACAAGTCTTGCTGTTCAGGCCCCCCCAGCCTGTGGTGGGGAGCAGAAGGATGTGGACCGTGGTCCCAGGAAGCACTGGCTGTGTGTGGAAATCAGGCCCCTATGAGAAGGCAGTCAGTGAAGGAAATGTATTGAGTTGGGTTCTGCAGCAAGACCGCTGAGGCTCAGTCCCCCTGGGGAGTGCTGGCAGGCAGTGTGGACACAGATCTCAGCATTTTCTCAGCTGAGGGGGAGGGAGGCTGAGGTGTTCATCTGTCTTTAGCTAAGGCTCCTGGAGTTCCTAGCAGCGAGAAAGCTCTTGGGTTGAGAGTAGTATGTGTTTGCAACAAGAAGTGGTTGACATGTACTGGGACGGCAAGTACTGACCAGCTACACACATGCACAATTTGGAAAACAATCTAGTTCCAGTTCCAATCTAGTTGTAGTTTCCAGAGCCCATCTATAGCAATCCACATTGGGATTTCCATGCCCAAGACCATGGCCGAGACTTAGTGGGGTCTGAGAGAGAAGAGTGGATGGAAATACTTTGGTTTTAGCCTCCCCATGATGCTGGTTGGTCCACAATGTAACCTGGAGCCTCCGGTCTGTATGAACTCAAGCTCAGTGGGAAGAAGGCTCCAACTCAGAAGTTAATTATGGTATGTGCACCCCATCAAAGGTAATAGTGGAAAATGGTAAAGCCAGCAATGATGGCTTCGTCACCTGCCTTACTTGAGGCATCTTTCTTCCCCATCTAAAACATTCAAAACCCCTTGATTCCTTTTTCTTCTTGATTCTTGGGCTGGAGGCCTCCAGGTCTTCATCTGGGCAAGGCATGATCTAGCAATGGCTTCTCTACAGCCTTGTGGAAGGCGAGTCTAAGCCTGGGCCACAACCACAGTTATTGGTTAGTTGGCCCATCCTGTGGCACTGCTTGGATTTAGAGACCCTGCCTCCTGGGAAAGTTGCCCCCTCTCCAACCCTATATGCCTTTCAGCTGGAAAACTTGTCTTCATGGCTTCCTATGCAGAAGTACTTTTGATGCTTCTAAAGCCCATGTCCCTGGGTCACCTTGTGGGGACCAATAATTCTCCCAAGTCTCTTTCAGGACACAGTCTTTCCACCGCATTTCAGCAACCTAGACATTTAGAATCTTTTTCTTTCTGTCGGACATTTTTCTACCTCTGGAATGTACCCCCTGCACTTCACTGTCCTTCATTGTCCCTCACTCTTGATGTTTTATCTGCCATATTTCCAGGCAATGGCCAGTCATTGTCAGACCCAGATTCTGGCTCTGGAATTCAGCTCACCTCCTCGGCCACGGGCAGCTCTCTAATTTCAGAAGCGGGCATTATCCTAAGTACCTGAGACGCACCTCAGATCTCAAAACACCACTGCGGGGTGGGGTCAGGTCAGCATTTTGCAGCCAAAAAAAAAAAAAAAGACAAAGAAATTAAATAGGTTTCTTAAGATTGTCCAGCTAGCAAGTCGATCAGGAGAAATCAGAGCCCATCTCTGTCACCACCACATTATAACATAAAACCTAGAACAGAGGTACAGCCGCTTGTAACTGGGTAGCTGGACAAATCAAGGACCTGTGATTTGAGCGTGGAAAGTGAGTAAGCACAGGACCCACTCCGAAGCTCATCCAGAGGACAAATTGTTATTAGAGCATTCTCAGCAAGCCCTGTGGCATTGATTAAATAATAGCGATATGCTGAGATCTGTACTAAGCCCACTGGGCATGGCGCCACCACAAAACAACACTCCGTCAGTACAGTAGTCCATAGAAGAGGACACTGGGACCCAAGGAGGTTAAGTCACTAGCTCAAGGTTATACCACTGGTAAGTGGCAGAAGAGGGACATGAACTCAGATCTTTCTAGTCCAAGACCTAGGATGTAAGATACCAGACTGCACCTTAGCAGGAAGTAGCAGAGACCAAAAGGAAGAGCAGGAAGAAGTGATCCCAAGGGATGTGTTCTGATACTTCCTATGTCAGTCAGTAACCAGGAGACCCCTGCAATGCATCCTCTGTCGCCAAGATGAATGTTCAGTGTATACATGGTCATTTAAGCTCTAGTTCTGGAATCTTCCGTCTTTAAAATAGAAGCAAAGAGAAACCAAACCAAAAGCTCTGGACAACGCTGTGTTAGCAAATCTACCAATTACACGTTCCAAACTCCAGTCACCTCTCAGCCTCCCAACAGCTCTTGACACCAGCCCCAGACAGGAAGTAAGTGATCACTGATGCAGGACTGTCCCCTGCACAGAACACCAGGCAACAGAGGTGAGGGGCGGGGGGTGGAGGGTCCAACTCTGGCCCAATGGAGGCAGACACTCCTGCCACCAGGTGCCCCCCCACCTCACCTACATGAGATGCGTGATTTCCTTCCCTTTTCTGCCCTATATATGCAAGCACTTTTTTATTTCCTTTCACCTCTTATTTCATTCACAAGCAGCTGATGGACAAGATCACACTTCCGCCCCTCGTCACCGAACTTAAGAACTGGGGTGCTAAAGAAATTCTAGCAGAAAGTAGAATGCCAAACTGGCATTTTATCCAACCCCATCATTATACAGATGGGGAAACTGGGACCCAGAGAAGAGACTTGCCTAAGGTGGGTCCCCATGGCAGGAGCAGGTCTAAATTGGAGGCTTTTGGGTGCCTGACCCAGTCCATCATCCACTACAATGGTGACTATGTGAGTTATTCAGTGACAGAAATCTAATAGATGGGCATAAACCAAAGGGGATTAATTAGCTCCCATAACTGGAAAGGTCAGGGGGTGATAGTTTCAGGAATAGCTTGACTCAGGATCAGAAGCCATGCCATGAAGACTTGGTTCCTCTCCATCTTATCTCTCTTTTCTTCTGGGTTGGCCTCATCGGTTGGCTTCATTACCAAGTTAGCCTCCCCATGAGTTGCCTGAATGGCTGCTGACAGCCCTAGACCCATCACCGTATCTACATCTACCCCTTCTCTTTAGTTATGTATCTTTTCCTAGAGACTGAGGACTTTTACAGATCAGAATATGGATCTATGGGAATTTTTCACTCTCGGCCTCAGAACACAGATGATGTGCTTGCCCTCAGAGGTTCCTAACTGGGGTGGAGGTGGGGGCAGTCCACACTTCCCTAGGCTTCAGGGTTGGCGATATTGTTCTAAATGAAACTCTACGTAAAATTGAATTTTTTAAAGGGGATAGGGTAGTATGTTCTCCAAGGGGTGCAGAAGAAGCAAAGCTACAATTTCCTTCAGGGTTATTGGGAGAATTTCATTTGAGAAAAGGGCTTTGAATTTTGCCATCTTCAACCAATAGTTCCTAGAGACAAGGGATGTTTGCAAGATCAGGAATCAAACAATCTGCAGTTTTTTTAAGCATCGGGCTACTACTCAGAGCTGATTCCTACCTGACCTCATCTCCCTGATTTCAGATACACTTGGAGAATGTGTAAGTGAGTTTAATGAGCCCCTTCTGACTCTAAGTTTGAGAAAAATGATGGCATACATTCCCAGTTTCAAGGGAAATGGTGGTGAAAGAATTTTGCCCAGTTTAACTCCTAATGGCCTCTCTGGGGAGAGGTTTATCGTTTTGTGCCTGGCTCCAACGTGGTGCTCCTATTTGCTGTTCCCGGGCAAGTACTCTAATGCAAATAGGAGACACAGCATGCTCCTGGAGAAGTTGGGGAGAGTGGTGCACCCCACCTGCAGCCGCCCTCTACCTGCCATCCAGCCACACCTGGCCTCGCTTTTCCTGGCCTTGCTCCATCCCTCTTGCTCTGTATTTAATTTCTGTTTTCCCAGTTTCTAGCTGATTTGATAGGATGCAGTTTCATTAAAAACTAACACAATGCACTTGTCTTACACTGAAATGCCATGTAGCAGTGCCATTGTGATAAGGGCAGGGAGCAGGGGACATGACCCCTACTGACACTTCTTAACATCATCCCCACCTTAGGCACCAAGTGTGGAGAAAGAGGGTAGGCTGTTTGGATTAGTAAAGGACAGCCAGGGAAGTAGAGAGCTGGCTGCTTGGAGAACATCCAGTTGTTATCCAAAACATAGTCTCAGCCCCCTTAGAAGCTTAGGTTCTGAAACAGAGTCAGATACCCATTATTCATCACATAGGTTGGGTAGAAATTATACTGATATTTCAAAAAGGCAATCAGCAAGATTTTATACTTAGAGTACTGATCTGAATCCACCCAGGGCTTGGTTTCTGTGGGAACATATGGTTACAAACCAAATAACAAACAAACCAAAACAAAGGGGAAGTGTTTGGAATGTCTCAGGGCCCACAGAACTGGTCGGAGGCCAGAGGGCCCGGCCTACCTAGAACAAAGTAAGAGCCAAGGCCACAGTGAGGGTCAGCTAGCAGAAAGCCCAGCCCTGGATTCCTAGCAGGACGGCCTAATGGGCATGAGTCCATGGCAAGAAGTAGCCACCAGTGAGATCTTAGGTTCCCAGAAGAAAGCCCCCAGTTGTCTGAGCTTTGGCAATGTGTTCACCTCTGACCATACTGTGGGTGCCTAGAAGGATGATCTGGCCCCATTATCTTCCCTAATGCATGCCCACTGCCTTCTCTCCAAGACCTTGCACAATGGAGAGTTGGTAATTCCCCAAAGGGAAACTGAGCTGCTGCAGGAAGAGCGAATGTTTTCTGGGGAGTCAACACACACACACACACACACACACACACACATTAAAAATAGAAGACAAAAAAAAAATAATAAGTCCCCGGCATACAAGGAGCTGAAGAGACATAGTATCGTATGCAGGATGATTGAAAAATAAATGCTATATATCAGAGCCTTTTCCACCAATATAATAAAGTGCTACGGTGTACAGAAAGACACTTACAGAATGGGAGCTTCTTCAAAGGCAGAAGTAGTTGGACAAAGGAGATGCCAAAGTGGCTGATGCTTCAGGGAAATTTCACCAGGAGGCAGACTTTATCTGGGTCTTGGAAGATGAATGGGGGACAGACAGTGGGAAGCACACAGATGAGAAAATCCTAGGGGGAGGGAAGAGGGAAATAGTACAGATAAATGTAGCACAATTCTAACCATTTCTCCTGAGAAGAGCCACTTGTCCTGGGTTCAAATTTTCATCACTATGAGAATGAACAAGTCACTTAATGCTTTTGGGGTCTTAGTTATCTAAAAGATGGGACAAATAATCCCTGCCTCCCAGGGTAGCATAAGATATGAACAGTGTCTCTTGTGGTGCTTGCCTCATCTGGTAAGGATTTGGCCGATGTCAATTCCCTTTTTCTTACTTCTTAATTCTTCCCTCTTTATATTAAATTACATGGATTGGTGGGTAAGAAAGATATGAGACAGAATTTGAGAAATAAAACCAAGCAGATCCATTTTTAATAATTACAGAAAGTGCTGTCTGCCTAATGTTGGGTGTGCCCCAAGTGAGGTGTGCAAACAGTCCGTCCTGAGCTATGTCACTGACCGACTAGGAAATCTTGGAAGTGTGTCCTGTGGCATGCACTCTCTGAGGTTCCATTTTCTCTTCTTTTCGAAGATACTTTTCTGGGGCCTTTGGAAAGCATTGGAATTTCATGATACTTGTAGTCACTATAGCATTCATTCCATTAAAAAAAAGAAACTTTGAGGGGCACCTGAGTGGCTGAGTTGGTTAAGTGTCCCTGTCTTGATTTTGGCTCAGGTCATGGTCTCAGGGTCATGGGATCAAGCCCCATGTTGGGCTCTGTGCCGATTGTGGAGCCTGCTTGGGATTCCCTCTCTTCCTCTACCCCTCTCCCTGTTCGAGCATGTGCTTACGCTCTCTCTCGCTCTATCTCTTTCTAAAAATAAATAAACAAACAAACAAATAAATATTTAAAATAAACTTTGGTTTTTACATGTGAGATTTCATCAAAACATGATGGATCTGGCTAGCAAGGACAGCCAAAGGGCACACAGTACCATGGCTCGGTTATGATAGACCTTCAGGATTTGGATTTATTACTGTTCATCAAGGCTCTCCAGGGGCAGTAAGTGGCCAGTGGGCTGAAGCAGGACCCTGAATGGTGGGTGCTGTAGAGCTAGCATGTAGAGAAGCATCAGAAAGCAAGTGAGTGAACCTAGTCAACTGGCCAGCATAACATTCTTACCCCTAAGTTTTTCTGTATTCACATGTGCTTTCTAGATGTTACCCTTGACTGCATTTTATGGAGGAAATTATACGCTATGTTGAGGACCAAGCGTCTAGGGTTCCCAGAGGTATTGGGGAATGGCCATCAAGAGGTCTGTTGCTGGGATCGAGGACTTAAATGCCTACAAGGACCGGGCAAGTGATGGCAATGAGTAAAGCAGACCGGAAATCACTGCTTTACAATTCCCATTCTTCTTGAAATATGTGCCTTTTTAAGTCTGCTTTTTAATTTTCCCATTTTTGATAGAAACATGGGTAGAGGGAACTATTATATGAAATTTTTTAAGTACCCCTTAGCCATAGTTTAAGGGTAATAATGAGAATATAAATTATTGCTTAATTAAAAACACAATATCAACAGCCATCATACCATGCAGGCCAGATTTAGTCTTTGAAAAAAAAAAAAAAGGTATTGGTTTTAAGACATCTGGTCTACCATGGATGTAAAGCCTTCTTTACCATGTGCACTTTATTTCAATAGTCTACCTGTCATAAGCCCAAACCAAGAATAGGAATTGAGGCAAAAAGAAACACATAAAACTTCTAATGCAGTTTTTCTATTACTGTATTCAACAAATACATAAAAGGACCTTGCCAAAAAAGAACTTTTACAGCGTGCATTTTTAGGACAATATTATAGTGAGGTTCTGGTGTATTTCACATGCAATGAGCCCTTTCCTTCAACTGGACAATAGGGTGACATAAGCCAGTACAGGAAATTCTCCATGGAGTTTTATAGAATTGAGAAATTTGGATTAATTTTCTTAATGTGCGATAAGGAGCTAGGGGAGAGAAGTATAACTTTGCCCAGGAAGGGAAGTGGAGGTTTTCTTTCGTTGCTGTTGTTTTGTTCCATTCTTTGTAATTTTTTTTTCTCTAATAACTCATTGAAACCTAGGGAACTTAAAAAATAAGAAACCTACAAATATTTCATATTTATGTAAATTTCACAGCATTTAATATTTGTCTATTAGCAGCCCTGCGTCTATGCAGTTGTTACAAAAATACCAAGTCCCAACTATGGACTGAGAGTATCATCTCTGTTTCTAAGTTTTCTCTCCCCACTTAGATTCCAATAGTCTATTTGAGGACAAAGAACACTACGTCTTATTCTCAATTCCCCAGATCCATCTGGAACCTTCTACTCTTCTTATCATGACATTGGTAATATCTGCCGAGAAAGAGAATATGTTTCTTCATCTCTGTATCTCAGCCCATAGGTTTTGCCTTGCCCGTGGTTAGTGGGAGCCCAGTACATGCCTGTTGACTGAATACATGAAAGAATTCTACTAACTGTGGGACATGCTCCATCACTGAGGATATCAGTCATGAGCACGGAAATGTTCAGTAACAAATCAATCACCAATTACTGTATTTTAAGGCAGCAAATGAGAAAGGTGTTGTCTCCGCTGGACTGAGGAGGCATCGGCTGTCCTTAGAGAAGAAAATTAAAGAGATGCATGAGTTATCTACTGCCATATAACAAATGACTCCAAGCCGTAGCAGCTTTAAACAATAAGCATTTATTATGTGGGGATCAGGGAACTGACAGAAGCTTAGCTGGCTGCTTCGGGCCCAGGGTCTGCGGTGAGATTGCGGTCAAGCAGTTGTCGGCCGGGACCGCAGTCATCCGAAGGTTTGACTGGGGCTGAGGCGGGAGATCTCGCTTCCTTGCCATGTGATCTTCTACACAGATCTGCTCACGACCTAGCAGGGGGCTTCCCCAGAGAGAGACATCTGCGAGAAAAGGAGAGAGAGCATTCAAGACAGAAGTTTGTGGGAAACCGTGTGGGGGAGGACTGCACGAAGGCAGGAACGGCAGGAGGCAGCGACGACTGGGGCCATCTTGGGGGCTGCGTTTGTTCAATGAGGATTGTCAATGTTCAGTGTTGTTTTCACAGAGGCTGAGGGACTCCTCTCTTGGAAAACTATAAAGTTCTGTTTTCTGCTGATCCCTTATCTGTAGCTCTTCCTCTTCTTTTTGCAGTGGCAGGTAAAACTGATTTTCTACCAAGGGACTGGGATTATTAGTTTATTTCAGTGAATGTGAACACTGAGCTGAAAGAGGAAAAAGAAAAATTGTATCAGTTGACCTGGCCTGGGCCATTCCAGAAAAAACACCAGGATGATAACCTCTCCTCTCAGCCTCATGGGGCTAATGTGAGGCTCTGATTTCTAACTGTGCCTGTAGGACTGAGCCAGCTACACAGACGTGGGGTGTTTAAGTCAGAGGACTTTGCTGGACCCAACTGTGCAAGAGCCCAGACTGTGCATCCCGTTTATAACCTTCTGACTCGGGGGTTTGCCTGTAAATGCAACCTGGTCCTTTTCTGTAAAGTTTCTAAAAACAGGTTTCGTTGAAAAAGAAAGTCCGTTAGGGTCGGTGTTTATTGAATTCCAGCTGAATGAGCAAGAGACCACGAGTCAGATACTCTCTCAGCAGACCAGACTCCCTGATAGGGTTGTGATCTTTGCTCCTGAAGGCAGAGTTAAAATGGACTGTTACCCCGATTGCAAGGCAAGCTGTGGGTTTGAAGGTGGGGTATTCATGCCAAAGTGTACGTACATGTCTAGATAAACAATGCGCACAGGCTTTTGCATTTCCTGCGTTTCAGACCTCATTGGAGTTCATGACAATTACACGTTTATTTCAGGCCTGTGGCTTCCCTGAAGGTAGGACTGGGTCTCTTGTTTACGGCGGTATCCCCAGTAACTGGTACAGTACCCGGCTCCTAGTGGGTTTTCAATAACTTCTGTTGAGTGAATGAATGAGGAAGCGATCCTAGAAACGCATCTAACTTAACAGTGGACTCACTCTTTGAAAAGAGTCTTATGTTAGCCAACTCTGGAAAAATCCAAACTCCAAGAGGGGGGAACTATGGCAACCCTTGTTTCCTTTTTGTTTTTCCTACTGGGTGGCCCTGTGACTTGCTTCCTGCCTGGCACCTTCATCAGCTGAACTCCTCCAAGCTTTGGCCCATTTCCTTAGGTTAAATCCAGACAGAAATGACACTACTGAGAGCCCTAGCTCCCTCTCCCCATGGGTAGGCTCTGTCCTATACTTTGCCACATTCCCTCACCTTTTGCTGCCCTGGGAGTTAAGAGTCAGAGGCAAGGGGGTGCAGAGGGTGGGGCAGGGAGAGAGAACACGTTTGGACTTGGGTCTGTGCACAGCTTCCAAAATGTTTTTGAACCTGCCTCTGAACCACTCTTCATGGAGCCAAAGCTCTCTGATTAATGGGAAGCAAACATCAGGGTCAAGGGGGAGAAAAAAGGCAGTAAGCCTCTGCATTCTTTTCCTAATCAGATTAACTTAAGGTAGGGAGGGATTAAATCAAAGATGACATATCATTTTTATCTCTTATACCAATTCCAATCAATTGGTATTGGCTGCCTGGACCACTGTGTCGTGAAGGCTTCTGAGGCTGGGTCTGGCTCGGCAGAAAAGCATGGCATGATCAATTACTCTCGTGCACGGGCACGGGAAGGGTTAGGGGCAACCCACAAGCCATATTCAAGCCACAGCAAGAGACGCTGGTCCAGTATCTTCAGAGCAATGGAAGAGCTAGATGTTCTGGCCTCCAACGGAAAACAAAGACCCTTGTTTGTTTGCAATGTAAATATATATCTGAATAGCGTCGGCATAGGGAATAATGGTGCTATATTTGCATAAATATAAGAGGAGGAATGATAGAAAGGGAAGGTTTGAGCTGCTGTCACCCATGTTCTAATTTCTGTGGTGTTTTTTCTTTTCTTCTTTCTTGTGCTCGTATAATCCCATGGAAACCAGAGCCACATGAGTAATTAATACTCAACAAATGGATAAGCATTAGCCAGGTGACATTTACAGAGTAATACCAAATCAGCTTTCTTCTCCCCGTGAGTTCCAGTTAGCCGGTGGGGGCTGGTCTCACGCTCCTAAATTCCTGAGCCTGGAAGGTGCTTGGATGCCTAAGGCTGTCAGCTGACACCTGTGACACCATGACCCAGCACCCCCATTCTGACAGGATGCAGGGACACCAGTTACCCCTAAGACATCTGGCCAAGCGCCCAGGGCCACAGAGTCCCCCCTCTGTCTTTTTTTTTTTTTTTTTTAAGATTTTATTTATTTGACAGAGAGCATAAGCAGGGACAGCTGCAGGCAGAGGAAAAGGGAGAAGTAGGCTCCATACCGAGCAGGGAGCCAGATTCAGGACTCAGTCCCAGGACCCTGGGATCACGACCTGAGCCAAAGGCAGACGTTTAACCAACTGAGCCACCCAAGCGCCACCCCTCCCCACCCCCCGGGTCTTTTCAAACTGACACAGCACTGGATGCGATGCCAAGGCCCAACCACTCCTCGAAGCTGCCCCCCAACATTCGGCATTGCCTCTGGCCTCATTGATTCATACAGGCCAGTGCACACAGCCCAGGGACACCCCTCCCCCAGCCCGGCAACAGCCAGAATGTTGAGCAGCAGCGAGGATCCAGGCTTGCACCTACTCACTCCCCAGAGATATAGGCTTCTCTTTTTCTGGCTCTGCTCACCCTTCAGAGGGCAGTGACAAGTACTGGCACCAACTTATACCCTGAACAGGGCTCCCCAGGTCATGTCCCATGAGCCTGGGTGTTGGCCTCCACTGGCCAGATGGTCCATTAGTTTTTACTGTGGTCCCGGATGTCCCTCCCCTCCTCTCTGACATTCTTTTCCCTGATTTCCTTTAAATCCCCGTCCGAGACATGCCTCCACTCCCCACCACCAAGCAGAAGTACCCCCACCCCCCACACCGGGTGACTGAGGATGCTGCATCCCTTCCCCATCAGGACCTTCCAATCAGTTCAGAAATAGCGCCTCCTGAGAAAAACAGAGATACTTCCCTCTGATTTGGCATTTTACAGTTCGAGAGCAGTTTGGCAAATCCGATCTCATCTCATTAAGGCAGTTTATGGCCATTTCTCCATCAGTAAGTTGAGTCTCAGAAAAAATAAATTGCCCTGGACCACGTGACGAGTGAGTGGCAGAGGCAGGACCTAAACACGGCCTATCCGGACTCGTAACTGACCTTCTCCCCACAATCAGGCTGTCTGGCCCAACTTTTCATCTGCAGCCATCATCCTATAAAACTGCTTCCTGGGGCAGGTTTTTGTCTTGTGAAGTCCTCACTGCTTCTTAGCCCCACCGAAACCTAATTTCTTCATGGTACCTGGAATCCAGCAACAGAGAAATGACCCTATCTGAGCCGACACCCCTTTTTCCAGTATTTTCAAATACTCCTGGAGGAATAAAACATTCAGATAAAGATAATTTAATTAAAATTCGTTAATTTGACCTTCCTCTTTTGAACTGTGGGAACAGGACATGACTGAGACTCACACAAGCAGAGAAAGGTGCTGCGTGGGGGTGGGGCAGGAATGAAGCCCACCTGCTTTAGGACCTCGCCCACCCGGTGATATTCAGAAACAGCCAAGCTGTGCTTGTAGCCAAGGAGGAGAACAGAATGAAGCCAATCAAGAAATCAGAAATGGAAAACCTTTCTGGGAGGGACCCACTTGGCTCTTTCACCATCAGCTGGAAGTTCTCTCCCAAGGAAAGCAGAGATGTCTGGCTTTGAATATTTTTGTTCTTCCATAGTACCACCAAATGCTAGACTGCAGTGCTCTTATTTATCTTTGCCAAGAATTAAACTGCATTGGTTTCTCTTTGTTTTTCGCCAGAGTCCTGGTCACCAGGGCAAGAAGCTGAGAGGAGAGAATATACCTGCAATTTAGGTGGGAGAGCCCTAGATTAATTCTGGACCACCCTGGGTCCAGCATGCTTTACGATGCATGAGGCAGATTTTCTGCATCTGTTTATTTGCCAACTGCTGTTCCATTCGTATATTTCAAAGGCAATGGAGGCCCACATTTTTATCAACCCTGCTGATATAAATCTCACTCTATCAAACCATAACACTCTCTTAGGACCTCCATTCTAACCTTGATTCTGACATTTTTTTTAATCCCTCCTAAATACCTTATGCCGCACAAAGCTCCTTTGACCAGCCCCAGCTAAAGTGCTTCTGTAGCAGTTCCTGGCGTTTTGTAAACATTCAGTAAGTGTTAGTGCTTGTTATTAGCAACATGGCCCTTAGCATCAGCAGCATACATTCCTTTTGAACTTTTGATAGAGAGTATGACAATTTCCAGAAGATGTTCCATAACTAGTTACTATTGTTTCTAATCTGAACAGCGACATGAAATCTGGTCACAGTCCCTTATAGGAGTTCTATGGTAGAAACAGCAGGCTGCTCTACAATCTCTGAAATGCCGAAGAAGCTTGAAAATCATGATTCTGCCCCACCCTGCGAGGTCAAGGTGCTTTTAGCATTCAGCCCAACCCAGCTCAGGGCACCCCTTATAAGAAGCCAGCCCTGGAGAATGGGGATTGTTGGGGGAAAGAATCCAGTTCCCTTTCACAGCTAGACACACAGCTAGACTACATTTCCCAGCCACCTTTGCTGTGGGAGAGGGATCACATGACTATGGTTTGGCCAGTGAAATGTGAGCAGAGCTGATGTACATCGATGTCCAGTCCTAGCCTATCTAAAACAAACAAACAAACAAACAAACAAACTCTCCAATGCGATCCTTCATATCTGGGTCTTCCCCATCCATAAGACTAGATCCGAGGCCCAAGGTGACATCACAGACATGGGGTGGAAGGAACTTGGCCCACAAGTCTCTGTGTGGAGGACAGCAAAGAGCAGTCAAATGCACACTCACACTGAACTGTGGCATAAACAAGATTAGTCTTTGTATTATGTTTAAGTACTTAAAATTGGGGATTCTTAGGTATGGCAGTGAGCCTGCCTTAATTAATACAGAGTCTTCAGTTATTTGGGAGACAAATGAAGCAAATTGTTGAGTGTGCCCTCCCAACAAGTTCTGATGAAAGAGGACATCCGTTGACATAGTTTTATTTACCATACAAATTCGTGATACAAAGCAAATGTCACTGGCAAGCATGAACAAATGAAACAGATGGAAATCGCATTGCTCAGAGGGAAACTCTGGTTGAAGGCCAGAAATTTCTCCCTGACCCCACCCAGAGTGATGTGGGCATTCTCAGGCATTATGAGCTGTGGTTCTGCTAATTCTAATTCTGGAATGCTCCATTCTGAGAGCTTGCTGAGGTCTTAAGTAGTATCATTTTCATTTCCGCTAAACCTAAAGAACCCAAGAGTGCCACCTGGCTGAGAATTCTCTGTCTTGACCCAGCACACAGGAGCCCCAGACCATGCAAGGAAGGCATGGGCCCCAGGCCTTTTTAGAATGTTAACACAGAGTGGAACTCAAGCATGACATATCCCTTGTCTGAACTAACATTTTCTCATCTGTACCTGAGGGGGTTGAGTCAGATTACAAACTAGTAGCTGGGGAGAACGTTGAAGCCTGCAGGTGTGTGTTACTTGGCTTGCAAGGTAACATTATATATATTTTAATTAGTTCCCAACAGTTAAAAAATTGGGATTTTTGCATGTAAAAAATCTGACAGCTCTTGAAAAGTCTGGCAACACTAGGCTTGTATTCCCTCAGGGCAACAATTGGCTTTCCTCTCCAGACATGACATATGCTCTCTGGGCTGCATAAATCCTGCCCCATCCACTCGGATTAGTCATTCATTTACATTACCTGCCTGGATGGCCTGTATTGGTATTTGAGTTTGAGACCCTGCATCTAGGCGATTTCTAGAGGTCCCTTCTGCCTGGTTCAGATGAACAAGGTCTGAATCACTTTGTTATATAATCTCTTGCTGCATAACAAACTGTCCCAACACACAGTGACTTAAAACAACCACTGTTTAATTATATCTTGTGGTTTTGTGGGTCAGCAGTTCAACAGGACTTTGATAGATCTGTCTTCTGTTTCATATGATGTTAGCAGAGGTCCCTCATTGCTCTTTAGCTGGTGGATGAGCTGGTATGGAGAGTCTATGATGGCTCCACTCACATGCCTGATGCCTTGGCACAGAGATGGTTGGAAGTCTAGGATTTCCTGGGTCTGTGACCTGGAGCACCTCCATGAGACTTCTCCAGCACAGCATACAATTAGGTGGCTGGACTCATGTGGTGGCTCGGGGGTCCCAGAGTGAGAATTCCAGGAAATTTGGGCAGAAGCCATAAGGTCTCTTGAAACCTAGTCTCATATAGTCTAGAATATCTCTTCAGCCATATTCTGTTAGTCAAGCAAGTCACTAGACCAGTTTAGTCATGGGGAGGGAAATTAAACTCAATAGAAAGAATAGAAAAGAATTTATAACATCTTTAATCTACAGGTTTATTATTTAAATTTGGTTGCCCTGAATTAGAAGGTACTGATTATGCTAAATAAGTGTGTCTTATAATAATTCACTGTATTTCATAAACCTGATGTCCCCGAATCCAGAAACAGAAGGTAGGTTTATATAGGAGATAGCTCATTCTACACTGTTCCCATTGCCCTTTTAGATGTCCCCCATGGCATTCAATATTACAAAAGACACTTTAGAGTACAAATAATTGAACTTCAAGCCTTTATAAGAAAAAATGTATTAAAAAAGAGAAGAAAGTATTGATTCATACCAGTAAAAGTAGTTACATAGGTAAATACAGTATAAATAAATGTATAGTTTGTATAATTATTTTCTTTTATCTGACTTAAAAGACAACTATGTAAACAAATAATTATAAAACTGAGCCATGGTCTTCTAATGTATAAAATGTAATTTGGTTGATTAAAATAGCATAGAAGAGAAAGGAAGGAATTGTTCTTTATTTGAGGCAAAATTTCTGTATCTTATTTTTTTTTAAAATATTTTATTTATTTATTTTAACAGAGAGAGAACACAAGCAGGCAGAGAGGCAGGCAGAGGTAGAGAGAGGAGCAGGCTCCCTGCTGAGCAAGGAGCCCGATGTGGGACTCGATCCCAGGACACTAGGATCATGACCTGAGCTGAAGGCAGTTGCTTAACCAACTGAGCCACCCAGGCATCCCAAAATTTCTGTATCTTATTAAAATTAATTTAGCATCAATCCAAACTAGATTATTATGAGTTAAGATGCTAATTGCAGTCCCTAGGAGCAATTACTAAGAAAAATAACTTAAAATATATTGTAAAAGAAGGAACGCAGAAAATAAAATGGTAAATTGAAAATATCTATTTAATACAAAACAAGTCATTAATGGAGAAATGGAAGAACATAAAAGAGATGAGACATACAGAAAACACATAGCAAAATGGAAGATGTAAATCCTATTTTTAAAGGATTACATTAAATGTAAATGAATCAAACATTCCAGTGAAAACATAGAGGGGTTAGCAGAATGGATAAAAACAGGATCCAGCTGTATGTTGTCTACAAGAGACACGCTTCAGATTCAAAGACACAAAAAGGTTGAAAGTAAAAGAATAAACAGATAAATGTTTGGCTTATGTATCCAAAAAGCAAAAGAATAAAATTTGGCATCAGCTTTAGCTGGATCTGGGAGTTCTAATGATGTTGTCAGGACTCAGTCTTACTCATTTAAGCATTCATCTATGTTAGCTCCACTCTCAGTTATTTGGCCTCCACTGGCAACACCCCTAGAAGCTTCCAGCTTAGCAACTCCAATGCAAAGTAAACTCTACTCTACCAGAAAACTTCCTGGTTTGAGTTTCATTGGCCTTCCTGGGTCAGATATCCACACCTGAGCCAGTGTCAATGGCCAGACATGAGTTATGATCCCTACCCTGGATTCAGAGGCTGTTTGGCTTAGCCTCTCCTGAACAATATGCTTGAGAGTAAGTGAAGGGTGCTCCTACAATGAAAGCCAAGGGGCTATAATCAGAATAAATGGAAATGCATATGTGGCTGGCCACTAAACAATAAGTGCCTGCCACCCATGCATTGGGTCCTCTTGGGTCAGAGGGACATGCTCTAACTATAGAGAAAAGCAAAGCTAACTAAACTATGAAGAGTTGAAACTTATGTCTTTATGTCCATGTTTTAATTGTCCAAAAGAGAGACTGGGAAAAGGAAGGATGGAATCTCAAACTGTGAAACACCTTCTCTGAGCCAGTCTTCTTTACATACCTAATCTTACTCAAGCTATGTTAAACCCTGTACACTAGATGGAATTCTCAGCCCTTTGAAAATGAGGAAACTGAGGCACAAGGAGATCAGTCATTTTGCCAAGTGGTAGAGTCAGAATTCCACCCAAGTCAACACAACCCCAGAGCCTCAGGTTCTTTTCTATACTCCATTGCCTGGATCATATCGCATATCATGTCATAGTTACGTACCTTCCTACCTGTCTGTGTTTGGTTGAGAACTGGGAAGAAGCCACGGACATGCTCAGGGTGGAGTTTGGCTTCACCAAAAGTGTGGCCTTGAATGTTAGGATCAAAACTAAACCGGGGGTATTGAGGATTGAGAACCAATAAAGCACAAAGTCAGAATTTCTTGGCTTTCGCTTTACTGGAAAGTTATTTCACCATCAGTGTCTGGTTGTTGATGGTTTTGTAACTCGTATGCTTATATTTTTCCTGCCTAGGAATCACTGAGGATAGGCATCATGGGCAGTTTACAAGATGGTCTCCACATGGTGATGGCTTATGATTCTTCTTTTATTTGTGTCTGTTCCAGTTGACACCACACCAAATTTTCAGTCTTTGGCTTCATCTTGGTATTAGGTATGGGCCATGATGAAAACTGGGATTCCCACACTTACTTTTTCTTTCACTTTTCCTTCTCTGCCTCCTCTTTGGAAGAGGTACATAACCAATGTTGAAATCAGATCATTCTCTTCATCCAGATCTGTCTTTGATGATGTTTCTCTCCTTTTTGATGGATTAAGGCAGTAATTCCTACAATGTGCTGAACACAATTACCAAGAATCTCATCCATAGAAAAGCGAGGTGTTGCTATCAGATCATGGGGGGATATATGTCAGGCATATGAAAACAAAAAGCATCCACTGCATCTCCTGTGAGGTTATAAAGTATTACAATAGATCTTTTCTACCAAAATTATTTGGCCAGCCAGTCCAAGGACAGCAATAGTCTAAATCTAAAAGGTAGCATTTTTATTTATCAGGAATGAAAAACCAGTCCCCAACCACAGCTAGTGAAAACAGAAAAGTAGGAACTTCTTTTTATAGGAAACATGAAACCTCTTTGCTTGTTTCCATTCCATCCCATTTTTTTTATGAAATGAAAGGTTATTTTGCTAGCAGAAAACTGTTATTGTTGCTGAATTTGCTAAGAAAATTGGGCAATTTATCAGTGAAGATGGCAACAGCAAATATACAGGGTTGCCAGAGGCATTATTTTGCCATCCTCAGCAGCATTAACAAGTTAAAAAAAAAAAAATTCTAGGTTGCAGGGTGGCAATAATGAATTTTGGTCTCCTAGGCAGGAAGGTGGATGGTGGATGTGTTTCCCACTGAGCACGTCCTGGTGTACAGCAAAGGTTTCTAGAAAAGAGGCCATGATGTCAGATTCTTATTAGCATTAATGATGGGTTGCTCAACAAAATCTCTGAACCTTACACTACAAATCTTCCTGGAGGATTTGGGACTAACAGTCAGGATTAAGTGACTATTTTCTCTGTCCTTGCTGGGTTAGCTCTTCCTTATTGGCATTCCATGTAGGTTTTTTGGCTTTGAATAATGTCTTGTTCTGTAAAAACATCAAAAATATTGTCATGATCGGGAGCAAAATGGATGGCGTTGCGTTGATACGGCGAACACTATTTTGAGGGGATAAGTGAGTCTGGGCGGTGATAATGTTGAACAGCAAAGCTATTGTTATTGACCATTTTATAGGAACAGGTCCTTTTTAAGGCTGCATGCTTACATATTTTATAAACAATGTGCCTGAGAAATGTCCAGCAAAGTACAATGGAGAGAATAAGAATGAATGCTGAGTTAAGACGGATAGCCCAGTTTGAAAGTTCAGTTATGAAAAATAGAAAATATAGATATGAGCAGAATATTATGTCAAGTGGACAAATTAAACACAAAGCATCCTTCTCCAAAGAGGCCTGTCCATGGTCCCCTCTGTTAATAGTCAGTGCATGGAGACAGCAACAAATTGTTAGAAAGGGAGAGAAGGGTGTGGCCATGGAAATAGGCCAGAACACACGAAGATAGAAAGAAGGAAAACCAGCCATTTTGCCTACGCCAAAACACAGAGAGATGGCACGTCGCATCTGCCATTTGACAAAGCATTTCTGCCAATTACAGGGAGCAACTTTCTTGGGAGAGAATGTTGAACTGAATATAGGTTTATTTATTTAGGCAGAAGACCCATAGTAGCCAACAATTTGCAGCTCTCTACTGAAGGAGAGCTTCTTTTCCCCTCCTTGGAAATTCTGCATTTGTGAGCACCTTGCATGTTAACCAGAGTTCCCTTTGTTTCCAAGCAGAGGAAGGTATAGGTGAATTTGGAAAGTATGGGGAGCAATTTTCAGAAGTTCCCCTGTGCTCTTCCTGTGTACCGTCACCACCACCTGCTGTACAGATACAGTCATTTGCTAAGACGGCTCCCGATGAACCCCAGCTCCTATTGTTTATGTCCTTTGTAGTCCCACAGTGGCCACAGATGCCTTGTGTCACCAATGAAACAGTGCACAAACAGCAGGATGTGACTTCTGAGCCTAGGTCATAAAAGACATTGTGGTTTCCATTCTTTCTCTTGGATTATCTGTTCTGTGGGAAGCCAGCTGCCATGTTGCTAGGACACTCAAGCAACCCCATGGAGAGGCCCATGTTGCGAGGTACTGAGGCTTCCTGCCAACAGCCATGTAAGGGTACCATCTTGAAAGTGTATGCTCCATGTCCAGTCTAGCCTTTGGACTACTGCAATCCCAGCCAACTTCGTGACTATAAAGTTATGACAGACTCAGCATCAGAGCTGCCCAGCTAGGCTTCTCCCAAATTTCTGACTCACAGGACCTATGAGACAATATTTTTTTGTTTTGTTTTAAGCCACACTTTGTTTAAGTTTTAAGTTGTTTGTTTAAGTTTTGGGATATTTTGCTATGCAGTAATAGTTGACTAATACAGCTGGCTATCATTATTCATTTGGGATTTGCTTCTATAATTATAATATTAAAGTATTTCAAACTTTTATATGAAAAGATAATAGGACAAGTAACATAAATTCAGGTTTTATTTTTTTTTCTCCCCAAATTTGTTTATTTTAATTTTTCAGTGTTACAAGATTGATTGTTCATGCACCACACCCAGTGCTCCATGCAGTACGTGCCCCTCTCGATACCCACCACCAGGCTCACCCACCCCCCCACCCCCTCCCCTCCAAAACCCTCAGTTTGTTGCTCAGAGTCCACAGTCTCTCCTGGTTCA
>CM052798.1:9065408-9131060 GCA_028533885.1 Nasua narica | reverse complement strand
AGTAGTGCAATTGCAGGGTCATAGGGTAGCTCTATTTTTAATTTCTTGAGGAATCTCCATACTGTTTTCCAAAGTGGCTGCACCAACTTGCCTCCCCACCAACAGTGGAGGAGGGTTCCCCTTTCTCCACATCCTCTTCAGCATTTGTTGTTTACTGTCTTGTTGATTTTGGCCATTCTAACTGGCGTAAGGTGGTATCTCAATGTGGTTTTGATTTGAATTTCCCTGATGGCTAATGATGATGTACATTTTTTCAAGTGTCTGTTAGCCATTTGTATGTCTTCTTTGGAGAAGCGTCTGTTCATGTCTTCTGCCTATTTTTTGACTTGATTTTTTGTTTTTTGGGTGTTGAATTTGAGAAGTTCTTTATAGTGCTTAGATATCAGCCCTCTGTCTGTAGTGTCATTTGTGAATATCTTCTCCCATTCCATGGGTTGCCTCTTTGCTTTGTTGACTATTTCCTTTGCTTTGCAGAAACTTTTTATCTTGATGAAGTCCGAAAAGTTCATTTTTGCTTTTGTTTCCCTTGCCTTTGGAGACGTGTCTTGAAAGAAGTTGCTGTGGCCAATGTTGAAGAGGTTACTGCCTATGTTCCCCTCTAGGATTTTGATGGATTCCTGTCTCACTGTGAGGTCTTTCATCCATTTAGAGTTTATCATTGTGTGTGGTGTAAGCAAATGGTCAAGTTTCATTCTTCTACATATAGCTGTCCAATTTTTCCAGCACCATTTATTGAAGAGTCTGTCTTCTTTCCATTGGATATTTTTCCCTCTTTTGTTGAAGATTATTTGACCACAGAGTTGAGGGTCCATATCTGGGCTCTCTACTCCATTCCACTGGTCTATGTGTCTGTTTTTGTGCCAGTACCATGCTGTCTTGGCGATCACAGCTTTGTAATATAGCTTTAAATCAGGCAACATGATGCCCCAGCTTTGTTTTTCTTTTTCAACATTTCCTTGGCGACTTGGGGTCATAGCATGGAGGACGTTAGGAGCAGGAAGGAAAAAATGAAGTGGGGGGAAAATGAGAGAGGGAGATGAACCACGAGAGACTATGGACTCTGAGAAACAAACTGAAGGTTTAGAGGGGAGGGGGTGGGAACATGGGCATGGATTGCATAGAACACTGGGTGTTATACGCAAACAATGAATCATGGAACACTGCATCAAAAACTAATGACATACTGTATGGTCACTAACATAATAAAAAAGCAAAATAAATATTTTGCTGAGTGGAAGAAAGTGGGCACAAAGAGTGCATACTCTATTTTTAAACGAATTTCTAGGATAGGCAAAACTAATCTATGATGATAAACATCGGAAAAGAGATGGGCTTTGTGGAGGATGAGTATTGACTGGAAAGGGGCCTGAGGGAACTTTCTGGGAAGGTGGAAATGTTCTAGGTCATGACTGGGGGGATGGTCCCACAGGTATATATGTCTTCAAAGCTCATTGAACTGTACACTGGGATCTGTGTGGCCTGAGTGAATTCCACCTCATCAACAAGCAGCATTAAAAATAAACAAATAGGGAGTGCTGTGATGTGCAGAGAGATTTTGTGTTTGTGCATATGTGTGCATGTATTTGTGTGTGTATGCATATGTCAGTGTGTATATATGTATGTGTGCATTTATATGTGCGTGTTCATATGTGTGTGCACACACGGGCACATATATGTATCTGTGCACATGTACATGTGAGCGCATGTATAATGTAGACACACGTATATATCTGTATATACATGTGGGCATGTATATGTGTATGTATGTGTGTATATATATCTGGGTGTAAATGTGTGTGTGTAAGTGTGTGTGCAGGCATGTGTGTGTGTGTGGGCATGTGTATGTACGTATGTGTGTACATATATGTGTGCCTGCGTGTGTATGCATCCACCTGTACATACACCTGTGTATACACACACACACACACAAACACACACAGAGTTACCAACAAAGAATCCACAACCAATCACAGTGGTATGTCAAAGAACCAAAGGAAAGCGCCCCCCGAGCCCTCGGTGTGAACTGTGTACACGTGGGCCCCAGCAGGGGAGGCCATGTGGGCACTGCCAGGAGCAGACTCACTCACGTAACTGGGGGAACCGAGCCTGGAGGATGGGTGTGATTCAAGGGCCGATGCTCCATGAGTAATATCCGAGAGCTCCTAGCTTTTCTTTCCCATCTTGGTGGGAAAAAATGGCCATTTTTCACCGCTGCAGAACGGAGCTGTGACTTGCATCTCACAATTTACACAGTTGATTTCACGTATTTTTGGCAGTTCAACCGCATCTTCGATAGTTATGAGAAAAGCTGTTTGGGGAGTTAAAGGGGTGTATCTGCTGCTCTTCCACACCTCCCCACTGCTGCAAGACTCCTGGGGAGGCCAGAGTTGAGGATGAGAAGTGAGAGGGACACACTCTTTGCTTTCAGCACAATTCTGGGCAACCTTACTCTGCACGCCAACATCTGGGTCCCTGTTGTCTGTTATGTCTTCCCTCCCCCCTGTCCTCCACACAGGGATTTGATCCGAGGCTTGAGTAAAGACATTGCCTCCACCACTTATTAGTTTGTTAGGCTTGGTTTGGGATAAGTTACGTAGTTTCACTGTTTGTAAAATGGATCCCAAAAATGCCCATCTCTAGAGGCTACTCTGCACTTGAATGAGAAACCATCATCATGGCCAGGGCGCCAGCTTCCCTCCACCCCATCCCCAAATCACCACCTAATTCCGAGGTGCTGGTCTGCCTTGCCTTTATATACTTCCTTCTTTAATGCACTCATTTAACTCTTCATCGACTCAGTCACTTACCCATTCTGTCACTCAGCCAATATTTATGGAACATTTATAATTATAAATTGTGATAAGATCCCTGAAGAAAAGGAACATAATTTTCTGGTTATGAAACAGTAGAGCTCAACTGAGGCTGTGTGGACAGGGAGGTCCAAGAAGGGGGAATTTGAGCTGAGATCGGAGTTGGGGGAGGATATGCGTCCCGTAAACCCGCCCACTCCAGCCTCTATGGCTTTGTCTGAAAAAGGAGGGCTTTGTCCTCTCTACTTTCCATCAGTTCTAATCCCTTAAAGATCCAGCTCAACTCCTGTCCTCCCCAAGAAGTCACGTCCCAACAAGGCTGTGCCCAGAACCCTGCTGAGGAACCCTGTAGGAATTAGAGCCTATCCCCCGCAACCCACCAGTGAACAGAATATCTTGTCCTCTCTCTCTGTTCTGTGTCTGATCGCCCCCACCTAACTATAAGCCCCAGAGGGCAACAGCTGTCCCTTCCATCCGCCTCTCATAGCCCCTCCATGATGCTGGACACCAAGAGGACAGAGAGAACTATTTGTGCCTGAACTTCTGTGTGGACAAATGTTGCATCACGAATGAAAGAGGTCAGCACCAGCTGAGCACAGAGGTGGGTGGTGTCATTAAGACCTCGACGGCCCTATTATTCACTGACTCCTTTGCTTTTTTAACAAATCTTCACCTGCTACAGCACATCGGTGTTATTCTAGGTGTAGGGGATGTGTCAGCAAATCCAAGAGCCCTACTCTGGATGAACTTCTTATCTGGCAGAGCCCAACACAAAGCAATAAACATATAAATAAGTTAATTCTATAGTAGGATAGATGATGGTAAGAACAAAAGGGGGAAAAGAGGAGGAAAATGGAGTTTAAGAGATCGCAGGGCAGAGGTGGCGGCCGCATGAGGTGTTAGAATTTTAAATAGGGAAGTCGCGAGCAGTTTCTTTGAGGAGATGACATTTGAGCATATTCTTGAAGTCACCTGAGGGCACGTGTTCCAGATAGAGGGAATGGTCTGTGCAAAGGCCCTGAGGCAGGAGCCTGTCTGGTGTATTGGAGGAACACCCAAATAAATGTGGCTAAAACCAAGCAATCAGAAGAGATGGGCGTGGAGATTGAGAAGATGGAGGTGGGCAGGATCGTGGAGGACCTGTGAGCCATCACAAAAAATTTGACTTTTACTCCTGGTGAAACAGATTTGTGTCCTAGCTCTGTTAGCTGGGAGAACCTGGGAAATCAGTCCAACCCTCTAAGCCTAGTGATCTCATTTGCACAATAGGAATGCTGCTGTTGCTGGTCAAATCGGCTCTACCACAGGTGCCTATGGCAAGGATGACATGAGATCAGGCTCTTAGTCCAACGACTGGAACCCCACAATTCCCCAAATGTGCCATAACTGTTCATATTTGTTATTATGGTTGCATTGCTGTTTCTATGATCTCTATTGATTTTGGAACAGGAAAGGTGCTAGCCTTTAGCGACCCCTGGTTGCTTGTCATAGTCGGTACCTCCCCTTGTATCCCAACCAACCCATTTCCCAAGTCCTTGGGAGAAGAGGTCTGACCCCTCTTTTAACTGAGGATCAAAGCAAGGTTCCAGAGAAGTGAAGTGTCTTACAAGGGGCTTACGAGTGTTGCTAGTTCATGGTTTGGCAAGACTTTGGAGATTTGCCACTCTCTACTGAACTGGAACAAGAGGAAAGGAGCAGAGCACAATCACAGGGTTGGAACGTTTCTGCCAATGATGCCCTCGCCTATGATGATGCCCTCTGGGTGAACAAAGCATAGAGACCTGGGAGGGCCGTGCAGGGCCCCATTCCTTGGAGACACTGATGAGATTTCACATGGCTATTCTTAGGAATGTCCATCATCTCCGTTCTGTTTATAACTTAAAATCCAATTTTCTAGAGCTTTGATGAAAGATCCTTAAATTGTGATGGGAGAATAAAAGCCGTCATGAATTCTCAGTATCAGGAGAGACCTAAACATTTAGATATTCCCTAAAGCTATTCTGGCCACCCCATGGAAAGAAGACGGATGACTTGGGCCTGGGTCCGGTATTTCTGTCCTTGTATAGAAGGAAGAAACACTGGCATGCATATAGAACCAATTTAAGGGCTTTGCAGAATTTAGAAAAAATCTGAATGGAGTTCAATTTGAGCTAAATATAATGAATTGTTGGTACTGAATTCTTGTTTGATCTGATTGAATGTAACTATTTCTTTCATGTCCTTCCCACACTATTTTAAATGCCGGAACTTATAGAGACCTTTCAGAAAGTATTATAGTTTCTGCTTTGCAAGGACATTTGAATTGGGGGGAGGGCACGCCCTGCCGAATGTCTATAAGCATCTCACTCTCATATGTGTTCCCTCAATGGAAAGCATGGGCCTTTCTGAGCTCATTTATTAATCTGAACTCCTGAGTTAGCACCATAAAGAGTCATGGAATGTCCGGGAATTAAGAGCAGAGACTGTGATGACTTTGTCTCACTGAATGAGCTCAGTCCTGTCACGGTCTTTAATTAAGATAAGCTATCATATGTGGCATTTAGACTCAGCATAAATCAGAATGTGAGACTTACACAGAATATGGCTATAACTTTGCCAGAACCCTTGTTCAAACTTGATAGATTTCAGGTCAAGGAAGCCAGCCAAACATTTAGTGAATCCATTGATTGGGTTGTTGCCAATAGCCAACTTGAAGGAAATCCATTCTCAAGACCTGGAGCTGTAGTCCATTGCAGTAGAACACATTAAGAAGAACACAGTTTGAAGTTCATTTACAGGTGATCCGCTATGAATTTGTGTAATAATTTATATTAATGAAGACCTAGAAACTTGAACACAACCACAGGATGAAGGAACCTGCATAATTTTGCTTTGAGGTGAGCACAGACTTGCATGGCGGGCAGTAAATACACACCAACTGTGTTCTCCCTAAACTGTAAACGTCACGCAATAATGACCATCAACTCTCTATGGATTACCAACAAATACGTATGCAGATACACAACACACGCACATGTATATTAAAGGCTTTGCTATTTACTTCTCTTCTTTACAGTTGGCCAAAAGGCTGAGTGAGATGGGACAGCCTCATAAAAATAACTATAATAGTGCCTACTCTGTTTTGTAAGAGTTTTGTGAATACTAGACGCCAAAACAACACAAGGAAGCAGGAATGATTATTATCCCCGATTTATAGATGAGGAAAATGAGGCAGAGTGAGTTTATGGAACTTGCTATAGTTCTGTATAGTATATATAGTCATGGAACAAGGACTGGGAAGTCAGAGGGAAGGGTAACCAACATCATGAACCTCAGTCTTGAGGACTCTTACACACCTTACAGTCCTACCTCAAGTGTCCCTTCCATAGAAAAGCATGTCCTGACCTCTGCAGGTTGAGTCAGTCCTGCCTTGGGATGTCCCATCAGTCCTCACAGAATTTAATAATTCCATGTTTTTTGGTGGGACTGGTTGGTTAATATCATTCTCCCCCATGAAGGGATACTGGAGATGCAGTGTTCACCACTCTGTGTCCCATACCTAGCTCTCTGCCTGGCACACAGTAAGTACTTTTTCCAGAACTGCTGAGTGAGTGAGTGAGTGAATTGGAGCCAGAGGACTTGGACATTTTGGCCTCTATTTCCTTGGTCTCCCTCCTGACCATCCCAGCAGGCCCACGCAGAGGTCCCCACACACCACCAGGCTTCGGAGTAGATTGGTTCATGGCCAATAAGTTAATTGTTGAGTAATTACACGCCACTGATGTCCCATGGAAAATGGCGGACCACAGCTGAGTCAGCTGGTCAGCCTGGGGCTCAGTGCCCCATTCATTTGTTCATTCCCTCATGAATACTTATAAAGCACTCTGTGCACTAGGCACTGTTCTAGTCTGGGCACTAGACTAGTGGTTGTGAGTTAATCAGAAAAAGTTCCTGCCTTCATGAAATGTACAATCAGGTGGGGTTGAGGGGAGGAGACAGACAATAAGCACAAAAGTAGGTAAGTAAGTGATACATGCTCTATAGGAAAATGCAGGGAGGAAATAGCTCAGAGTCAAGGTAGAGGGAATAAAGGGTGAAGATCTACTGTTTTAGACAGTCATCAGGGTAGACCTCTCTGACATGTGATATCTGAGTAGAGTCCTGAAGAAGGTCAGAGTGGGGGCCATGGGGACATCTAGGGGAAGAATGTTCCAGAAAGAGATGTCAGAAGATACAAAAGCCCTGACATCAGAGTGTGCTTGGTGTGTCTGAGGAAGAGCCAGGAGCCCAGTGTGGCCAGAGCAGAGTGAGCAAGGGCTGGAGGGAGGAAGATGAGGTCAGGGAGGTCTTGGGGCTATAAGTCTGAGTGAGCTGAGAAACCACTCTGTTCAAAACAGTCTTTCACTTAGGCTGGAATTTCAAAGAGCTGTCTTCCTTCCAAGTCTAGATAAAAGAATTTTCTAGGGACTGGGGGATGGGTGAGGGGCGGGCAGTATAGTGTGTTGGTCAAGGGCACGGAATCAGATAAACTTGGATCTGAATCCCTGCTCTGCCACCTTCTAGCTGGGTGATCTGGGACAAGCTAAGCAACATCTCAGAGTCTCAGTCTCATTACCTATAAACTGGGACCCATAATGCCTCCCTCACCAGGGCCATTGGGAAGACCAAAGTAGGTAGTAGTTATAAAGCATTTGGTTCAGGGTTGGGTCCCCAGGGCTTGAGAGATGTCCCAGTCTTGTTGCACTGTTGTTTTTCTCCTTTAGAGATTTGGCTCTGGTCCTCAGCACCCCAGCTGGGGCTTGTGATGTCATGGCAGGGCCTTTCCTGGGACTCTGTGGGGTGGAGATCTAATGGCAACTCTTGAGTTCACCAAGAACCTCCATCTTGGTAAGCTGGCTCCAAGGGAAGCAAGAGGACATACTGCTGGAACTCGAGTTTGGGAGATGAAGCAGACTGACCAGCCTTCCTGATACCCCCAGCTATGGCAAGAGCTTCCTGGGGCTTTGGAAGATGTCGGGGCAGACTCCATCACCCGTAGCCTGACCCTAAAGACAAACATTCAAATGCAAGGTGAGAACAGGGGCCTGTCTTGGCCAATCCTTGCTCAGTTGGGTTCAGGCTGGCCTCCAATGAAGCCATGGATGCAGGAATGACCCCCTTGGTCCCCACTTCAGCTTTGAACAACACACCTTCAAGTGAGTCCCAGAATCCCATCAGGGCCAGGGAGAGCTCTGTTTTATTAAAGTGACTTAAAGTCTTTTGTGATGTGCTTCTGCATAACTTTCCTCCCTGCTGGAGAATGCCAAAAAGCCAAAGCTAATGTAAGAAAAGCTTTTCTTAAACCAAAGCATATTTGCCAACCCAGAGAACAGGTTGGCAATGGCTCAGCAAGCAACAGGAGCCTGGAAATCTATCTGGCCCTTCTTTCCTCTGGCAATGCAGCTTCTGAGCCTTCCGAGACCAGCTGGAGGCTGGGCCAAAGATGGAGGAAATGGGAGTGGCTGGAAGGTGTTGGGAGAGAGGTGTAGATGAGACAACGGGCCCTTGTCCAATGGGCCCAGGAGGTAAACATCCTGAATATCTCCCTGGTATTTGCCCTTATGAGGCCCCCTATGTGGGAACTATCATGTGGGGACTATTATGTGGGGCAAGTTGCACACTGCACAATTCTAGAGGGCACCATTAATCCAGTGTCCAGTGAATGGTCCTCGACAGGACTGTGCAGTGGTGGCTCTGAGCAGTGTGAGTGAACTTATTAGTCTTGCAAGCCAGGAGGCTGGATCAGTGGGGAGCAATGTACCTGGGTGAAAAGGATCTGGACCACGACATAAGACCTGAGCTTAAATCCTAACCCTCTTACTTGCTATAGATGCTAAATGAAGGGCCTAATTTCTCTTTGCCACAGCCATCTGATTGGCAAAATGAAGTAATTCACCTATTGAGCTCAGCCATGAAGGTGATAAAATGGAACAAGGTAGGTGAAGTTTAATAATCTTGACAGTACCAACTGTGGAGTGTCATTACCTCCTGTAATCTACACAACACCTGAGATGTGTGTCCTCATCCCCTACAAAAGAAAGTTGAGACAGAGACGTCAAGCAGCTTGCCCAAGGTTGTCATGTTGGTGGGGACTCTTTCAGTCATATCAGAAAGTCAACTGAAACTGCCTCAAGTAAAAGAGTAGACTTTGTTGTGTCAGGTAATAGAAGCATCCAGGGTTGCCTTCAGGCACATCTGTATCCAGGGTTTCAAGTTATGTGCCTATCACTCTGTTTCTCCCCTCTACCATTGGCTCTTTTGCTGTTGCCATCGGTGGCTTCATTCTCAGTCAGGGGCTCTTCCTGTGCAGACTGGGCAGAGTTCCCAGCTTATGCGGCCTTCAGTGCCTGCCTTCTCAGAGGGACAGAGTGTCTCTTTCCCAACAGATCCAGCCAAAGTCTCAGGAGAGAGCTTTGATCGGGTGGGCCTGGGTCATCGGTTCACCTCTGGAGCCAGGGTGTTAGAAGTCAGGCCCGCTGAACCACATGGACCAAAAATGAGGGAGGAATTGGATTCCAAAGTTATAGGTCCACTGTGATTACAGACTGGACCTGTGTGGGGAAGGGGGTGTGAATCCAGCACTGCCCATCACGTGGATAAGTGGTGAGTGCTGGATACACCTGCTGTATTATTTGTGACTGCATGCATTGTGGGTAGCTCAAGTCTTCAGAGGCTTGATTTCTGGGCTGGGGGGCATTTTGATTTTTTCCTAAGAGATTTGATATTTACTAGTATTTGCCCTATTGCTGTTTCAGGGATGTTTTAATAGGAAAGCATGTGAACAGATGTGAAAACACATGGACAAGTATAAATGATGCCAACTCTGTTAGTGGATCAGTATATCTAGTACCTCCTCATGATCCTGGGAAAAAATTAGAGGACATGCTGTTTCCCTCCATCTAACAGAGGAGGAAACAGTGGAGCAGAGTTTCAATCATTTGGCCAATTTCAGCCTGGGGGTGGTGTTCACGCACGGATGAAACCCAAGTCTCCTGACTCACAGTCCAAAACTCATCCACGGACAGTGTTTCTCAAATTGTATCCCAAGGAGACACCAGGCTTCCAAAGAGGTGCACTGGTGGGGGGTGGGGGCAGCAGGGGCTAAGCAGGTAGGACCTGAGGATCTTCAAACCCGTTTCCATGGGACAAGCTCTTTGCTTTTTTTTTTTTTTTTGCTTACCAAAATAATAATTTGTGCACATTATATATATAATTTCACTGTTCTTAAAGGTTACAAAACTATGGCTGCAGACCAAGTCAGCCCTTAGACAAAGAAGCCCCAACCAGTTTCACAGTCAGAAGTCAAAAAGAGTTGGGGAATGTTATCAGATGAGCTTCCATACGGGAAATTCTTCTTCCACTAGAATCCTAAGGAGAATGGAACGGACTAGAATCTGGGCCTCAGGCAATGGTCTAAGGATGCTCACATGGCCCACAGAAGGAGTAGCCGCCATGTCTTAGAGACCCGCCTCCCTCCTGGACAACACAAGAGAAGTTTATCTGTGGTGAGGCTTTCTGTGTATGACACCGTTTGGGTGTAAGGATGTTACATCAATACCGTATAACTGAATTTCAAAAGAAGGTATCATGTGTTTTTAACCCTTGAAGGGGTGTCTGGACCCAATACAGCCACATAGTGAGAGTCTTCTTTTCGTTTCCCTCCCTTGCAGTAAAGGTACAGGTACAGGTACAGGGGAGAGAAACTAACAGAAATAAAATACAAACAGCCGTTGAGTGTGCATCACTAAAGATAAAGCTCTCGTGGGGCAGGATGCTGCAGACTCCTGTGTCTCCTGTGCTTTGTGGCCTTTGTTCTGGGCCAGCCTACCACTGTAAGTCTTTTGCCTGTGCTCTTGAAGGAAACAGAAGGCTCCTCCCCACTGGGCTTGTTACAGTAATTTAATTCATGCCTGCATGCTGACTGAGCAAGTGTTCCTAGGGCAGTCTGCTGAGTAAACAAAGACACTCATGGATGTTCTTTGAAGCATACTCCCATCTCATCAGAACACGGAATATGAAACTCACCAGGAAAGCCGCAACACTGGCTACAATTTAAGTTTAAAACAACAAAGGTAAAAATACCGATTTGCCTATTTTCTCCTTTGTTCACTGTGGCTCGGTTGGATGGGTTCCTTTGCTGGTGAAATTCCTCAGAACCTTTGCTCTGCCAATACCTATTGTGAATATCAAAGACAGACTTTCCAAATCCCAGTCACTGCAGTTTTTAAAACTCACTTTGCAAAGTGATGACACTGGTTTTGGAGAATTCGCCTGGCAGCCTGGGTACCACACACAGTCATTACTTTGTTACATATACCTTCTCATTGGGTGGTCATCACTTGCGCGATAAAAAATCACCTGAAAACCAGGTTGTCATTTAGAAGGTCATCTGTAGCTATTCATTTAGACCGTGGAAATGTCTAATAGACCCTAAACCCCATGCTGTCCATGGAGTTCGAGGGGCCAAGGCCCACGTCAGCATTTTGTGTGTATCTTGTGAGATACACACAAGAAAAGAGATACACAAAGAATTCTGTGGCTAAAAGAGTCTGGGAGACTCTTTTTGGAGAGTCACAATATCTGTTAACATAATAAAGGTCCTGAAAAGTTCTGTAATAAAGACACCTACTCAACAATATTTAGCCCAGGAATTTTCAGACTTATCAATAGAATCTGTTTATGATCCAAAGACTGCCATTTGGGAAATGTAGGGTATTTGACATGTAATGTGTCGGAATCACAGTTCTGTCACTGTCCTCAGATAGTAATGATAAATATAACAAACAGCTGTGCTTAGAAGGGTCTTCATAGGAAAGAACATTTCAAGGGCTAGCCAGGGACACAGAGATGCGTCCTTTCTCAGGGTGGCTCTCCTTGTCTTCTCCTAGGATGGAGATTTCAAAGCTGTGGTTGGAAGACCGAACCTAGCATCCCAACAAAGCCCTTGACGAGAGAATAATACAAAGTGATATGTAGTCAAGTGTTGAATGGGGTATTAGTGGGGCCCCTGCAATGTGAGCAGTATTTCACTGATTACTCCAGTTAATATTTAAACCCCCCTAGGAGCTCCTCCCCAAATAATGTGAGAAAGCCACAAACCATTTACACCCTTTGAAGGCACATTGTGGAAGACTGACCCCTACACAGACAGAATATGCCCTAGTCCTTGGCAAATCCAGGAAAAAGGCGAATTTGTCATGGAACAGCTGGGACAGAGCCCAGGCCTTGTGCACTCCCGTCCTGTGACAAGAGTGTTCGCCCGAGGTCCAGATCCTATCTTTCCCCCTCTGTGGTTTTGAGAAAGCCACTGACTTTCTTTGAGCCTCAGTTTACTTCTCTGTGAAAGGAGAATAAGAACATTGTCTTCACAAGGTCATGGGGAAGACGGAATATTTTAGGCATATTTGTTATATGTAGTGTGTGGCTTAGGCTGGAACAGTGGGCCCTGCCTACTGATGGAGAGCTATCAGAAGACAAGCTTCTTCCCCTTGAAAACGCTCAATAAAACTCACATAAGAATGAAAAACATAGGATCAATTGTCCTTTTTCATCTGCTGCATGAGCACTCAATATGGACAATTGCACTCGAACTAGGCTGGGGGTTTCAGATAGGAATTCACAGGGGGGCAGTTCCTAGGTGGCGAGGTGGTCACCACAAGACTCCCATCTGGCCATTATTTCTGCAGAAGCCTGATTTTTCTTTGGACTCACAGAAGTGCCTTGGTGATGGAGTCACCGAACTCACGAGACATTGAGAGATGAACCACAAGCTCATTTCACATCTGTCAGTGGAATGGCACTGGGGACAGCCATTTGGCCTGTCCTACTTAAGGCAAACCACAGACAAGAAGTTGCTTGGGGAGGATACAATCAGAAGACAGGAGTTGGATCTCCTAAAAAAAATTCCTCCCTCTAGCCAGGAAAGTTGCATTCATTGTCTAAAACACAAGTCTTGCTCCCTAGAGAGTCTCAATTTCTTTGCTTGACGCTGATACATTCTGACAAATTCCTAATTTCCAGTTTCCTTTTCCTTTTCTCTGCACCAGGAGCACCAGAAAATTTACAACTTGCTTCTACAGGTAGAATTTTCCAGAGAGTTCTCTACAGGTAGAATTTCCTTGCCGTGGTTGGTGCACCGACGGTAACAGTAATCCCAGTGACCACCATCTACTGCGTGTTGGGCACCTTGTAAAATCATGTAACACATGCTACTTTCTTTATGCATTGTCACAAACCCTCATGACCTTAGACTTTACTGACGAGGAAACCAAGTCTCAGGGAGGTTAAATAACGTTCTCTCGGATCATACAGCTCTCAAGTTGTGAAAGTGAAATCAGAACTCAGACCTTCCTGACTCTGAGCTCCTAACTTCTCATCCATTCTCCGTGTAGTAAGATGTTTCCAGGGTCCCAGAATGCTCATGTCTGTGGGGCCACAGTTTCTCTGAATGACTATGGGATGCACCCTGGTTCCATGAGGAACTCTGTATGGACAGGTCTAGGGATGCCAAGTCTCTATATGTAGTTTTCTTGTACTTTCCATTTCAAATGATGACATTTTCTAATGTCCCCCAAGACTGTGACTCTTCTTCTTTAGGGCCTCTGCACATAGTCTATACCTAGAGTATCCACCCAGTTCTCTGATTTTTCTCCAACCGGTAGGGAGTAGCTTGCTTCACTGACGGTCATTTGAAATGATGGGTTTCATTGACTCCATGGCATGGTTTAAATGCATTGTGTACCGAGAAGTCAAAGCTAGTTTTCCTGGGGACTTCTTTATTCACCTTTATGAGAGGGTGGAAGTCAATTTAAACATCTTTCTTTCCAAATCAGCAGCCAGAGAAATGCCAAGGACCTTACTACAGTGCTTTTGCTGTTCATAACAGTCAGACTGACTCAGTAGCTAGATGCCATGGGCTTAAAAAAAAAAATTGCCCTGTTTAAAGGTGATGTATTATCAGTGGAACAATACATGATAAGAATTCCTAGGGGCTATATATTATATATAGTTATATTATAATAATTATATATGATATTATATACTATATATAACTCAATGTTTGTAATATTAATAATTGTATGATCTATAATAATTATAATATATAATAATTATATTATATATAAACAATTACAAATTTAAGTAACCATTTCTTATATTCCTGTCAAGGTGAATGTGTTCTAACTTACTGCTGACACATCACTTTGGGGAAACCGGATGGTCGCTTGAAGCTGTCTCCAGGACTCTAGAGACATTCAACAAAATTTTTTTTTTTAAGATTTTATTTTTATTTATTTGACAGAGAGGAGAGAGATCACAAGTAGGCAGAGAGGCAGGGGGAAGCAGGCTCCCTGATGAGCAGAGAGCCTGATGCGGGGCTTGAACCCAGGACCCTGGGATCATGACCTGAGCGGAAGGCAGAGGCTTTCACCCACTGAGCCCCCCAGGCGCCCCGATAATATTTTCTATCAAAGCAGAATCCGCCGGTGTCCATTCCTGTTGCACAGACGCGTCTGGAACACGAATGCAGATAAATGATGCCACGGTGGGCTCAGACACAGGACCGCACATCATCGGGGGGTACCAAACTGCTGATTCTGTCGAGGGAACCCCGAATAAGGCATGGCCATGAATACTTCTTTCCATGGCTCTGCAAATCCTCCAGCAGCCCGTTGTCTTCTCTGCTCCTTGGCTATGCTTCCTCTTGTGTGTGGTGCATCTCCTCACCCGTCTGCCCACAGCCCTTGGAAGCTGCCTTTGTTTTCTTCCCCCTTCTTCTTGCCAGACTGGAGTGACATCAGTGAGGTGTCTGGTGGCAAGGGGCGCTCTTCGGAAGTGGGTACGCTTTGGAAGTAAGCTTGTTGCCTTAGTACAGGTTCTCTCAGCAGCAGATCTGAGACAGGTGAAAGAAGTTCCCTGGGGAAGTGGGGCTGACACTGATAAGGAAGCTGGGGGAGGGATAAAGGAGGGACGGACTGCCAAAATGTGTTTTCTATTAAACCTGCTACCTTGGAGGGTGCTTGAAGACGAATTCTAGGGGGAGCTTTGGGAAACTAAGCAAAGTCTACGTTTTGGAAGTATCCAGGCCAAGAGCCAAGAGGAGCTGGGGTATTTACACACCAACTCCTGAGGGCTTTTGGTTGATGGCCCCATTCTTTAGCACATCTGGTCTACCAGATGTACCTAGAGGCAGGCACAGCCTTGGGCACTAGGGGTGGGGGAGGTGCGCAAGGGGAAAGGGAAGAGCCCTCAGCACAGAGAGGCAGACAGTAAGCCCCTGGAAATCAACCAGAGTCCCCAGAAAAGTCCACAGACTACGGACTGAGCAGTGACTGTCTCTTTCTCCCTGCTATATGTGTGATAGAAATTTACCCAAGACCATCAGTTTCATCTCCAGCACACATCTTGGTTCTGTCCATTTCTCAGTCTTCTACTGCTGCCCTTCCTCCTAGCGAGTCTGATCTCCTTCTTGTCCCGGATTAATACAACAGCCTCTGGACTGGTTTTCCTACTTTGACTAATTAAACTAATATTTTATAGTGAAATAGTTCATGCATACTGGCAAAAACAAACTGAAGATCTGCCTCATCTCAAGAACTTGCTTACTTGCCTCACTTCTTTAATGGCATGAAAATTTTGTAGATACAACTGAAACTCTCCGTGTATTGCTTCTTGATCTCATTCTCCTCCAAGCCTCCCAGAGGGGTTGATGTTTATCAATACCATGCTTGCTCTATTTCTCGCTACATACCTATGTATCCTATACACATAGATATGGTACATAGATATAAGGTTGCTTTCCATTTTTTTTTTCAAACTTAGGAAATTGGCATCACGCTGAATACATCATTCCGAAACCTTTTTTTTTTTTTTCTGGGCATTATGTTTTATGTTTTTGCAGTTGCCTGCCTGCTCATACACACATCCCTGGGTGTGTAAAATCATTTTAACCGCTGTACGGTGCAGTTTTCACCTGTTTTTCCCTGGGTGGGTGACAGGCTCCCCCTCTCCCCAACAACCACAGAAAGGCTTTTCCCCCCTATTACAAATAGTGCTGCAATAAGTACTTTTTGCCTTTACCCGTTTCTTTATAAACATGTGGGAGTCTTTTTTGGGTATATTCCTAGAATTGGAAATGCTGAATCCTAGAATATGCACATCCACAGTGTTACTAAATATTGCCAAATTCCTCTCTAAATTGAACTAATTTGCTCTCAGATGGACAGGGTATGAAGAGTCCTGTTTCTCTACCTCCCCACCAAACTCTTAATGTTGTCATCATTGATTTCTGCCAGTCTAGTCCAAAATATGTCATGATTCTTGGGCATTTCTGCCCCTCCTGTGGCATCTGGACAGAAACCCCTGCCGGGGTTGATGAGGGTAGAAAAGATCTCCTTGCTTCACCTTGCATTTCCCTGATGACTAGGGAGGTTTGACATCTTTCTCAGGTGCTTATAGGCCATTCAGCTTCTGTCGTTTATGAATTTTCAATTTATATGCTTCATCTTCAATTCTATTGTGTTATTTGGCTTGTTCTTACTGAATCATAAGTACTCTTTTTATATTCTGTATGCTAACTTCTGCTTTTGTTTTATGTGTAAGTACCTATTTCCATTCTGATTTGTGTTTTTACTTTGTTTTCAGTGACTTCTGTTTCCTAGATATTTTCAGTTGTAATATGGTCAGATTTATGATATTTTCTTAATCATCTGTACATTTTGAAGAAATGTCATAGGATAGTTTCCTATATTTTCTTCAATGTGTTAAAACTTCACCACTTTTATTGTGGCTTTATCCACTTGGGATGGATTTTTATGTGTTGAGGAAAAGATTTAATGGATTTTTTTTTTGCATGCAGAAAAATGGCAATCTCAGTACTAATTTTTGTCAGTTTATGTTTTTTATTACTGATTTATAATGCCACACCTATTATGGACTCATTTCTCATATAAATATGGGATTTAGGCCCAACTGCTCTATTTCATTCTGCTGATTGATTTGTCTATCTCTGAATTATTACAACTTTACAGTGTCTATTTAGGAAGGAAAGGCCCTTCCCCATATTGTTCTTTCTAAAAGTTACGTTGCTTCCTTACTTTTCCATATAAATTTCCATAGATAATTCTCTTAGGCTCAAGATTAGAATTATATTAACTTTATAGACTGATTTCGGAGAATTTCCATTTGATAACATGGATTTTCTCCACTAATGAATATGGCTTATTATCTCCATTTCTCTGGGTCATCTTTTATGCCTTTCAATAAGTTAGAAATTACTCCATAAAGGCTTATTCCTAGGTACCTTTAAGTTTTTATTGTTAGCACATATGATATCTTTTTAAAACGACATTTTCTAATTGTTTTGGCTGCTGTATACAACTGAGTTTTGTATATTTGAACTTGTTCCCAGCAAAATTGCTGAATTCCCAACTTGGTTTTATTTGTTAGTATGTACATTCCTTGAGTTTCCTGTGTAGAAAATTTTGTCTTTAAATAGTTGGGGATTTTTTTCTTTCCCATTCTTTAGTATTTAGCTGTTTCCTGAAAAAAGCATACAGTATGCAGACTTTGTCTATACATCAGGGAGTCTGTCTTTTAAGTGGTGGGATTTGTTTATACTGTTTGTGATTCTTGATATAGTCAGATTTATCTCCTGATACATTGGGATCTATTTTGCCACTCTTATTTTGTACTTGCTGTATGTTGTGTATGTTTATTATACTCCTTCCCACCCCCTACTTTCTTCCCTAGTACCTATTATATTGGCCATTGCCTTCTTTTTTTAATTTAAATTCAATTAGCCAACATAATGTACATCATTAGTTTTCAGATGTAGAGTTCAGTGATTTATCAATGGCATATAATGCCCAGTGTTCATCACATCACATGCCCTCCTTAATGCCTGTCACCCAATTACCCCATCTCCCCAACCCTCTCCCCTCCAGCAACCCTCAGTTTGTTTCTAAGAGTTAAGAGTCTCATGGTTTATCTCCCTCTCTGATGACTTCCCATTCAGGTTCCCCTCCCTTCCCCTATGATCCTCTGCACTGTTTCTCATATTCTGCACGTGAGTGAAATCATATGATAATTGAACTTGAGGGTGTGATGCTGAGCAAAATAAGTCAGAGACAGACAATTATCTATGGCCATTCTCTTTTAATCTAACATATTGTTACTATTGTGCATTTTAATTCCACTTTCTTTTATAGTCTCTAGGTCATAATTTTATTATTGTTTGATTCATTTGATGCTTATTTATATTTAATCCCATATTTCCCCATTTCATGGCTTGCGGTAGCTTTTTCTATCTCACCACGTCTTTCTGGGTTTTTTGTCCTTCTTTCTCAAGTACACCAATAACCAGCTTCAGGAAGGTTCTGTTAGTAGTAAACTCAGCCTTACCCACCTGATCATGCTTTTTCCCCTACACTTTTGAATGACTATTTTTGTAGGCAGTTTAAAGATACCATCCCACTGTTTTCTGGGTTATATTAAGATCTGACAACTGTAGGTCTCTCTGGTCACTGCCCCCTGCACTTCTCCTCTGCGTGCTTTCAAAGTCTTTTCTTTGTTTTTTGTATTCTCCAATTCCACTATTGCGTGTCTAGCTGTAGATTTGTTGTTGTTGTTGTATATCTTTCCTGTAACTTCCTGTATATTCTCAATCTATAAACATCTGTTACATTGTTTCATGGGGCAGCAGTAACAAATTACCACATACTTGGTGACTTGTGACAGCTTAAATGTATTCCTTCTAGTTACGGAGGCCAGAAGTCCAAGACCAGTGTCCCAAGCCCAAGTCCAGGTGTTGACAAGGCCATGCTCTGTCCAGAGGCTCAGGGGTGACTTTGATACTTGCTCCTCTGAGCTTCTAGTGGCTGCTGGCACTCCTCGGTTATTGGCCATATCACTCGAACCTTCTGGGGCAGCATCTTCAAATCCTCTGTTCTTTCTTCCTATTGCCTTCTCCTCTGTGTGTGTGTCTATGTTTATTTTCCTTCTGCCTCCTTCTTATAAAGGACCCTCGTGACAATGTTTAGGGCCCACCTGGGTAATACATTTCAAGAGCCTTCACTGAATCGCACCTGCAAAGACCCTTCTGCTGAAGGCAACTTTTAAGGGTTCCAGAGACCAGAGCTTGCTATCTTTGGGAGGGCCATCATTCAGGCCACTATATGTGTCTACCATCGAAAGTCTGTAAATTCTCAGCCATAACAAATATGAATATTGCTTTTACCCAAAATTTCTCTATTCTCAGATTTTGAAACCCTGATTAAAAGTTAGTTGGAGCCTTTCATTTAACCTTCTATTTCATTTAACCTTTCTCTCACGGTGTTTTGCCTTTTAACTCCATGCAAGACAATCTGAGTGATTTCCTCACGTGTATCTTCCCATTTATTTTTTTTCATATCTACCTCACTTGTTTAATCTATCATCTAACAAGTTGGATTTATTATTTTTACCTAGAAATTCTATCAAGCTATTTTTAAAACCTGCCCTTTTCCTATCCTTAGAGTATCTGTCATATTCTATTTTTTTAATGGCCTCTTTTATGACTTCAATCATTTTAAAAACATTATGTAACCTTTTACATAGTTATTTTACCTGGAGTTCTTCAGGAGGAGTGTCTAGTCCTTCAGTTTACTGGCCTCTGTCATCTGACTCTTGCACATGGTGGGACTTTCCCTTGTGCATCTGTAATTTGAGATTGGAAGCTCATTCTTAGCAGAGCTCCTTTTATGGGATTTTTGCCCGACCTGGGTTGAGGGTATGTCTCTTTCGGGAAGTCAGCCATGCGTTTGCTTTTTTCGGATTCCCTATGGAATTTAGATTTCCCATCACTGTTTTGCACTGGCATTTGAGTTTCTTCTCAACTTGGGGATTCTGGGGTGATGTGGGTAGTTAAATCTGAACTCCAAACTGATATGAGAGCAAGTTCTTGGTATTAATTTTCAGAGGGTTATTTCTAACAGAAGCGAGACCAAGTAACACAGTTCTGTGGTTACCTACTGGAGACCACAGGTGGTTTCCCTCCATCTACCCTTTCATGGGGCAGGAAGCATTAGCCCTCCCAAAGTCCTACCTTCACGAGGAGACTCTCATTTCCTACTATCTATTCCCTTGAGTCTAAGACCTCAACCTCTGTACGTTTCTAGTCATTAAAAACTCTAGTTCCTATGTCCTTCAGATAGTTTTTCACTTTATCTTTTGTTTCTGGTCCCCTGAGACACTTTTGTTTCCTGGGAGCTTATCTATGCATTTTAAAATGATGTTTGCTTTTTTGTCGAGCATTTCTAAGTGTTTGTGTGGGAGAGTTGCCTCCTCAGTCACTATGCCTCAGCCAAGCTGGTCTTTCTTACAATTCCTAGAACACATCATGATGTTCTTTGAATAAAGTCTCTGCACTTTAAAAAAAAAAAAAAAAAAGCTCTGCATTTAAAAAAGTCCCCTCTGCCTGGAATGTTTCCCCATGGCTGGTTTTTCCATATCCTTCTGATCTCAGATTGCATGTCAGCTCCTCTGTGAGGTCCTTACTGAGCTCATCTCCACAGGATGACTGCCATTATCCTCCATCACACTCTCTTCACTTCCTTCATGGAATTGATCGTGATCTACAATCCTTACTGATTTACTTGTGTACTTGTTCATGGTCACAATGCTTCCTAGAAGAGATGATGTAGGAATCTTACCTGGCTCACCCCACTCTGTATTTCCAGTGTCTACAATAGTGCCTGAAACACAGTGAGTCCGTTTCCCATGAATGTCTAGTGCATGAACAAATGCCTGTCCCAAAGCTGCCGACTCCCAAAAGACTCCATCCACACCCAGACCACACTTGCAATAAGGCCATGATGTTCTAAAGAACTAGAAAAGATACATCCCCAGGGCCCATGGGCCTGAATGCTTCCCCCACTGTACAAATTCTAGTCCAGGCCCCAGCAAAAGAGGAAGAGTTTACATAGAATATTTAGTAAAATCAAACCATTAGATTTCTCTCCTTGAGAGGAGGACATTCTTACCATGTGCATGTCCTGACCCTAAAGGCAGCCCCTGGATAATCAGGGACCTGCTCTTCTTAGCTAAAGTCAAGCAAACCCATCCTCTAGCTCCCCAGGGAGGTGATACATTGAGCTGAGAGGTGTGGGAGTAAGTAAAAGTAGCACACAGAATGCACACAAAGTAGCAAATAATGGAACCTTTAAAAAAATTAATTTTAGGATGCTTGGGTGGCTTAGCCAGTTAAGCATCTGTCTTCAGCTCAGGTCATGATCCCAGGGTCCTGGGATCGAGCCCCATGTCGAGTTCTCTGATCAGCACGGAAGTCTGCTTCCCCTTCTCCCTCTGTTCTTCCCCCTCCCCCTGTTTGTGTTCTCTCTGTCTCTCTAACAAATACATAAATAAAATTAACCAAAAAAAATTAATTTTCTCATTTTGAAAATAATATAATCACTTTCCAGGAGCTCTAAAAATAGAAAAAAGAAACCACTCCTAATTTAAGACCTACCATAAGCCTCAGTAATTACTCTAGTGAATATCTATCTGTCTGGTTTTTAAAACCATATTTGGGTCTTTTTTTCTTTTTTTGGTTATCCTTTGTCTAGTACTTACTTTATGCATGATCTCAGTTTATATACTGCTTTGAACTACGTGTGAGCAATTATTCCAATTTAAAAATGAGATCACAAGGGCACAGAGAGATCAGGTAACTGGTTCCAGTCTCAGGCAGGCAATGGGCAAGTAAAGGCTTGGCCCCAGGTCTGCCTGATTCCAGACCTTGTTCGAGCTTTTCCTGCAGCTCTGACATTACATTGTTTTGACCTACCCCCTTCTTCTATGGGGCTGTGATCACATTGAACTCTGTGTCTCCTCTTTTCCTTTTTCCCCACCAACTATCACAAGCTGTTTTTGCCCGCTGTTGGATAGTCTATAAGCACCTCTTTTAATGATCAGCAGGAGGATATCTGATCACTATTCCCTCCTTCACCAAGGTGAACTGATCACTTTGGGGAATAATTTAACCTGATCTTATAAAATTGAACACTTGCATACCCTATGTACCAGAAAATATTCCCAGAAATTCTGTCTCTTAGGGACATATCCTAAAGAAAAAATTAGAGGCAGACTCCTGCTACTATGGAGCATTGTTCAAATGGAAAAACTAGGAGAGACCCAAATATCCATCAAGAGGACAGATGATTTCCAGCAGTATCTGAATATGCACAGTGCCATGGGTGAATGTGGCTAGCACAATACTGCGTGAGCAAAACAAGTCTCTAAAACTGCCACTTTTATGGATCCCCCAAACAAGCACATCTAAGGAATCTATTATTTGGCTACTCATACATGACTCCTAAAACTACATTAAAAAAAAAAACAACAACAGACTGAGAACACAAAATTCAGACAGGATTCCACTCTCTGAGTTCTATGTATTAATTCATTTGGTAAATACTTACTGAGCACTTACTAAGTCCCAGCTCCTCTGATTGCTCTTCATATGCAGCAACTTATTTACTCCTCACTCCAATTCTATGAGCTATTTACTAATATTAGCTACCTTTTACAACTGAGGAGACCAAGATGCAGAAAGGCTAAGCGTGGTGGATAACTTTCTGTGTCAACTTGACTAGGCCACGGCTTGCCCATATGTTCGGTCAAACATTATTCTGTGTGTTCCTGCAAGGGTGTTTTTGAATGAGACTAATATTTGAGTCAGTAGACTGAATAAAGCAGATTGCTCTCCTTAATGAGGGTGGGCCACGTCTAATCAGTTGAAGGCTTGACTAGAACAAAAAGATTGATCATTCCCCCTGAGTAAGAAAGAACTCCCGCTACCTAACTGCCTTCAGGTGGAAGCCTGGGTCTTCCTAGGTCTCTAACTTGTTGACTCAGTCAGTCTGCAGATCTTGGGACTTCTCTGTCTCCATAATTGCATAAGTCAATTCATTATAACAAACTCTTTGTGTACGTACATATATGTTATTGGTTCTGTTTTTCTGGAGCAGCCTGCCTAACAGAGAAAGTAACATGCTCAAATTCTACCCAGCTAGGAAGTGGTGGACAGGCCTGCTGGACCCTAGAGCCGGAATGCTTATCCACTCCAACCTGCTGCCTCTCCAATACAACCTAAAACTACTCTTATAGGCCTAAAAATAATTTTACGTATCGAAACTTCATAAACTGAATGGACAGGCTTTTCTGAAAACCTGTATGATTCTTAGTTTAGATGCTTCATGAATCATACACTTTCTTCTCTGCTGGGCATACAACCAATTTTTAATGTCACATTTGCACTCCAACAGGCTCCTGTCCAATACAAAGTATTCTATATTCCTCACTGGTTTCCTTCAGAGTAAAAGAAAGAATCTGCATTTCAAATCATTGTGTTTGTTGTTATGACAACACATAGCCTGGATCTGCTCTCAGCAGCGGTATGCGACACCCCGAGTTTGAAAGCATCTCATACACGTAATTCAGGAGGTCTCGGAAAGAGGTGGTTCTATTCACACACGCTGCCATCTGCCCCATCCCACCATATACAAAGATGAAAACGTTTCTGAGCTACCTTACTGCACTGTATGAGACATAAAGAATGCACAAAAGCATATAATAAGAGAAGATCTCTCAGCAGGGAAGCTGAGCAATCCTGCTTTCTTCCACACCCGTCTTCACAATAATGTAACAAAATGTCAGGCACCAGAGAGCACAGCAAAACGTAATATTCCAAAAGAACTTATTGAGTGTCCTTCAAGTCAACTTTTCTTATTCTTTTTCATATATATACACTGGTGACAATATGTTTTATTCTGTGTACACTGTGTTTACTCCACAATTTGGTTTTTGTTGTTACAGGTCACTATTACAGTTTTTGAGAGTTTTCAGTAGTTTATTCCTTTGATCATGTCAAGTAATCATCTTTTGAGGAGAGCCCATCGTTCTTCTCCTTTTTGTAGGCATTGAAATTGTTTCTAGTTTTTCCTTTCTTTCTCAGAATAAAGAGCGCTGCAGTGAACATCTTCAGAGATGTCTCCTTAGGCACATCTGGGAGCTGGCTCAGGTATATGACTGCAGTGGAATTGCTGGCACCTAGTATGTGCACTTTTTCACTTTAACTTGGTATTAACTAGATGATACCAAATTGCTTGTAATGGGAGCTGTTCCAGAATATCCTTCCAATAGTAGTGTATGCAAGGTCCCATTTTCCTATCCCCTTGCCAATGGTTGATACTATCAGATTGTAAACTTTCCTCAGTGGGTGGCTATGAAATAAGAACTGTGGCTAGTTGCATTTCCCAGCCTACTAGTATGGTTAAGTCTCTCCTCCCATGTGTACTGGTGAGACCAACACAGTTCTTTTCTTTTTTGTTTCTTCTGTTGTTAGTTGTTTGTCTTTTTCTTACTGACATGTTGAAAATTCTTTATGTATTCCAGAAGCTACTTCAGTTATATATTGCAAATATCTATTGCTAGTCTGTAGTGGATCTTGTAACATTTTTCACAAAGGTTTATAACTGAAATAAACTAAATTTATTAATGTTACATTCTACTGATTTTTTGGTGGAGGGGAATGTAGGGTCTTTACTAAGAACTCTCACCCTAGTCTGAGGATTTAAAGATACTTTGTTTCATTTTCTTCTAATGGACTTAAAGTTTTCTTTTTGCATCTTAGTCTGTAATCCACCTGAGATTTATTTTTGTGTATGGTGTGAGGTAGTGATATAATTTCTTTTTCTACATGGAAAGTTAAATGGCTCAGCACCACTCTGAAAGATGTTTAATGGCTCATATTTGTCCTATTAGTTCACAATGCCAAGTCTATCATGTATTAAGTTTCTATAGATGTTTGTGTCTACATCTGAGATCTTTGTTCTCCTCTGTCAATTCAGTGGTCTATTTCTATATTACCATCACACTGTTTTCATTATGATAACATCAGTCCTTGTAACTGGTAGAACAGTTCTTTCTTTCTCGTCCTTTTTCAGAAATGTTTTGGCTATTCTTAGATGTTTACTCTTTTCTTGAATTTTAGAATCAGTTTATCTAGTTTCATCCCCTCCCCACCCCCACACGCTACTAAAAAATTCCTGTTAGATTTTACTGAACTCTTTTGAGTTTATGAATTAATTTGGGGGAGAGTTGATATTTATAACATTTATGTTGAGTCTTCTCATCAAACAACATGGTACATATATATATTTTCACTTATTTGAGTCCTGTATGCCCTTCAATAACATTATATAATTTTGTCTATAAAGTTCTTATAAGGCTTTTGTTAAGATTTATTCATAGTTAGATTATAAGCTTGCTATGAGAATCAAACAAGGTAGAAGATATAAATGCTTGGAATGCAGGTAGAAACTCAATAAGTGGTAGCAATTATTAATATTATCTCATAGATCTGTTGCTATTGTGAACAGGCTATTTTTCCTATCATATTTTATAATACGTCTTATGGTTTGTAGGAAAGCTATTGACTTTTTTTTTTAACTGTAGACCCTGAATACAACAGCCTTTTGGGATTCTCTTTTCACTTCTAAAATTTTATGTGTAGATCTTCTTAGTTTTCCACATAGATAGTCATAACTTCTGAAGACAATGAAAACATTATGTTTGCTTTTCCAATTCTTGTGTATAGTTTTTTTCTCTTTTATTATTGTATTGGCAAAGAGTTTAAATATGGTATTGCATGGGAAAGCAAGTTCTCCTTGTTCTGAACTTTCCTAGAAATGCTTCTAGAATTCACCATCAAATATGATGCTTGCTTTCAAGTTATAGCAGTTATTTTATCATGTTAAGGACAGTTTTATCTATTTTTAGTTTAGTAAGAGGTTTTCTATTTTTTTTTAATTCATGAAGTTTATTGACCACTTATTCCTTATCTACTGAATAATCATATTACCATTTTCTTCTAGTTGGCTGCATTGAGTTACACTGATAGCTTTTAAAGCATCTTACCATCCTTGCATTCCTAAGGCAAGGCTCATTAGTCACAATGTATTTATTTTAATAATCTTCCAGATTCAATTTCCTGACACCTTCTTTAGGATTTTTCCATTTGTGTTCTATAAATGAGACTGAACTATAACGATATGTTCTTGTACTAGAAGCTTCATGAAATTGGTCCTCCTCCCTCTTTTGTGCTTCTTCTGAAAAATTACACACAGAAGGGATTATCTGCTTTTTCAAACTCTGGTAAAACTCACTTTTAGCATATTCTAGGCTCAGGTTATCCTCTCAACCTCAAATCCTTCCTTTCCTCACTTGAAAAATTCCCAAGTTCCCAGGTCTTGCTCAAATATCATCCCACCTGTGAAGCCTTATTTGAATCCTTCTCCATCCGCCCATCCTCTCCTCTCTTTGGAAATCCCTTGCACTCGCTCTCTTCCTACAACCTCAAACCAATTTGCTTACATCATTTGTGCCTCATTTTTTTGGCATGTGACCCCACTGTCCTCAAAGTGCTGAGCACAAGGTCTTTCTCTCAGATGTCCCACTATGCATATGTCAAATGAATGTCTAAACATTATTGCCCTCGCTCATCATATCCCAAATACACACACACACACACACACACACACACACACACACACTCACGGTAGATAAGAATATCATGAAAAAACATTTTTTTAAAAAATTTCTAATCAGTTTCTCATGCTAATTCTTGTGATCTAGCCACTTCTGGTAGGGCCTTGGTCTTATGTAAGAAATGCTGTTACTTAGGCTACAAAATGATACACAGGGCAGCAGGGGCAGGGCCTGGGAGACCGCAGCTAGGCAACAACATTTACTGAGGATTAATGGGCCAAGTAAAGCCTCTGCATTATATCCTTATCACAGAGGTTTATTACTCTGTACTGGTAGTCACAGTGCCTATTGCAGTCAATGGTGTAGCTTGGAGACAATCATCCATTCCTTCCCTGCCATCCCAGCTCAGCATGGGGTAGTGAGCGGATGCTGGTTAAGAAGCTAGAGTTCCAGCCCACCAGTTCTATGTCCTAGGGCTGCATGCATCTATACAATGCGTGGACTGGGAGAGAAAGCACCTACCAAGGAGTGCATATTTTAATGGGTGGATTGGACAAAATTTCTAAGTGTCTGTCTAGCACTATGACTTTATGATTGCTTAAAATGCAAAGAGTCCAACTCTGACAGTCTGGCTTGACTAGCTTAAATTCACTGACAATGGGAAATCTCATGGCCAAGTTATTTCCACACTGCTCTTAAAGATGCTGATATTTCTTCCTGTTTGATTCTCTTAGGATAGAAACTGCCTGAGCTGGTGTCAGAGGAAGACATGTGTGAGAAAGGAGCTTCTTAAACACTCTGTCCTTGTCCCAGGTACCCCAAGGAGGACAGCAGAAGTGGTTCAGTAGATCTAGAAGTCACCAGAGCTTACCAGACACCTGGGTTTGGCGATTTACATATTTGGGAAGAAGTGCAGCTATCATCCCCAAGATGGATGAAATAACTGTGAAATCGCTCATTTTTTATGTAATTCAACAACTATTTACCGAGAGCTTCATACATAAGTCTGCTAAGTCATGTGGGAAGTGATGAGATGAACACTGTGTGGAAACTATCTTCTAGGAACTCACAGCCCAGTGGGGGTTGGAGAGACTCATTTGTAAAGGGCCAGGAGGAAGCCAGAGGAGGAAGAGTAACTGACATCCGGAGCCCAGGGAAGCATTCCTGGGAGACATGGAACAGCACAGCCTTGAAGGAGAGGTAGGGTTCATGACTGTAGAGCAGAGGGTGGGGGACGGGGAATTAGTACTGGTTTGAGGGAACGTGTACAATGAGGTAGGAAAATAGACAGGCACTGTGAATGTCTCCAGCTATTACCTGGGACAGAGGGCTTTGCCACAATAATGTGACCTCAGGGCCTCCCACTGGTGACTCATGAGCTCCCCTCAATGGCCAGGATTGGTCTTAATGGGTTGCTACCTGTGTGTCGTTGAGAGAGTCCTGAGTGTGTATTTGCCCTTCAATTAGCTTTGCCAATGACCATCAAAGTGTTTGGGTTTCCCACCATTACATTCACCTTTCCATGATACAATGTTAATTAAGAAACATGTGGTAAGCAGCAAATAGTTACTTAAGAGGGGTGACTTTTTAACAAGTTAGCTGCTATACAAAATTCCTTGTCCAGGGGCAGCAAATGCTCTGAGCCAGCAGGGGCTCAGGGAAATTCAAGGTATCCATGATGGTGGTGGCAGCCCCAAGACTTAGGGAGAGATGAAATTCCTTGGTAAGTAATCTGGTTGTGCAGTATAAGAATGGTGAGTGCCTGGATGCGGGAGGGAAGAGGAAGGAGATACAAAGGGGTCTGTATCCTTGACCGTGCTTGTCCACACTGCAGTCACCTTGTAAATGCCCTCCTTTCTCTGCCATCACTTCTACATGGAGAGAGGGAATAATGCCATTAAAACACTACTGTGTTTTATTTCTCAGAGAAGACAAGAAACTGTCATCATGGAGAATTCTAAAGCAGTCTTGATTACATTCCTATTTTGGGAAAAGTGAGCTTGTCTCATGCTAAGATGTGAGATCAAAGCCCTTTCCTTCCTAGTGGAACAAATGCTACCTGGGCATCAATGAAGCTCACCCCTGGCCTGCCCTGTCCAAGTCTCAAGCCCTTTAGAAGGGGTACCAGCAAACCCTTCCTTGCTGCTTGCTCTGTACCAGGCCCTGTTTGAAGCACTTTCTATGCATTAGCTCATTTGATACTCATCATTGCCCTAATGCAATCCTATTACTATACCCATTTTACAGACAGGCAACTGGAACACCTTGCCTGAGGTCATGCAAATAGTAAGTGGCAGAGACAGGATTAAAATGTGAGAAGCTTCAATCTACTCCATGCTTTGAAACACTACACTCAACTTCCTTTCTAGGAACAGTATAAATAATGATTATTATTTATCCACCTCCAATAACCGAGGTGTATCAGCTAGCTATTGCTGCCTAACAAACCACTCCAAAACTCAGCAGCATAAAACGTAATCATTCATTACTGTAAATCATGAATTTGTAGGTAGGCTAGGGATCAGCTGATGTAATCTGGGCTCCACTGATTGTGGTTAGGCTCATTTATGTAGCTATGGGTCAACTGGGAGCTTTGTTCTAGGCTGGAAATGGCTGGGCTACCTTAGTTGGAGGTGCTTATCTCCCCATGCCTCTTATTCCCCTCCTGTGTTACAAGAGAGCAAGAGGAATCATGCAAGGACCTTTGAAGTCTAGTCTCAGAATTGGTGCACTATTATTTCTGCCTTATTCTATTGGTCAAAGTGAGTCATGTGATATGATGGAGTGAATGTCTGTGTCCCCTCCAAATTCCTATGTTGCAGTCCTAATCCCCAGTGTGATTATATTTGGATGTGGAGCCTTTTTATGGGAGGCAATTAGATTTAGATGAGGCCATAGGGGTGGGGCCCCATGATGGGATCAGTGTCTTCATAAGGAGAGGAAGAGACCGGAGCTCTCTCCAGCCCCTGAGGACACAGTGAGAAGGCAGCCATCTGTAAATCAAGAAGAGAAAACTCAACCACGCCGGCATCCTGATGTCAGGCTTCCAGCCTCCAGAACTATGAGAATTAAGTCGTTCAAACTCCCCTGACTATGGTATTTGGTTGTGACCACCTGAACTAAGACACATGGAGAGGGAAAATGTACTCCACCTTTATGGGAGCTCCATAAAGTCACACGATGAAGGGTGGGGATACAGGGGAAGAGACATGAGGTTGTTAGTGTCATCAGTCCTGTAATGTCTCGCAAAGGTACACTGACTCTGGACTCTAGAAAAGGGCAGAAGTTAGCCTTCAAAATCCAATGCCACTGAAATTGCTGACAGAGGAGATGTAGGACTAGGATGGAGACACCAACTTTCTAGATATCTTCCTCTATTTTTCAGACGCCAATCTCGTTCTAAGTAAAAAAAGACTCACAGAGCGGAGAAGATGGAATCTGTCTAAAAAGATGGCTGACATTAGTGAAAAGGCATTGAGGTGAAAGTGCTTTTTCAGTCTTGCTGCTATCAACGGATCCAGGCTGTGGGGCTTTAAGTGAGTAGCCTGTTCCCCTGAATTTATCATAGAGGCTTATGACCAACCTAAAGTTTTCTTCTACACTTATAACAATGTGTCGAAGGGTGAGATGAGGATAACACTGGCCTGTTTCTCCATTTGAGATTATCTTCCAGAAATTCGAGGACAGCCACAGAAATCATCCCCAGTAATTTCAAGTTGGCGAAGTCAGGCTAATTATCTGCAATTTCATCTGTCAAAATAGTTTGGAGAATCATCACGTGTTAGGGGAGCGAGTCTGATGGAAGGGTTTCTCTGAAGCTCTGGAACTTTCACAAGTTTGAGAAGGTGTTAGATGCTAGCCTTGGGTAGAGGACATCTCACCGTCCTTTTTCTGAGCCTGTATGTCTGGGTGACAAGGGCACAGTCTGTGGCCAGTGAGGACTTGGCTCTGCTCTGTCTGGGCCACACAGAGACGCTGTGTGCATGTCTGTGTGGGTCCCCCTGGAGGCGTGCATGCACCTCTTCCAAGGACCCCCTTCAGTGAACACCAGAGTGAAACTCAGAAAGGCACATCATGGTGGCCGCTCTGACTGGCCAGTGCTCGGTTCTTTGGGGGCCCCTGCTATTCAGGTTGTCTGAGATCTTACCTACTCCCTTTCCAACTGTGGGAAATTCCTGTCGCCCCTCACATCCGCTCTCCGTCCTTCTCTGGAAGGCTGGAACCTTTGGGTGGAGGATGCCCTTGCCTTCTAGCTTCCTGTTGGGTTTGGCCATTGTTGGGGGGAGGGCACCAGCAGGGAATCCAGAGGTGGGAGGGAGGAGCTGGGGGAAGTCAGTGTCCCTGCTGCCCTTTGCAAGCTGGGCAGCAGCTGAACTCCTCCGCGGGGTCCACAGCTCCCCCCAGTGCCAGCACAGCTCCTTCTCTGGGTTCCAGGACCCACCTTCCACCCCTCCTTCAGAGGCAGTAAGGGTTCCCCACCAGGCCCCGAGTGCATCCCCAGCTCTCACTGGTCTCCCTTCAAGCTGCCCACACCTTCGTAAACGGACCCCAAATTAAACTCTCCTCGGCGGTCCCATCCGATAGTTGCCATCTGTTTCCTGCCAGGACCCTGACTCTCCCAGAACCCAATGGCGTGTCTACTATGGTAACAAAACAAGGATAAACAGGAACAACATCAACACAGGCTTCTCAGTTCCATTTGCAGAGATAAGTAGCTGCACTGGAAACAGAACAACTTCCGTCCCTTTTCTCTCCCTGACTCTTTGTTCCTCCCTCCCTCCAACCCCATCCCCTGGCCCTCCATCTCCTTCCTGCTTCTCCTTCCCTCCCTTCCTCCACCCTTCAGTGCTAAGTAGGGCCGGTTACCGCAACTGGGCCCTGTGCCAGCTTCTGGGGAGACAGCCGTGAGTTAGGCAGTCTTTGACCTCAACGAGCTCCCGCCTAGGACCTAGCCCATCCTGGAAGCACCAGGCAGACTAGACAGAGAAGAGTTCCCAGGTCCACCAGGCTGTCACTGGTGGGCTGGGCACAATCGTCAACCGTATCCATTGCTGTTCCCCTATCTGTAAATAGGACCACTTCCTGCCTGCCTCACAGGGTTCTTCTGAGCTTTCAGTGAGATAATACACAGAAAGCACATAACGCCACATCAGTGAACAGCAAGTAGGGGTAAACAGCGGGATTGTTGGGTGCCTGGGTGGCTCAGCTGGTTAAGCGACTGCCTTCGGCTCAGGTCATGATCCCAGAGTCCCGGGATCAAGTCCAGCATTGGGCTCCCAGCTCCACGGAGAGTCTGCTTCTCCCTCTGACCTTCTCCCCTCTCATGCTCTCTCTCACTCTCTCCTTCAAATAAGTGAATAAAATCTTTAAAAACAAAACAAAAACGAGTGGGATTGTTCTCGGTCTTTTTCAGGGGAGGAAAACAATGGCGATATCACCTACAGGTGAAGACAATTAAGATATTAGGCAAGTTCCTTGACCTCTGGGTTGAAATGAGGTTAATATAAACTACCTTCCACCCTTTTCCCTGGGGGCTATGTAACTATATGTACATATTATATAGGTAGGCCTTTATGTATACTATGTATGTACGTGTAAGGTTCCAGGTTAGAAAAATAGTAAATACCAACCAAATTCCAGCACATATGATTGTATAATGTTGGCGCACGTTTCGACAAGTTGTCCCTTATTTCCTTCAGTCACTGGACAAGTGACCTCCCTGCCCCCATGTCCTCCCAGGGCCCCCCATGAATTATTTATTGAGAACCCTGAAATAGCCTGGCCAGGAGAACACTGAAAATCAATCCGTTTGCTGAAATGGCAGGGATAGCAAGAGGGGCCCGGGCTCCCATGGTCCCAGGCCACTGACATTCCCCTGGACGTGCGAGAATGTGCCATTTCTAACCCCGCTCTGAACTTGCATGTCTCCCCCTGAAGCAAACAGGGGGATCAGCGGCCGGACCCGGAGGTGCTCACCGAGCACACCCTTGCACCGCTGGGGTGGGGTCCCGACCACAGGAAACCGGCTTCTCTTCCATCCTGACCTTCTGGTGGCAGGAGGACTTCGGTGAGCCCAAAGCTGCCGCAGGGCGTCAGATAGATGCCACTCGGGACGGCCTGCCTTTGGTCAGCAAATCCTGACAGCCAAGCTCTCATTCTCCCGGGACCATTAAAATTAGCTTAAAGGGCTTCTCGATTTTTTTTTTTTTTTTACCCTTTCCTCCACTTGGGGAATTTGCAAGTACAGCTTTCCCTTTTACAAAGAGCCATTCCCCTGATTCAGGAGCCGAATGCGAGCCACTGCATCTGGGGACCTTCTGCGAAGACATCTGTGGAGGCTGGATCTCCGGGACCACGGAGGTCAATCACCAGCGACTAGGGAGGGCACCATGAGTCACTCCTGCCAGTGTGTCCCCTGGAACAAGTAGGGGCTGGCAGACCCTCCCCGCTGCTGCCAGCTCTCTGTGAGACCCACGTTTTACTGTGAACTCTTACGCCACAAGCCTGTACGCTCTCGGTGTTTGAAGGACAGCGGAGTTTCTCAGCCCTGAAGGCAGAGGGCGGCTCCTTAGCACCATGCCTCTAATGCGGAATGATGTCTGCAAGACGTCACGCCCTACATATTTCTATATATTTACATTTATTCTTGCTGCATGTCTACGGTAGCTATTATAATAATAATAGTGCAGCGATGTCGACCATTTGGTGAGCATCGACTCCGAGCTGGGTTCTCACGTGCTTTTTGGGTCACACTGCACGATTCTTGGACTTGAGGAAGAGACCAGTAAGAAGCGCCACCCTTCTTCTGGCAAAGAAGTCTGAGAAAGTGCCTATTCAGGCCTCAGAGAAGCCCTATGGTTTGTTCCTGAAGGCTGGCCATTTGGCATGGCATTGAGAAATGCCCCCAAGGGAAGAGCTCAGGGGAGCTGGGACAGAATCTTACAGGAATCGATATTTGAATTCGAACAAATTATCCAACATTGAATGACCGCCCGAGAGGCTGCAGAATGTTCTTCGCCTAGCACTTGACCACGCGTGTACTGCTCCCTGCACACGTGGAAAATATATCCCGGGAGCAGTGAGAAAGCCAGGGATGAATGATCCCTGCCCCCTACCCTATGCCTCCAGCTAGAATACACATGCCCGTATTCTGTAGCCCAGAGAGGCTGGAGATCTGCCCACGCTGGAATCACTGGGGGGAATTCCAGAAAGAGACAGGATTCTGTTTCTGTGGGACTAGATCAGCAGTTCTTGATTCCGTGTCCCCCCACCCCCTAGGCGACATTTGCCAATGTCTGAGGCCATTCTTGGTTGTCGCAGCTGGGAGGGGGGGTTTCTTATTGGCATCTAGTGAGTAAAGATCACTTAGCTGGGGTGCTGCTAAGCACCCTTAATTCACGGGACAGTCCCCACAACAAAGAGTTATCTGGCCCCAAATGTTAACGGTGTCATCGGTGGGAAATTCTAGGTTGGATCGAAGCTCGGTGCGGCCCGAGACCCTATCTGTCTGTGGGATGCTGTATGTCCAGCGCCTTGCACAGAGCCTGGCATGGGGTAGGATCCACTAAGTGCCTGGAGACTGACTAATCACATAGGGACCGAATCCAGCAGCATGAGACACAAAAGCACTTTTAATGGTCAAGGTTAGGTGCCCTTCAATCCTTCCCTATTATAATCAGCACAGAGACTTGGCAAAGATGGCGGTTATTGCTGGAGGTATTGTATTTGTACATTTCTAACTTATACACCCTTACCTTCTTCCAAATCACTGTTTTCCTCCTTGTGATTTCTTGTCTTCTCTGCTAAACGTTCCACAACACACAGGACAGTTCCCATGACAAAGCTGATCCAGCCCCAAATGCGAATAATACTGACATTTTGGGAAACCCTGATTTAAACCCAATGGGCCAGCTGTCACCCTGTGCAAGGAACCTCAGCTTTGGCAGCAGACTTAGCAGTGGCTCTCCCCATAGGGACAGTCCCTTGTCTGCCCCCGCCAGACCACTCGTGAAACCGTGATTCTGCTAGCCAGGCACTCAAGCCCACTGATGACTCAGCCGCAGGCTTCGTCTCCCATCGGCTGCATGGCCTCTCCAGCTCCTGCCGTCAGGCCACTGGGATAAATGCAGTACAATGAGTCAGGATTGTTGCAAAACTGAAGCAGGTAGAGGCTGGTTTCTTTGCTTGTGGAATTGCTACTTCTTACATTTTCTGTTGCTGTTGCCATGGAGAGCGCTTTCTTGGAGCTAGAGGGGAGTGGGATGGCTAGCTCTCCTAACGTATGGTCTTTCCACTGACGTGATGGCCCCTTGGACCAGCCCGTCCAGTTCCTACAAGGCATCTTCACATCCGTCATCTCTGAAATGGACAGAAGCTTCCCGAATAGCCGACTGATGGATAGGGAACCAATTACCGGTTCAAAAAACCTGGATGGTCCATTGATTCCCGCCCTCGTACTATTTTTAAAATGTCTATATTATACCGAGCAGCGAGACACCTCAGAATCTCTCCCATCTGAACGCCACAACAAAATGCCATCATTCCCACTAGCTTTCATTCCGAAATAACAAGAAAGGGGGAATGGGTAATTCCCCGTCTTCAATTATTAGGCAAGATATTCTTTCTTTTCCAACATAAAAAATACATAAATGTCTGGCTGACAGGGAAGATCCTGATACTAAGCAAAACCCATTTGCAACTCAATACCGGCAGACTCATAGGACACCGCAGGAGTATCCACTCTGCAAATGAAAACATACACGGCCAAAACAACTGCATTTCACGTAATGCTTTTTGGGTTGTTTTTGCTGCTCGGAGGAATGACATCACACTAACTAAATGACTCATCTGCTCACCTCTGTTTAATTGAGCACTTACTCTGCATTTCACTCGGGTCATCTCACTGAACCACACCACAATGGCTCAGAGTGGGTGTGTGATTTGCCCCAGGTTGTGTGGCTGAGAGATCTTGACTCAGGCTGCTTCAGACTGTCTCTGATGCTACAAATGTGTTCTTTCTGGGTACACGGTGCATCTGGATGGCCAGGGCACACTACCAATGATGATCACAATGGTAAACCTCCCGCAAGAAACAATGACCTGCTTTGCATTCTCGTTCATGGTACTCAGGCCCTGGGTCCTGATACATTCTTCTTTTTTAAAAATTCATTTCATTAAAAAAATTGTTTCCAGCTTTACGGAGATATGATTGACATGTAACATTGTATAAGTTTAACGGGTCCTGATACATTCTTCTTTTCTTAAAAATTCATTTCATTAAAAAATTGTTTCCAGCTTTATGGAGGTATGATTGACATGTAACATTGTATAAGTTTTACGGGTCTAGGGGTTGACTAGATATGCTTACAAGGTGCAAGATGATGACTTCTTTTCTATCTGCTGGTTGCATCACTTTCACCTGTGTGTTAAGTAAAGACCCAGAGTCATTCCTGCCTTGGGGGAATATTTGCAGGGGGGGGGGGCTTGCCTCTGTATAGACTCCAAGGACTATCTTTGCATTGAGTTGATCATGTACATTTCAGCTCCATGTGACATTCCTCAAGGAGCCCTTCTGCCTCCCGCTGGGTGTGAGATGAGAAGTGCAGAGCAACTGATCCTTCGGCGGGTCTCAGCGTGAGCATCACATCACAGGAAGCCTGTGATCCCACAGTTCAGGACGCATGGTTTCCTTACAATATTACTGTAAATATAAGCCACCTACTTCATCCGGGACCTCAAGAAAGGCCATCTACTCCAGGACTGAGGAGAGCTGTCCATGTTAGACTGACTTACAAAGAGAAAGAGTGTGAGTCTCCAACCTACCTGGGATCTACCTGGGAGGGCTCTTCTCTGATTTCCTCTCATTTCTGAACTTGACCCCTCCTACATTCTTTGTCAAGCGTGTGTAATTAATTCCATGGTGAACAATAAAAGGCAAACTGAAAGTATGGCTGAATGCCTAACAACTTTCCCATTATTATCAGTTTTGTTCAGTAAACAGTCACGAAAGTACCCCTGCTTTCTCAGAGAGGTCACTGAAATTAGGGGTCATCTTGCCAGAAGAGGCTGGAGACTGGTAGCCTGGAGCTGCCACAGAGGTCCCCAAGCCAAGCTGGAAGTGTCCCAGCCTCTGCCCTCACAAGGCTGAAGTGTATGAGGGTCTGGGTAAAGCATGGCTGATTGCGCTTTCAGTCTTTGGAAACTGCAATTCCAATATGATATTTGGAATCACTCTTGGTTAATCAGATGATTCAGTTTATTATCGTCCTTTCTCCCACACCCATTCCTGGGACAGACTAAGGCTCTGCCTGCCCATTTTGATGTGTGTAATTACTCTCAAATTCTGTAGCAGAGTGGGTGTGACGTTATGTATATGCTAGCTGGATTAAACACCTTCCTGGGGCAGTGGGCAGTCATGATCTGGAATCTACTTCCCCGTGGGGGAGTGGACCTCAGTACTAACTCAGGAAGACCACACTCCTGACAGTTTCCACGAGGGTTTCTCCATCTTCCCTTACTTCTGAACTCTGGTCAACCCCAGAGGCTTTGAGCTCAAAGTAGATTCCAAATGGATTTTCACTGGCATAAGTGGCGCCTGCTATTTAGCATAACGAATATAAGAAGGGGGTTCTCTTTGGAGGAATTAATGTGTATTCAAGATGCATGGTATGGCTGAAGTATTTTCCAGAACTCCCCACCCTTGCCTGAAGTGGGTATAAGAACCTTCAGGCATTTTCCCCATCTTCCTTTGGGATGGGGCTTGAGACTTGTGCCCCAAATAGTCCTTTGTCCAGCAAATGATTTGGAGGATTCTGTTTGTTGCCCACTCTGAGATTACCTCTATCCTCTCTCTTGAAAACTGTCTGGTCTGTCTGGGGTGAGAGGTCCATGGGATGTGTGGTCACACATCAAGGACAGGCAGGTGGATTTTGTGGTGCTTACACAACCAGTTGTATGGTCTGGTGTCTGCTTGCCAGTAAATGTCTGCATGGGCCGCAGGATTTGGTTTTAGATGTGCTTTCATTAGAACCTGGGAGCAAAGTTGTAGGAGAGCACCTAATTCTCAACCCCTTCCAAGGACTGGTGGTTGCCAGTAGCTACTGGAAAAAACTTAATAGGTGAGCATCATCAAATTGGCCTGTGTCAATTTACACAACTGGTTTTGCAAAAACGGGAGGGACTTTAATTACTACTCTATACGAGGTCCATTTAAGGAACAACCCAGAGAACCAACCCCCTAGATTTCACCTTACTTAGCACTGAGGCATAACTGTAAGCTTTGGAACACTCTTGGATTCCCTGTGAAGTCTGAAGCCATCTTCCCACCTAGTACCTTGTAATCAAAGAAGGAACACACCACCACAGGCCTGCCCCCCAGTGCTCCAGGACTGGTGGGATACACCCTTTCCCTAGAGAAAGAAGGCACACTTCTGCTTGGCCTATGAGGCTGTATCAGATGCCTAGCAAACTGCCTCTATAGTTCTTGTCTGCTGTCCTAACTTCCTTTGATTCTGCCCTTCTTTTGTATGGATTATGGTTCCTCCAGCTCCGTACATGGCTACTTCCTACTCATCCTGCAGGCCTCTGCCTAGATGTCACCTCCTCAGGGAAGCCTCCCCAGATTACTCCATCTACATAGGCTGTTTCCATGTCAGTCTCTAATTCCGCCCTCTGTTTCCATCACATGATTTTATAATTAATTACTAGTTTGTTTATTACTCATTGACCACCTGAACCTCCCGCCTGACTGTCTGTAATCTTTTTAAGGGCAGGAACCTTGTTCATCTTTCTCACCACCCAGGGTCTGGCACATAGCAGGGGCTCAGCACATATTTCGTGAATACAGAAAATGGCCCAGCGTGGTTTTGCTGCTATTGTGACAGAATCGATAATGAGCTACTAGGTGGGGCTCTGCTTGTGAAAATGTGTGCCTTGCTTTGAGAAAATTCAATACGGAATTGTCTCAGAATAGGGCGTGCTGACTGTGTGAATATTTGTGTTATCTTAGGGCACTGGTCCTTGACGGGGAGCCATTTGAAAGTCCAGGAAAACAGATTTACACAAGTGATCATTCTTTGGGGACTACAGATACATTTTAATTATTATTTTTTAAGATCTTATTTTAGAGAGAAAGAGTGCGAATAGCAGGGAGAAGGTGTGGAGTGGGAGGAAGAATCCCAAGCAGACTCTGCACAGAGCGTGGGGCCCGACCCCGGGCATGGAACCTGACACCAGGCTCGGTCCCACGACCTCGAGATCATGACCTGAGCTGAAACCAAGAGAGGAGGACGCTTAACTGACTGAGCCACCCAGGCGCCCCTAATTCTTTTATTGACCTCAGGAGGATGATACAGCAAGCAAGACTCAACACACTCTGACGACAAGGAAGCACAGAGATAGCCGCAGTTGACCCAATAAAACACACGTTAGATCTTCAACCATGAATCTCTGATGCAAACTTGTCATTCACTTTTCCCAAAGTAAGAGGGCAGAGAAGTTCCTCTTACTTGTCTCCGGACCATTCAGAACTACCAAAAAGAAAGATCGAAGCTAGTAAGGTCGATAAATGAGAGGGACGTTTATTCACATGAGTAAGCGATTCCTCTTTTTCCAGAAGGATTCTCTGCCAGGTTCCTTTAAACAGTTGGCTCCCCTCGTGCATTGAAAATCAACTTGCTTCACAAAAGCATTAATTTATGTGCACAATTTCAGGCCCACGTCCATTGTGAAAAGCTAACCACATCTTTCATGGGAAGCACATCTGCCTTGTTTCCCAAAGATAATTCCCCTGTTTCTTGGTTTTCTCTTCAGAATGTGGTCTCTTTTGGAGGGCAAAGTCTGTGTCTCTTGGATGTTTGGTTCTGCTTCTTGCATCCGAAACATTTTGAGAGGCCAATAAATATTTATTGGCCCTGATGAGGCAAACAAAACCAAAGAGCCATTTTCTCATATCTTTGTCACATTCTGTCCATCAGCATCTGCAAAATGTGCATCAAGAAACTCTTTACGAAGACAAAGCTTCTAGAAGGAACTGGAAAGCTCTCTGGAGCCTGGACACCACTCTTCTCCAAGTCAGTCCTCATTAATCTCCTATCAGACATTCCAAAGGCAAAATCCCTCACCCACGCCTCATTTTCAGATTCTCTCTCAGCTGCAGGGGGTGGTTTTACCCTTGGCCCCTAAAAGCAGACTCTCTATTGTAGGAGATGCTTTTGCAAGATGGGATTAATCAGGCAACAGGTGTCTCCCTATCACAGTGAAGAACTCCGAGACTAGGAGAGTTTTTATTCGCCTTCCATTACAGGCATAATAAAGCAATGGCTCTCAGGGCGTGGCCCCAGGGCCAGCAGCATCCGTATCACCTGGGAACTTACCAGAAATGCAAATTACCTGGCCCTACCCCAGACGGGCTGCAGCAGACACTCTGAGGCCAGCCACGGGGGTTTTCCTGAGCCCTTCAGGGGATTCTGAGGTCCGCTCAACTTTGACAACTGGTGTGCTAGAGGCTCAGGCTTTTCTTTGAGTGCCGAGTTTATGCCCACATCCTGGTCAAAAGCTGTCCATAATGTTCTATTAAAGATACGTGTTCACCTCATGGTTCCCAAAAGAAGCTTCGAGGACTCAAGGCCCCTGGAAGTTTGAGGGTTTTCAGCCCGTTGGATGGAGAAGAGGACACAGATGTAAGGCAGTGGGTCCACCACTCTGAGGGCACGGTGGTGTTGTCCATATCCACCTTGGTGTTCCCGCATGCCACATGCCCTCCACAAGATCGCTAAGTGCCGGCCCTCTCCTGGACGGCAGTCCCTGGGGTCTTCCAAGGCATGGGGTGCTCTGGGAGTGAGCGAAGGAGAACTGAGCCCAGAGCAAGGACCTCGAGTGCTCAGAAGCTGAGCAGCTCGCTGCTTCCGTTGGCCATACTCACTGGACAATAGCTTAGCAACCCCCATGTGCTTTGAGGCAGGGCCCAGAGTCCCTGAAGAAGGAAGGTCCTTGTCCCACCCCTCGCTCCTGCCCAGGACCAATGTCCCCCACCCCTTTCCCTTCTTTGTCACTAGCCCACGTGGCCCCCTACCTCCTCCAACTCCTTCTACCTCCTTCCAAGCAGCTCCACACCCTGACCCTACCCTCTCTCAAGCCCTGATCTTCTCTCACTTCTGGGAGTGGTGGAAAAACGCTCTCTGCCCAGCCATTTCATCTAGTATTTTGGTTGGTCTTTCTGTCTTTTAGAAACACAATGTCGGTCTTTGGGGCTGATGCAAATTCTCATGCCTGACAGTGTGGGCTGCAGAGGGGTAAAAAGGCCCTTTCATGCATGTGTGGGAGGTAGGGAGGGTGGGAATGCACCCAAAACACAAAGATTAGTACTTTGGATATAATCCCACCATGTGGTGAGTAACATTGATAGCGACCTTGAGCATACAGCATCATGAAAACATAAATTACCATAACAATGGCTCATTTCTGAATTCTACGTTTTTCTGTTGAATCAGTATCTCAAAGCGGAGAGGCTCCAATTCTCCCACAGGTGTGTGATGTCAAACCTATTTTGTGCAACTGACATGAGGGCTGTGGTCATATTTATTCCCTTGGGGTTCATGCTCAGCTCTGCTTCTGTGTGGAACACCTTCCCCGGGAAACACGCTGTGTCTCTTGAACAACGCCGTCCAGAAGGAGCAATGCATAGTTCAGAACCCATTGCGGCCTTGGGAGGCTTCTCATTCTTTCCTGGTCGCTTTCTGAAGATCTCTCTTCTCTTCCCCACTCTCCAGCTGGAGGAGCCACTTGGCGCATCTTGGCTGGTATATTTCAAGGTGCGAGATGGTTGAAGCTGGTATAGTGTAAGACCTAGCCACACAGGTGTCTCCCACTGCAATGCCGGCATTTTAAACACTAGGTCCTGCACGTCCTTTAAGGTAAATACGGTCATGACAGCACCTGGAGAGGGTTCAAGTTAATGACCCAGTGTTGAGTGAGGAAATTAAAGACAGAACAATACATTTCTGACATTTCTGTTACCTAGACAGCAGCAGCTGCAGCTTTGCCATCGCACGCAGAAAATAAAGAACCTTTCTCCTCAGAAGAAATATTCAGAGGGAGGATCTCTTACTTTGCATTTAGAAATGTGTCTCCAGCCTCTTTCCTGGGGCAATGCTGCCGACGTGGTGACTTGGTAGAAGACACCTTCCACCTCCAGTGGGTGCTCGAGCTAATGAAAGTCACCACTATTTACTCAACTCCTGAGAAGCCTGGAGCTCCAATTAGCCGCTATTTGAAATGCAGCCGGAGGAAGGTGAGCTAGGATACGGCAGGACCACACGTGCACCTGCCTAGCTCAGGCACCATTAATGAGCTTAGAGGGACAGAGGAAAACAAACAAACAGACAGTATTTCTGCACTGGTCATCCCTCTTTTTTTTTTTTTTTCTTTAACAATGAATTCTCTAGCAGGTAAAGGAGTTGTGAATTTGACAAGTTGTTTTGAACGCTATGAGAATCCAGCTGCGGAAAATTACCGCGGTGCCTTCTCTGCCTTTGTTTGGCTGCATGGTCCAGGCAGAGGACTCTAGCTGCCGAGCAGCTGGAGGCCAGACCAGACGGAGGGGGGTGGGGGACACCTGGAGGGTAGGACGCAAGACAGGTCATACATTCCCCCCCCCGCGCCGTGCAAAAGTGCCTGGATCACCATTTCTGTCTCAAAGCTATTGCCAAGGCAGTTTCTCCAGGTCCCAAGGGTGTTTACAAAGGTCCAGTTATAAATTACGAGAGTTGATTCTGCCGTTGATAAAAGAGTCGGAGGCTGCAGGTCCGTGACTGCCTCATGGGAGGGCCTGGAGGGAGAATCGTTGGCAAACGCTCCGATAATAAAATATGCAGCCTCTTGATGCTAAGAAGCTAAACATCAGCTCTCGGGGATGTATCCTGTCAGTAAACAGATTTATACTGGGGTCACCGGTGCTCCCCAGAAACAGGTTTTTTTTCCACAGCCACATCAGGGGGCAGTGTGTTAGCCGAGAAGAAGGCAGTTTGTCTTTGCTCCGTCTTCCCTCGTGCACTGTGCGTTCGCAGCAATCAACAGCCACGGACTGCCCGCCCCTATCATGCTCAGGAACCATGCTAGACATCGCTCCATGTGGCATTTATCTGTAGAGACGCAGAGTCAATCACTTGGGTCTTCACAGTAGACCCAGATGGGAACCCCACTTCTGCAAGTGAGGATCAGAGACCTCACTCAGATCAGGCTCTGAGCTCTGGCTACTCTACCTTTCTTAGATCTAGATCTCTGAAGAGTCTGCACAGCGCCAGGATGAAGGGCAGCACTTCAGGAATATGTTGGCAATGGGAGGAAGGCAGGCGCAGGTGGGCGTGCACGCGAAGGGGCAGGAGTCCTCCCAAGGCCCCCCTCCCCTCCCAAATCACGCAGCACAGCTGGACATACCCACCGTCTTGGCGCTAAGCCGGAATGAGGCTCAGCTTCTGACCGGTTTGTGCGGGGAGCCAAGAATATCAGTGGGGCGTGACGCTGATCTTGTCACTGACGCGGCCCACATCCCCCAGCTCCGGGGGCCCGAGAGAGGTGATGCAGGTGACTAGTAGGCTGGCTCATGTCCAACGTAGCTATGACACTTTTTGGGGGGAAAATCTTCCAAGTTTCCTATATCTGGGTAAGAACAGGTCACTTAATTGTCCAGAAACTCGCTATCCCCTGCGCGGTCCCCACAAGATTTGAACCCGGGACACTGGATGGCCTCAGTGGAGATGTAGGCATGACATTTTATTTTCCATGTGTGTGTTCAGAGGGCTCCTGAGAGTCATACAACAAATAAACCACACTTAACTGCCAACCCCTTGCCCCAGGCTCTCATGAACGTGTTCTCCACAAACTTCCCACTGTAAAGGATGATGTTTAGATATCTCGTCTTTGAATGGGAACAGCTGCAAGGGACCAGCAGCCGGCTTTAATGAACAGATGTGTATTTCTAGAGAAATCAATTTTCCTTTTTATTATTATGTCACCAAATTTGGTTTATTTCCAAGCAATTTACATTTGCAGCTATGACTCGCTTATGAACTCCCAGTAAAATCTGTGGCCTCCAGGTAGAGAAATTCATCTCGGCAAAAAAGATCTGCTAAGCGATGCAAAATTTTTAGTTATTATTATTATTAGCAACTCGCCGGAAGAGGAGAAATCAACACTTTACAGCCTCTCGGCAGTACCGGACACGTGTGCAGTCCCATTGGGGGACGACTTTTTGTTTTGAGTTAGTCCATCAAGTTTTATATTTTTAACCCAACTGGGGCAAGCTTGGTCCTCAAGGGATGCTGGGTAATGTCTAAAGACCGTTTTGATGGTTACGACTGGGCGGTGTTACAGGCATCCGGTGGGTAGAAACCAGGGATGCTATTAACATCCTACAATGTACAGCCCAGCCCCAAACGTCAGTAGTGTTGAGACTGCAAAACCTTGCTGTTAATGAGTTGAATTGTGTCCTGAAAAGATATGTGGAAGTCTTAACCCCATACCTCAGATGCAACCTTAGTAATCTGGAAGAGGCAAGGAGGAATCCTTCCCTAGAGGCTTCGGGGGAGCACGGCCTGCTGTCACCCCAGTTTCAGACTTGGGGCTCCAGAACTCTGAGGGAATTAGCTTTGTTTCAAACCACCCACTTTGTGGGACTGGATGATGGCAGCCCCTAGGAAACTAAGGCACTCCCTTTAAAGGAGTGAAGCTTTCTTTTCCTTAGAATGATAATTGTGATATTTTCTGAGGAACATCTACTGTTTCCTCATTCTGCCTCTCTACCCCAGACGCTGTTATCCTGAGTAACTCTGTGAGGAAGGCATCACTATCCTCATTTTGGAGATGAACAAAAACAACAGCATTTGTTCAGAGCTCTCTTGTGCCCGCCCCTCTGCTGTGTGCCGCAAACATCGCCTCGTGTGATGGTTCAGGGACCCCAGGACACGGCTGTGATGGTCACTCCCATTTTGCAGTGGAGGAAACTGATGCACGGAGAGGTGGAGTGTATTCCCCAGGTCCCACGGGTGGTAAGTGAAGGATATTTCAAACCCAGAGAGGCTCTAGAGCCCTCACTTGTAACCACATACTCTCAGGCTTTGAAGTGTCTGAGGCTAAAAGACCCACGAAGCTCCTGCGACCAGTCAGTGCCAACCCCGTCTAGCCAAACTCCACAGTCCTGTTAACAGCACATCTCTAACAAAGAGAGCTTTAATGTAAAGCAGTTCCTGAACCACATCTCACTGGAAAAAGGTTCTGGGGCAAAATAAGAACAGAATCCATGCATACCATAGCCTTCTCCTTGAGATTCAAAAAAAAAAAAAAGAAAGAGAAAGAAAAAGAAAGTCATTACTAAAGGCTCTGATAAGTCATTTAGATGATATCATTCAGATGATAAGTCATCTAAAAGTCATTACTTTCATTCATCATCATTCAGATGATAAGTCATCTGAAAGTCATTACTAAAGGCTCACCAAACAAAACCCTGAAAACTTATTTGTTGTGTTTAATTCAGTGGTTTCCAATTACTTGACCATAGAAACCTTCTTGTAGGGCCCTGTTGATATCTAGAGCAGAGAAAAGCAAAATTTTTCTCCAAAGACCCAGTAAATATCTTAGGCTTTTTTCGGGCCTCACATGGCAGGTCTCAGTCCCCCTAATTGTCCGGTTTTTCTTTTTACACCCCTTTAAAAATGTAAAAAACCGTCCTTAGCGTGAGGGTTATAAACACACCAGTTGCTGGCTGGATTTGGCTTGTTTGCTGATCCGTCCAGAGGGATCAGAGTGGAGACACATGAGTAGAGGGCAACTTTTGGGTTATTCTTTCACTAGGATTTCACTTGGATTATTATTTTTCGCGAGGACAGGGCTGAGAAATCCACACCAGAAATCCAGGAACAGAAGCCTGAAGCTCTGTGCATTATCCCAGTGTTCTTTCCATGTAACACATGAGGAAAGAGAAAAGTCTGAGCAGTAAATTGTTTTGCGTTGTGTTTCCTTGGTTGGAGGGAAGATGACTCACAGCCAGAAGGTGGGTGGACGCGAGCCGACACAGAGCTCCGTCTGGACTGTTGCACCTGCTCGGGCCTTTACAACGTCCTTCTACCCGTGAGGTGGGAGACGTGGGTGTTCGAGCATCATCTCAACGTTATGCAGATGATTTTCTGTCTACCAGGCGAAGGTGGATGCTTGCCAAGAGTAGCATATAGAGATTTCAGAGTCCCAACTGCCAACCTTAGCAAGATAATGAGGATTGGGCTCCGGATTGGATTTCCTTTAAAAATGCAACCATGGCTCCCTGGAGTGAAATGCTGGGGGCCTTCTGGAGCCAAGGTGCCCGTTCTTGGAGATCTATATTTAGAGGGAGTTGCTTCTTTGTAGGAGGAGGAATGATGTAGGATGCATCATAGGCCTGGAGGCAAGACCTGGAATTCTGATGTGAGCTCTGCCATCGCTCCGTCGAGGGACCTCATGGAGGCTGAGCCCTCTTTCCATGTCAGTTTCTGTCTCTGTAAAGTCTCTCCAAAGGATGAAAGAGAGACAAATGAGATACACATAGTAGTAAATGTGTGGCAGGGATACATGGCAGAATGACAAAGAACACATGCTGTGGAGTCACAGTGAATCTGGATTTGCATTTCCTAGCTGTGGGAACTTGGGGGAAATGATTTAGCCTTTTAGAGGCTTGGCTTCCCCATCTATGAGATGGGGATAATAATTCTGATCTTAAAGCCCTGATGGGGGAATGAAGCTACAATAGTCTATGTAGAAAGGCTAGAACAATGCCTGGCGGGTAGTGGATACATTGTATCTTAGACTCATGGAGCCACACTGGCTGCAGTAAACAGACTCAGATCCGCTGCTGTCTTCCCCCCTTTTCTGTAATCCCTTCCCCTTGAGTGTGGGGGGCATCTGTGACTCTTCTCCCTAACAAATTTTTTTTAAAGATTTTATTTATTTATTTGAGAGAGAGAGAGAGAGAGAGAGTGTGAGAGGGGACAGGTTATATTTTGCCCTAACAAAATATGGCAAAGGTGATGAAATGTCAATTGCATAATTATGTGGCATCAGAGGGCAACATCTGACTGGCCAAGTGTCTCTGTCTTGCCAGCTTTGAAGAAGTAAGCTGCCGTGTTGTGTGCACTGCCTATGAAGAAGAAGGTCATGTGGCAAGGACTGAGGGCAGCCCCCCAACCACAGCCAGCAAGAAACTGAGGCCACGGGTCCAGTAGCATGCAAGAAACTGAAAAACTGAATGCTGTCCCTGTCCACAGCCACGTAAAGATCCCTGTCTGATCCGGCCATGTTTTTCCAGTCTAAGTTGCATACAGTGAGACGCATAGACATTAAATGTACGATTCGATCCATTTTGGCAAATGCATACACACATGGCCCCAGAAAGCTCCTTCTTGCTTCCACTCGGTCACCACCTTCCTGACCCAGAGAAATCACAATTTGATTTTTAATCCTATTGATTAATTTTGTCAGTTCTGAAATGTCATAGAAATAGAACCATACAGTTGGAGCTCTTTTGTGTGTGGCTTCTTTTACGCTTCACGGGATACGTCTGAGATTCATCCTTATTGCAAATCAGTGGTTGGTTGGTTGGTTTCTGTTTGGGGTTTTATTGTTGTTGCCCTGTAGTATTCCATCATATGAATACACCAGAGTTTACTTATCTGTTCTCTTGTTATTAAATATCTGAGTTAATTGTTTTGAGCTATTATGAATAAAGCCGCCCTGAACAGTCTTGTACACTAAATTTCGCAGACACACATTTGCATTTCTTTTTGGTAAATACCTAGGAATTGCTGGATTATAGGATCGATGTATATTTGACATTTTAAGAAAATGCCCATTTTCAAAACTGATGCTATCATTTCATACTCCCACCAGCAAGGTGTGGGTGTTCCAGCTGATTTATATCTTTGCCAACATTTGACATGGTCAGTCTTTTAACTTTAGCTATTCTAGTAGGTGTAGAGTAGTATCTCATTTTAGTTAAATTTGCCATTTTCCTGATCACTACTGATGTTGAGCCCATTAATATGTCCTTCTCAATCATTTATATACTTTCTTTTGTGAACAGGTTGATCTCTATTCGAGTGTTTTGCTCATTTTTTAAAATTGAGTTGCTTGTCTTTTTATTAATGAACTGTAGAAGTTCCTTCCACATTCTGAAGGAGTCCTTTGTCAGATATAGATATCTTGAAAATTTCCTCTTAACTCACGGATCATCTTCTCATTTTCTTAGTGATGTCTTTTGATAAGAAAAAGATTTTGGGGTGCCTGGGTGGCTCAGTTGATTAAGCAACTGCTTTTGGCTCAGGTCATGATCCTGAAGTCCAAGGATCGATTCCCACATGGGGCTCCCTGCTCAGAGGGAAGTCTGCTTTCCCCTCTGACCTGTCCCTTCTCATGCTCTCTCTCTCTCTCTCAAATAAATAAATAAAATCTTAAAAAGAAAGAAAAAGATTTCAATTCTCAGTATAACTTACCAGCCTTTTTCTTTTACCTTTTTGTGTTTTCTGTGCCCTATCCAAGTGATCTTTGCCTAACGTGAGGGGGTGGAGATGTTTTCTGATGTTTTCTTCTAAAAGCTCTGCAGTGTGTAGCTTTATATTTGGCTTGTAATCTCTCTCAAATTCAATTCTATGTGTGGTAGAAGGTAGGGAGTAAGGCCCTTGCCCCCACGATATCCAGTTCTCACACTGGTTGTTGAACCTCCTTGAAATGCTTTAAGTCTCAGCCCTCCGAGAGGCACAAATTCATTATAAAATCATGCTGTTCCAGGGGCACCTGGGTGGCTCAATCAGTTAGGCATCCGACTCTTGATTTCAGCTCAGGTCATTATCTCAGGGTTGTGAGATTGCGCCCCGCATTGGGCTCCCTGCTCAGTGGGGAGTCTGCTTGGATTCTGTGTGCCACTCCCCCAGCCCTCCCTGAATAGCTCGCAAGTGTTCTCTCTCAAGTAAATAAATCTTTTTTAAAAATGAAAAAAAAGATGCTTTAAGTCTCATCAACCATACATCCCTGTATCTGTTTCTATTTCTGGACTCTGGTCTTCCAACAATGTCGCACTGTCCTGATGACTGTAATTTTACAGCAAGTTCTGAAGTCACAGGGAATCCATTCTCTAACCTTGTTTTGTTCTAGCCATTCTGTTCTAGCCATTCTGCGTCACCTGCATTTCCAAGTACATTTTATAATCAGCTTACTTATTCCCCGGGGGAGGGGGGAGGAAGCCAGCTAAGATATTGATCAGGAAGGGTATTATTTACAGATTAATTTAGGAAAAAGATGATACCTTCACTACAGTGAGTCTTCCAACCCCAAACAGGCTCTATCTCTATGCTTGTTTTGTTCTTTGATTTCCATCATTGATGTTATCTAGATGTTAATGCAAAGATCTTGACATCTTTTCAACATTTATCCCTAAGCACTTTGTGGCTTGGGATGCTATTTTAATTCATTAGTTGCTGTCTATTGACTTGTAGCCTGTGATGTTGATAAATTCGCTTAGTAGATCTGGTCGAGTGTTTGGTAGATTCCTTAGAATTTTCCACACATAAAATAACGTTGTCTGCCAGGATAGCTTAGCTTCCATCGTCCCTATTGTTATGTCTTTGTTTTCCTGCCTTCCTGTACCAGCTAGGACTTCCGGTAGTGATATAAGCTGACAGTCCTGGATTTGTCTCCATCCTTAGGGAGAGAGTGCTCACTGTTTCAACAATAAATATGCTTTCAACCACTAAATGTCCGTAGATGCTCTGTAACTGACTGATGAAATTTCCTCTATTCCTAAGCTTTGTAAAATATTTTTAAAATCATGAATGGGTGTTCATTTTTGTCGGACGCTTTCCCTCCAGCTAGTAAAAAATTACATTATATTTATTATATTATATATTATATACAATGTGTTAATATCATGAATTTCATTAAGTGATGTTCCATTTGCTAAGTAACCTTTGCATTCCTGGGAAAACCCCCAACCAGTCATGATACCTTATCCTTTTTAATATATTGATTTGTAATCTTATCTTCTAATGTCTTTGTTTGGTGTAATTTTTCATTTATTTGCCTATTTGCCTAAAATGTGTTCGTCAGCTTCCTGAAGCCTGGAATCATGTCTCTTTGGACCACCTTTTTTTTTTTTTTCCCATCCCTCACAGGCTGAGAATGTAATAATAGGTTGTTGGATGAATTAATGGGTTGATGAGTGAATACATAAATTATTTCTGGTCATAATATGTGAAACGTGCTTTATAAGCATTCAAGCATAAGGCATACACAAATATGGGTTTAGTAGTGATAGCAGAATTAGGGCTATATTGGTGCTTTTTATAGGGCTCAGAGTATGAGGAACCAATGTCACTGTCGTAAAGGAATTTAGAATCAAGAGGCCATACCCCGGTGGACTCCAGGAAGACCCTATTATATTCTTTCTTCTACCTAAAGGGCCTTTTAATGCTCTGTCACTCCTCTGAAGCTAATAAAAACTCAAGGCCTTACTATTTACTCTCACAAATGTTCAATACCCTCTTTCCTACAGCAGAAAAAAATGCTACTGATCTGATTCCGTGCCTAATTGCACATAACCACGGACCTCTACAGACATATAAAAATCCTCTTCACAGCCGAGGATGTTAGAGGCGTGACACCGAGGACCAACAAAACTTTCAGGGATGTATAAAAATGTCCGAGATCTGAAAATATGCTGTGGCTTCAGCGTAGAGAGAGAAAGGCCAAGGAGAAATAAATACCTATGCATCTGTGAAGTGCCCCTGAAATACCCAATTTCACTAAATGTTCAATGTCCCATCCAAAATTCTCAGTACGTCTGAAAATAATTTGTTTAGGGTCCCCCCCCCCCCCACGTAAGAAGAATTACTGCGTATATATGATTCCCTAAGAGAACATAGCTCGTCTTACGTCAAACTAGCTTCTGGTAGCCAACGAATCTCAAAAGCTTCAGAAGTTACAATAGTTCTTACAAAATTTATGTAGACCGACATTTATTATGCATACGATCAGGCACTGGTCAGAGTGGTGTGATGTGGGGCATGCGTAGGAAGTAAGAGAGCTTCCTGTCAGCCTGCTCGTGGTTTGGGGGAAATGGGACATACATAGTTTTCCTGGATCTATTCTCTTCAGGAATGATGGGACTTCCCTCTGCTTGTTGAGATCGGGTCTTTGGTTCTATTATTATTATTATTACTACTACTACTACTATTATTATTCTATTCTATATATATATATTTTTTTTTTTTTTTTTTTTGAGAGGGAGAGCAGAAGATGGGCAGCGGGAGAAGGAGAGAGCGAATCTCAAGCAGGCTCCACATCCAGCATGGAGTCCAACGCGGGGCTCCATCTCATGACCCTGAGATCATGACCTGAGCCAAAACCAAGGGTCGGGCTCTCAACCAACCGTCCCACCCAGGAGCCGCTGGCTCTACTGTTTTAGAAGTAAAATGTAAATTTCCAAAACAGGAAAGAATGTTTCCATTCTTCAGGCCCATTTTAGTGTCAGGGAAATGCTAAGAACCTGGCATTTTGCACGCCAGAGAGACTGGAGGCTAAGGTGCGGGGATGGTGCAGGTCTCCTCACAACTTCAAGGTCAGGAGACGGAGGCCGCTGCCTGGATGAGGGACCGGGCCAGGGTCTGGTCCACTCCTACGCTGCTTTTTTTTTTTTTTGACAAACCGGTCTTAGCATCTGCTCAATCAAACCAGGTTGCCCAAACCTGTTCCTTGCCATCGAGCACAGCCCCCCCTACGGCCCAGTATTCGCAAGACTCCTGGTGCTGGAAGGTGTCAGAAGTGCAGGAGCAGCTGCTACCTGTAGGCAGGTGTCTGCCAGACGTCACAGAGGACCGGAACACTGGGCAACGTTACTCCAATGTGAACTGCAGGGCTGGCCTCCGGATGGGCTGACACAGAACCTTGGGAGGAGGGGCCGAAAATGCGCATTCTTAGCCCCTCTGCTGGGTGGCTCTGTGAAGCGGTCCTGGGTGACCAGTGTCCTAGACCTACTCGAGCTCCACACTGTGCACACCTGGTGCCAATTCTTGGATGTGGGGAGCCCTTCTGCGCATGATAGGGTGTTGAGTGGCTTCCCTGGCCTCTCCCCACTAAAGGCCCGGAGCATCCTGTGTCTCCTCCCTCCCCATCATATGACAACCAAAAAGGTCTACAGATACTGCCACATGTCCCCAGCGGACAGATCCTCTCCCCCACGGTTTCAGACCACTCTGTGTTATTAGAGAGGATGATGGCGATAATGAAGGACCCAGGCGCTGAGCCAAGCACTCAGTACACCCATCCTGTTTAGTCCCCACGATTTCCATCACTGTTTTTTAGAAGATTCAGAGCAGACTCCAAGAATTTAAACACTTTTCTCAAGGTCACGGGCAATTAGTGGCCACAGCATGAATCTACCTCTGTCTAACACCAAAGTGAATATTGGGGTGAGCCTGACCCAGAGGGGCAACCCTTGTCCTTGACTCGAGGTTCTTCCCACGCACGTGTCCGTCACAGCTTCACAGCACATAAGGGCTCTGACGCGTCCCCTCCACCAGGGCGGTACGCTTAAGGCTGGCCTTACTCCTGCATCCCTTGGTCGCCTCTTAGGTTCTGATCTTAGACCAGTCTCTTCTCTGACCCTAAGTGTGCCCTACTCATTTCCACTCTGGGGCTGTTTCACCGAGGGGTCTCAAACTCGAACGTCCCCAGGCTCTGGATGGCAAAATCAAAACACAAGGTGGGCTCAGTGCAAGAGGGTCAAGGGCAACCAATCTCGCAGCCTCATCTGGGGAGACTGTGGGAATGGTGGGGGCTGAGGCAAGTTAGAGGCCACCGCCTCTCCGTCTGGCCCTGCGAGAATGTATGTGAACTGAGATTGCGGGAAACTGGGATAATAGGTAGAGCACCCATTTTTAAATCTTGGTAGGTCATTCAGGTTAAAAACAAACAAACAAACAAACAAAACAAAACAAAACAAAACAAAACAAAACAAAAAACCACCTGTGGCCTCCCTGTGGGTTGAATCTGTGTTTCCACTGTCTGGCCAAATCTCCTTTCTAAGACTTTTCTGCATTTACCGAGTCCTTCCCATCCTTCCAGGCTGGGTCCGGGGCTCACGACCACACACGCCTCCTGGGTCTCTCCCGGCTCCTGTCCAGCAAACCATCGGCACTTGCACCCCACGCCCCGGCCCCCTGGCCCCGTCTGTGCTTTCATTTGTCCTTCATCCCACGCATGCTTTCATCTCATCTCCCTCATAATAATCTAAGTTGCAGGAAGGGATAAGGCTGTGCCTTATGTTTTCTTTTGAATTCCTTACAGCCCAGCACAAAGCTCACCACACAAAACACACAGGTAACTGTCCAGTTGGACTGAATAACAATCCTTCCTCAGAGCCAAGCCCGTTCTCTCTTGTGTTGGGACATAAGCCTGCTTCCTCTCCTTAGTCCTCTGCACTCTGTAGGGGATCTGGATATAGAACCCTCCAAGCACTTAAAATCCATACTCTCCTCGTTCCTTAGCCTTCTCTCTCTCTCTCAGTTGAAAGCTCCCAATATTTTGAAACCGTATGAGACCGTGCACGTTGATTTGCTCTGCTTTGGCGGGCGTTCAAAAGCTGGAACCCTGTACACACATTTCATTCCATTGCTTCCTTTTCGCTCCCTAACTTGGAAAAGGGAAAAATACAGAATATTCCACTTTTCTCATTCTTCTTGAACTAAAGCGATAGATTTCAGAGGTGTACAAAATGAAGATCTTTTTGTTGATCGCGTCTTGGATGCAGAGAGATGGCCAACATCCCAATACTCCCCAACCAACTGTCAGCAGCCATTTAGATTAGCATCGCTGGGGAACGCTCCAGGCAAATGCAAATTTATTTATAAATAGGGCTTTGGCTTAAAATCCCCGTGGTCTCTGGTAGGTAGGAGCTATGTGCAGTTTAATTTTTAACTTTTCTTGTTGAGAAGTAGTACGTGCTTGTCGTAGAAACTTTAGAAGATACAGATTTTCAAAGAGAAAATAAAAATCATCTGTAATCTGACTACCAGAGAACTGTTTTTTTTTTTAGACACACACGTAGTATAGGTATAATGTACAATATATAATATATGATATATATATATTCACACACAATTATTTATGCAAATGGAATAATTTTATACATCCTCTTTCAAAAATTGCTAAGCAGTCAGAATTTTGTGGTTTTATGTAACAGAAGCCAACTCTGGCTAATGAAACAAAAAGGAATATATTGGAAAGATACCAAGAAGGCTCAAAGATTCAAATACCAATTTGAATAATCAGGTCTGGAGAAGCTGGGGTCAAGTGAATTTTGGAATCTAGGTAGCAGGACAGACTCTTCCGAGTGCTTCAATCGGGAAAACCCAGCTGTAATTCCACTGGCATCATAACATTCCACTCGAGAACTGAATTTATGGGAAAGGGGGTCTAATTGGCCTAACTGGGTCCCATGCTTGAGCTGCTGGTATAGTTGCTCAGGTTGTACACTGCACAACCCTTGGGAGCATGTTTACATGGTAGTTAAGGGTTGTGCAATGCCCAACCAAAAGAACCTACATGGTGGCTTTATACAGGTAAGCCCATCCGAAATAACAGCTCCCTTCCCAAGTCTCTGGGTTGAGGGCAGGGAAGTTCCCAAAGCAAAGGGAAGCTGGGGTCAGCCATCTATAGAAGGAAGAAATGTGGGACAGACAAAAACAAAAGACATCCACTACATCTTTTTTTCCTGAACGTATTGTCTCAAAGGCACCCTTGATGTAATACAATATTTTCCCTTAGCAGTTTTTTTGGAGGTGGAGGGTAATAGTCTATGATATGGTTACATCATACTTTATTTAGTATAATTAGACATTTTGGTCTCTTTTGATCACAGCTTATTCCCACCCCCTAGGATAGTCCCTAGCACAGAGTAGATGCCTAATAAATATCTGTTGAATTAATTTGTGTCTGAATCGTTTGCTATTATACAGCGCTACGATAGAGAGCTCACGGGGAGATCTCAGTATGCACTTCCAATTATGTCTAATGGAGTGACCAAGTTGCCCTGGTTTGCCTGGTGCTTTCGGAAGGTCCTGTGCCCCAGCACCGCCTCGGTCCTGGGTGAACTGTGTCACCCTATAAAGGATTCTACACTCACTTCCAAGGTGGGGTTCTTCTCCCACATCATTAAGCAGCCCTCCAACACCAGCTGGGTGTCTTACCATTCAATTCCATTCTGACACCATCTACCTGGGGAGAGCACCAGATCCCACGGGTGAAGGGTTCAGTCTCCCAAGACTGTCCCCCGCCCCACCACCCACCACCCTTCAGATGCCAATCACAAGTTCAGCTTATCACCTGTGCTTCCCCCCCGGACTGGTTATAGATTGTAGGTTCTAACACTGCCCCATGCCCCCTGCCGGGGTTTTTCACTCACTTCGTCCCTGGTTTATTATAAAAGGATCTAGCTCAGGAACAGCCCGATGGCAGAGATGCAGAGGGCAAGGAGCTCCCATTCCCTTCCTCTAGGAACCCCACAGGCTCACGCACCCAGAAGCTCTTCAAACCCTGCCCTTTTGAGTTTTGACGGAGGCTTCACATACAGGTACCATTGATCGAATCTTTGGTCAATGGCTACTGAGTCAACCCCCGACTCCCTCCCCTCAGAGGGTGTGCGGGGACTTGACTGAAAGTTCCAGCCCTCTGATCACAGGAGTGGTTCCCCTGGCAACCAGCCCCCACCCTTAGGGGCCTTCCAAAAGCCACTCCATTAACATAGTAAGACCTATCCCTGTGGATCTAGTAAGGGAAATTCCAAGGGTTTTAGGAGCTCAGTGCCAAAAAAGGGGGCATATATTTCCTGTTATTAATCATAACATCGTGCCCTACAATCTAAGTAAGCCTTCTCCGATCTGAGCCCTGGAGGTCTTACCTTGCTGATGGTGTGGGGAAGTAAAGAAAATTCACCCCCACGAGAAGAGAAGCCTTCCCAAAGCTCTGAGCATCTACTCCAGGCCATGCCCTCCATCCCTCCTTCTCTGCGCCGCCCACTTCTTCTTCTGCTGTGCCTTCCCAGGGGGCAGTCACAGGGGAGGGACGAGAAAGAATCTCAGGGCAAAAGGCAGGGTGAGGGGCGGCCCAGTTTGAGGTTATGAATCATCCTTAGTCAATCCTGAAAGGTCCTCCCTGTAACTGTGTGACCCAATTGTGTCACTGGAGAACATTTAGCGCCAAAGCATTTCTTCCTCTGCCTTGGGCATAGACCAAGGTCGGCGTACCCCTTGTGGGGGCAGGGATGAGCCCCACGTGGCAGGAAGTCGCCCTGGGGAGGGTCACCTGGGGGCCAGGATCCACCAGGAGGAAAAACCGTGTGATGTACTCCCACTTCCCAGAGCTTCACTGCAGGAACCTTCCAGTGCCCGATGTCAAGTGCCACACTCTCTCCATGTACGCTCCTTCTGAAAATTCACCTTCTATTTTTATCAAAATAACACACGTACGGAGTTTTTCAAAGCCAAACGGTGCCACAGGCTTATGAGACATTGGCAGCCTCCTGACCCTCACCTCTGTTGACAACAAGACAGCAGGTCCAAAATGGAGCCATTTAGGCTAAGCTCCTCATCACCGAACTGAGACGTCCTTACAGTTCCTGCTCTCCCCGAAATGGAATCTAAGGCCGGTCCATCAGGAATCGCCTGAGCAGCACGTGTTAGGTACCTGCCTGCTGGGCCTGGCATCCCCTCAAGGAGACTCACTTTGCCACAACTACACTGCTCGTTGGCCCCATACAACTTCCTTGTCCCCACTCCCCTCTGCACACAAGTCTTTGATTTTGGACAGTTCCTTGGAGCTCCTTTCTGTCCGCCGGATTGGATGCTGCCCATTCCAGTCACCTTTGGCTCAAATAAACTCTTAAAAATTGTAGTATACGTACTGACAAAGTGAGCAAAGCGCTTAAAATTTGTAATAGGCCTCAACTTATCTTTTAAGACTCCTCATTCCTGATTCAGCCTTGCCTGAGACAACCTCTTTCTGAGCACGGAAGGATTTCTCTCCGTGGTCATTGCTATGGTTACAATTCACATGTTTATTCTTCCACTTGTTGGTTTTGATAATGTAAGTGTTGCTTCGCACAGCGATGCTCCAAGGGTGGTCCCTGGGCCTCAGGCTGCAGCAGAGGCACCTGGGAACTTAGTGGAAATGCAGATTCTTGGGTCCCTTCCAGACCTGCTGAATTACAAGCTTCGGGGGACACCTGGAGTTTGGTTACCTCTGGTCTCATGTCTGCCTGCTGCAGATATAAACCAAAATGTCTTTTTTTTCCCCTTAACCTGGTAAGAGTTTTTGTCGCTTAAGAGTGCTGAGCAACAGGGACGCTATTAACATTTTCTTCCCTGCACTGGCCCTTACAAAGTAGATTCACTTAGCACTGGCTATTCCCTTCTAGAAGTGTCCCATTTTTGGTGAGACATTTCCTGACCTCCCTGAGTAACATGACTCTCTCCTCCCACTCTCCAGCTGCCTATCCTGTTTTATCTTTTTTTTCCCCATAGCACTCATGGTAGTCTGACATATTATACATTTTAATCCATCCCCTCTCCCTCCCTCCCTCCCTCCCTCCCTCCCTCCCTCCCTCCTTCCCTCCCTTCCTTCCTTCGTTTTCTTCCTTCCTCTCTTTTTTGAGTTCTATATTCTTTCCATTGCAATAAAAGTTGCTTGAAGACATGAATTTTTTTGTTTGTTTTGTTTTCCTCTGGCCCCCCGATACCTAGACCAGCACTATTCTCTAGAAATGTAATGCAAACCACATATGTAATTAAAAATTTTCTAGGAGCCACATTAAAAAAGTAAAAAGAAACAGGTGGGATTAATTTTTTAAAGCTTTTATATATTTATTTGAGAGAGAGAGGGAGAGAGAAAGAACCTGAAGCAGACCCCGCACTGATCGCAGAGCCCAACGTGGGGCTCAGTCCCAGGACCGTGAGATCACGACCTGAGCCAAAACCAAGAGTCAGATGCCCAACTGCCTGAGCCACCCAGGTGCCCTGGTGGGTTAATTTTAATAGCATTTTTAATTTGAGAGAGCATACTGAAAATATGATTTCAACCTGTAACCGACGTACAAAATCATGGAGATTCTTGTTTTCATGCTATGACCCCGAAGTCTGACGTTTTTTATAATGCTGGCACAACTCAGTGAGGACCGGTCCCATCGCAAGTGCTCAGTAGACGCGCGTGGCTGAGGGCTACTATCATAGATAGCACAGGGCTGGGTAGAACCTAGGTCCCTGGTGTCCTCCAGTAAATACTTGATGGAAGATGGAAGTAACAAGTGAATAAAAGAACAAATACTCCTTCTCTGGAGGTTAGAATGTTCACAATTTGCAGGGTGACATCCTGGAATGTGATCCCACTGGCTTCAATTGAAGGACAAACTTTCTGGTTGAACCCCAGAGGGCAGGGTTCTGCTTTCAGATCCATCCTTTAGCAAGGGAGAGAACATCTGAGTTGGAGCAAACTCAGGCACCGGTCCTGATGTAACACAGCCACCGAGGTTAAGGTATGGAGATTTTAAAAAACAAAATGGCACCCCAATTTCTTTGCATGAAAATGTTGTAATGTATTTTTAATTGGATGAGCTCTCTGAAGGAGACGAAAGGGAAGTGGCTGCCTGCCAGTGTTAAGTGTCTCAAAATGGGTCTCAAAATCAATTAAAGCTAAAACTAATTAGCAGAGGAATTAATTGAAAGGGAGATTAAAAAAAAAAAAAGTTCCATTGGTTTCCAAATTCTTTTGTGACAAAATTCAGTTTGTGGTTCCAGTGTAAATCAATACATATCAAACATGGTTCTCAAAAGTAGGGTTGCTAGGACTGAAATGATGATCCCTTTCGAGGGCAGCTCGCTAATGGTTCTGAGGTTTTCAAAGCAGGGCGCATACACAGCGTGGTGCCACACGGAGACAGGAAACCCCGGAGTCAGCGAGACTCAGAAGACTGTCACGGAGATCCATCACCACATCTGCATTGGCTGACCTTCATATCAATAGCTCTTAACCAAGGAAAAATTATCTTTCATTCCTGCAATCAAGCACTTCAGTGCAAAGCAATTTCCATTTATTTGTGCCAATTTTCCTAAATTGCTCAAGTGTGGCAGAGAAATGTATGAAGTGGACTCAAATAGTCTTTCTGATCTTTTTCCTCGACATTCTCGCCTATCCCACCCCCCGCTGTCGAGGCTATCGCAAATCTCGGGCTTTGACTTCCCTCAGAAGAGAGTGTTGGGTACAACATGGCAGGTGCCAGCCAAGGACGAGGGGGTCTAGCAGACGTGAGCTCATTAAAAAGCACTCTGATGACGACAACCATGGCTCCCTGGATTTCTCGCTGGTCTGCCCTCATTACAGAGGGTTCCTGAAAGTGCCCTCTCCTTTCTCATTTCTTCGAGAGTCCGCTTCCTCTGCCAACCTCCCTCTGCCCTAGCGCTCCTCATTGACTTTTAGCGTTCCAGTGACAGATGCTATTTGGGGCCCTTCCTGTGTCAAGCATGGGGCTGAGCGCTCATTGTGAATTTTCCTGGAGCACTCGTTCATCGAGGGCCTACCATGTGCAGGGCACTGTTCTAGGCACTGAGGAGATCGCCGTGAGCAGAACCAACGGACATCCCTGCCTTCACGGAGCTGACGTACCAGTCAGGAAATGCACACAATAAAGGAGAACAGTATACAGACTATTGGGAAGGGGTCAGTGCCAAGGAGAATGCAGCAGGACAAAGGGACAGGAAGTGGTAGCTGGGGGAGGTGGGTGGGTTGAAAGTCTAGATGGGCCTTGAGGGGAGGCCTTCTGGGTAAGTGACATCTGGGCCAAGACCTGAAGTGAGCGATCGGCCATGGGGGATGACCAGGGGGGCAGAGTAATCCAGGTGGAAGGAACCACCTTTACCAAGGTCCTGCAGCAGGGGCATCCCTGTGTGTTTGCATAACAGTGAAGGGGCCTATGTAGCTGGAAAGGAGTGAAGGAAGAGTGAGTGTGGGGGGACCTGAGGATGGAGGGAGGTCGCGGGAATACGGCAGGCCTTGTGTGCTGGGAGCCACGGCAGCACCCTGATGCTCAAGGCACAGAGGGACCCGCCCTCGGATTCCACGGGGACACAGCCTGGGTTGTGAGGAACACAGCCAAGAGGGTCAAGTGCCGGCGGATACTGAGTTTGATCGTTAAAAGAACCCTGAGGTCATCGTCATCACCTCTCCATTTCACAGGCGAGTGTCATAAAGGCTAATATTTCTTTGAGTAAAGGCAGATCTAAAATGCACATACAATAAACATGTTAATTCTACTCAACCGAGCAAATGTTACAATTTGTTCAAAGGAGTCGCCCGAGCCACGTCTGTAGCTCAGGAAGGATGGAATGAATGACACATGGAGCGACCTGGCTTCTTCCGCAGTGGGCCGGGGGGTGGTGGGGTGTCTCAACCGGACAGAACATGACTTGCATGTCCACAGACAGAAGTGTTTTGCATCGCCGCCCCTTGTCTACGACGTCCACAAAATCAAAATCAGTTAACCCGGGGAGGTATCTTTTGGACGATACATAACTTTGGACTGGAATGCACATTTTTTTTTTCCCATAAGAGAAAAATAGTTGGAGGCTTACAGGGGTGAAGACACATGCTTGGGGTCACTGAGTAAGTGCTAAAGCTGGGGTCTGAACCTAGGTTCTTCTGATTCTGCATTCAGTGCCCGCCACCTGTTACATGTGCCAGTGATTTAGGAAAATTAAGGACCTGCTGAAATGTTTTCAGAGATATGGAGAGCAGTGAAACTTGGTTATATAAAGTAACCTTCTCCAAAGAGCTGCCTAGTTTAATATCGCAGTCAAGAAATATCTCCTGGGGGTGCCTGGGTGGCTCAGTGGGCTAAAGCCTCTGCCTTCAGCTCAGGTCATGATCTCGGGGTCCTGGGATCGAGCCCCGCATCGGGCTCTCTCCTCAGTGGGGAGCCTGCTTCCCCCTCTCTCTGTCTGCCTCTCTGCCTACTTGTGATCTCTCTCTCTCTCTCTCTCCCTCTGTCAAAAAATAAATAAATAAATAAATAAATAAAATCTTAAAAAAATTTTTAAAGAAATATCTCCTGAAGGTCTGCTCTCCGCAAAGCATCTTGGAGGGACCCATGGGGGTCCCCAATGATAAATAAGATGAGCCGGCAATTTAATGATGCAAAAAGTGACCCAAGGACAGGGGGAACACTTCGAATGCACTGAGTGTATTAATCTAGCCCATGGCTGGAAGACCTTTCATGTGACTTCCCCCTAGTCTGCGTTTTACTGGCTCCACATTCAATAACAAGGGGTGTAAAATGTCTGGATAGGTAAATATGTACACTGTCATGCAAAATTCCCTAGAAAACTCGAGAAATTCACAGTGAAGCATGGTAGAAGACCATATTTAATGTTTGCATCCTGAATGGAGAGGCGCTTTGTTAGCCGTGTTAAAAAGGTCCAAGGAGAGTTCATGGGAAGGAGCAGAGACTATCTTTAGAGAAAAGCTGTTGCTGCTATTACGGTTAGTTTTATGGATCATCTTGACTGGGCCACAAACCGCCTAGATATTTGGTCTGTCATTATTCTGGATATTTCTGTGAGGGTGTTTCTTGAGACGTTTTACATTTTTCATTTATTTATTTTCTTCTTTTTCTAAGGAGGCTCTGTGCCCAACGTAGGGCTTGAAATCAAGCCCCATGATTGATTCAATCTCATGATTGAGAGCCGCTTGCTCTGCCAATGGAGCCAACCAGATGCTCCTGGATAAGTTTAACATCCAAATCAATAGACTGAATAAAGCAGATTGCCTTCCCTGATGCAGGTGGGTGGGCCTCATCTGATCAGTTGAAGGCCTAGTCTGAATAGAACAAAAAGGGGACTCTCCCTGAATAAGAGTGAATTCTTTTTGCCTGACTGCCTTGGAGCCGGACATCCTGTTTTTCCTGCCTTCAGACTGGAACTGAAACATCAGTGTTCCTGGGCCTATAGCTTGCTGACTCACGGTGAAGATCTTGGGACTTGTTAGTGTCCATAATCATGTGGGCCAATCCCTTACCACAAAACATCTCTCTATACATATCTCTACCCTGTTGGCTGTTTCTCTGGTGAACCCTGATTAATATACAGCTCTGCTCATTCTAATTTCTTTCCCTGCCTGTGCCTGATACATAAATACTTAATTTGTGTTTGTGCAATACTTAATTTGCTCAGGATCTAAAGTGGTTCAAGCATTTATTGTTTGGCTGCCTTTTTCTCCTCCCCATTCAAAGAATGAGAATAGGAACATTTCTTGAGGCATGATGGATTTGGGAGCTCTGAATGTCTGCTTTTATGTGTTTTCGTTTTACTCTTCCCATATTCTTTCTTTTCTTACTTCATAAAGAATCTAATTTCTCTCTTTTTACTCTTGATCTTACTAATCTACGAATTCCCACCAGAGAAAGATGGGAGTTTTGTTGATTTTTGTTCTTTCTCTGGGCAGCGGAGTGGTGACATCTTCACCACATTGGTCCTGAAGACTGATCCAGTTTCCTGCCTGACTAGGTGGCCGCCCCTTCCACCACAGCTCTTCTATGTGGGTTTCTCCTGAAATAATGCATCTCTTCAGCGCTTTCTGTTGTTGGTAACAGAAGACTTAACTGAAAGTATACTGCACGGATAAGACACTTGCCATCATCCAACTATCAAGGAATCTGAAGATGGGACAAATCCAGGCTGGCTAATTTGCTTAGGAACACCAGCTGAAAACCCAGGTACTTTCTGTGTCACCATATTGGACACAATGGTTTCTTCCTGTGGTCACACAAGGGCTCAAGTGGTTCCAGGCTTTGCTTAGACACACAATGGCATACAGTGAAGAAGAGAAACATTTCCTCCCATTAGCTCTTTTTATTTCCAAGGATAGCTTCCCCAGAAGCCTCAAAGCAGGCTTTCTCTCATACATTATTAGCCGGAAGAGGGTCGGTGTCATTCCTAAAATAATCACTGGGCCAGAGGAGAGAGAAACCTCCTTGATGGGCTTAGGAAGACTGACATCCTCTCTGTAAGGGTGGGAAGATGTCTAAGCTTAGCAGACTGAGATTATTACTCTAGGGAATATGGATAAAATCACCTGCTCTGAACAAAGAAGAGGGGGAAATAAGCATTGCATAGACAACCAAGAGGGATGGCTACAAGTAGCATTGGAATAAACTTCTCAGAGAGAAGGGGACATTCTCCTCTTACAAATGAACACACAGCTGCTCGCCTGAGAGGGAGGATAGGAATAAGGGAGGAGAATTCTAGGGATTTCAAATTCCATTTGCCTACATCTAAACTCCGCTTTAAGTCTTAACAAAGTATAAAACTTACCAAGGGCTAACAGTATTTTAAAAATAGGATCCTAACAATATTTTCCTTCCTAAAGACTGAATTTTTTTAAAGATTTTATTTATTTATTTGACAGAGAGAGAGATTACAAGTAGGCAGAGAGGCAGGCAGAGAGAGAGGGGGAAGCAGGCTCCCCGCTGAGCAGAGAGCCCAATGCTGGGCTCAATCCCAGGACCCTGGAATCATGACCTGAGCTGAGGGCAGAGGCTTTAACCCACTGAGCCACCCAGGCACCCCTAAAGATGGAACTTATAAACTATCTCCATGTCACAGAAAAGAGGCGCATTTAAAACAATTCTTTTCCATTACGGATGCTTCCCAAACCATTTTCCCTTTCCTGTTCCCCCTAGACAATCTGGAGTGACTCTGGACAGAGACCAAGAGAAAGAATTGTGGCATCTGTCTCCACCATATTTACTCTTTCTAAAATTATATATCAAACACTTGTGCTAGACTCCATAAAAGTGAACATTTATTAGGCACTCATTCTGTGCTAAGTCATCTCATCTAGTTGTCTAACAACCTGTGAAGTTGCTAATTATAGTGGAGGTTTGTTTTGTGCCCACTTGGCATCTCTTTCTACCTCCTTCTACAAATGCCATCAAATTTTTAATTTGGATAAGTATGCACACCCTGTCCAGACAAGCCACAAAAGAAAAACCACAAAAACTGGACTTTATCAAAATTAAAAACTTTTGTGCATCAAAGGACGGCATCAAGAGAGTGAAAAGAAAACCCACAGGGTGAGAGACAGTATTTGTAAATCACATTTTTGATAAGGGTATGTATCCGATTGCATAAAAAACTTAAAAAATAATAATAATAAATGAAGTAAAAATTTAAAAATAGACAAGGCAGATTTTTCCAAAGAAGATCTACAAATGCCCAATAAACACAAAAGAGGTTCAATGTCATTAGTCATGAGGGAAGTGGAAATCAAAACCACAACAAGATACCCCGGCCTTGGCCTCGGGGTGTTTGTTCCCTTGTGAAATCAAGCCCCTTCTGTTGAGTATGGGCTGGACTTCATGACTTGCTCTGGAGGAACAGAGTAAGAAAAGAGTGACAGTCTGTCTGTCTGTCTGTCTCTCGGATCTCTCGCTCTGGGGGAAGCCAGCTGCCAGGTCAGGAGCGAATGCATGGGACGCCCATATGATGAGGAACTCAAGTTTCCCCGCCAAAAGTCACCGGAATGAACTTGGAAACAGATCCTCCTGCCCCAGCCCACCCTCAGCTGGTGGCCACCTCTTCACAAGGCTCCTCTGCTCACAACTCTGCGGTGGCTTCTCATTTCCTGCAAGGTCAAGGCCAAAGTCTTGGTGATGGCCCGCAGTGTCCTGGGGGATCTGGCCTTTCTGACCTCAGCTCATCTCTTCCCATGCTAGCTGTGCTCTAGGACCAGGCACAGTCTCAGCTCGGGGCCCTTCTCCCATTTTCCTTTGCCTGGAGCACTCCTCCCCAACCCCCGCCCCTGACCCCTCCACCCCACCTCCTTGCCACACCCTCCTTCTCTCACTTGTTTCAAGTCTTGGCTTCAATGTCACCCTCAAGGCTGAAGTCCACCCAGTCCACCTTATTTAACATGAATGGCCACTGCCCAACCTGCTGTTTTCCAAGCACCTAGACCAACCTGGCCGGAAGTAGATGCTCAATAAACATTGGATGAGTGAATGGAAAGTGGAGGGCCACAGACACTGTCCTTCCCGACAGCAGGGCCCGCAAGGTATCCACGGGATCCTTCCACCAGATCCTAGAGAGGCCGTCGCTTCTCCAGCTCTTACTTCTGCTCCCATATTTTTGGCACTTGGAGGGATTTCCTGCTCGTTGCCATCACACGGTAAACTGAGGCACCGGTATTCTCACTGCTTTTTGGAGGTAACGCCGCAGAGTGTCTTGACCTGGTCAAGCAGCTAGAAGCAGCAGGGCCTGGACCAATGCCACGTCTAACGTCGAAGCTCACGTTCACAGTGACGGCTTCCCGGGCAGGTCCAGTCGAGACGCTGCCCTGGGAAGGAAGGGACATGCCTGGGAAGGAAGACCTTCGAGTGGGATGGTAAAGGTGCAGAAAATAAGACAACCACACCAAAAAGCTAGGAGAGAACAGAGAGTAATGACTAAGCCCAGGCAGCGGGGGAAACTGTCTCAGAGGCAGCAAATTTCAATGACAGCGAGCGGGGCCACCTCACCTCTGAAATGCCGCCCTCGGTGCACCCCCTGAAGATGGACGGTCACATCCTGACCCAGCAATTCCACTCTTGGAGAGGCTCCCCAAAGAATCTTTCACACATGCATAACAGGAGATGATTCAGAACACACTCTGTCTGCTAGCAAAAGCCCAGAGGTAATCCAAGGGTCATTAATAGAAGAGCCGACTAATAAACCATGGTACAATTAATATCATAGAGCAATCACCACGGAGGCACCCAGAGCAGAGCTCAGCAAGCTACATTCTTATAAGGTCTGCAGGCTAAGAAAGGCGTTTGCATTTTTCAAGAGTTATAAAATAAATAGTGAAGACTATATGATAGGCTCTATGTGGCCTGCAGAGCCTAAAATGTTTCCCATATGGCCCTTCACAGTTTGCAGAGCTCGGACCCAGAGCAACGTGCAAAAAATGTGGACGTGGACAACATTAAGTGAACAAAGTCTCCAGTTTTTATATACAGCGTGACATCCTTCTTATAAAGACAAAATCAACTAGCACGAAAATGGGCTTTAAGGGAGTACAGACGGATGCAATGAAGATGTGTCTGACGAAAAGCAAAGGGATGAAGGAATTCAGGAGAACGATGAGGTACCCCAGGGGGTTACATGGGTGAGATGAAGGGAGGGAACGGGGGGGGGGGGGGGGGCGGGGC
>CM052798.1:9042353-9064908 GCA_028533885.1 Nasua narica | reverse complement strand
TCTTCTAGTCCTGGCCATGTTGATACAAAAGTTGGATATTCATCCTTTCTGATGGAGGCATAATATTCCATTGTATAGATGTACCACATCTTCCTTATCCATTCGTCTGTTGAAGGGCATTTTGGTTCTTTTCACAGTTTGGCTATTGTGGTCATTGTGGCTATGAACATTGGGGTACATGTGGCCCTTCTTTGTACTGCATCTGCTTCTTTGGGGTAAACACCGAGTAGTGCAATTGCAGGGTCATAGGGTAGCTGTATATTTAATTTCCTGAGGAATCTCCATACTGTTTTCCAAAGTGGCTGACCCAACTTGCATCCCCACCAACAGTGGAGGAGGGTTCCCCTTTCTCCACATCCTCTCCAGCATTTGTTGTTTACTGTCTTGTTGATTTTGGCCATTCTAACTGGCGTAAGGTGGTATCTCAGTGTGGTTTTGATTTGAATCTCTCTGATGGCTAAAGATAATGAACATTTTTTCACTTTATCTTTTTAAATAAACAAGTCCTCAGGACACACATCATATGCTAACACACTTCTACAGTCATGAGTGGGCATTTGCTGAGCACTGTGTTCCAGACACTGTTCCAGACACTGGGGACTCACGAACACAAAGGTAGAGAACCGCCATCATGGAACTCAAGTCTGATAGGAGGGGACTCAGGACAAGCCAACAAATAAATATGTAGTAAGAAAGCCCTACAGAAAATAAAGCCAAATCAAGGGGATAGATAGTGAGGGTACGGGGCTACTAGCATCTGTGGGATAATTAGAGAAAATCACCCTGAGAATATTAGAAGCTTACAGGGGAGCACAGACCTGAAAGAGGTGAGGGAGTACTTAGCATGACTGAGGATCCCTCAGGGGTCCAGAGTGGCTCAAGCCAAGTGAAGATAGGTGGAGAGTAGAAAGCATTAAGGTAAGAAGTAGCTGGGGAGCCAGGTCACGAAGGGTCTTGTTGGTAAGGACTTAAAATTTTATTGTGAGATGAGAAAAGATTGGAAGGTTTGAGCGGAGGTAGCATTTGACATGAATTCATTTTAAAAGGGTCTTTCTGGCTTCTGTTTGGTGGAGAATGAGTGTAGAAGGCAGAGTACATCCAGATTCCCTCTGAAGATACACTTCCGAGAGTCTAAAGAAGGTACAGCCCATTTCCAGATGGGTTATATATGACATGTATAAGGAAGAGACCCACAGAGGATGCCTTTGAGCTTTGTAGCCAGAGCAACGAGGACAGAGTTCTCCTTTACTAAGGTGTCCTGATGATGAACACTTGAGAGACAATGTGAGAGATGAAAACAGAACTTGAGTTTTGGCTTTGCCAAGTTTGAGGTGACCATGAAACATCCAAGTGGAGATGTCAAGTCAGCAGTTGGATATAAGAATGTGGAATTCCCAGCAGAAATCTGGGCTTGAGACAGAAAGGGAGAGGCTTCAATATAGAGATGGTTTTCAAAGTCAGGAGACCAGGAAAGTTCACCTGTGGGGTAGAGAGATTGACAAGAGTTCCCTGGACTGGAACCCTAGGGATTCCACCACTAAAAGAGGAGGGGATATGGAGAAATCAGCAAAGGAGATGGAAGTGACTGGTGTGGTCAGAGAGGATCAAGAGAAGTTTGTCCCAGAGGCTGTACAATGAAAGTGTTTCAAGAAGCAAGGGAGTAATCAACTGTGTCAAATGATGCTAAAAGGTCGTGCACAGTGAATGCTGGTTTGGGTGACAGATCTTTGGTATTTTCTCAGAAATATTCTAAACATGGAATAAAGCTAATTTGGAAATGTAGGGAAGCAGACACTCTGTGGTCATGTGGCAGCATTTTCAAGTCAGCACTGAATATTGTGAGATGATAGAAAAGATAAATATTGGTCTCTTCCTCTGATTCCTAGCACAGAGCTCCTGAAACTCCTGTAAGAGCACCAGGAGCACGTTTCATTCTGATATTTGCTCTTTGAACTGGTTCCCGATACACAACTCCTAAATCCCTTGGAAGTTCCTGGGTGGGTGATAATGGTGTCTTTGGTTCTAATGAGATGGCATGGTGGGCCCCTAGATGGGAAAGACAAAGCTATGATGAGAAGCTTACATTTTCAGCCTCATCCTCCATTCTCCAGAGAGTGGAGAGGGGCTAGAAATGGAATTGTGATCTATCATGCCTATGGATGAAGCCTCCATAAAAATCCCCAAAGGAGGGTATTTGGAGAGTTCCTGGGTTGGTGAACATGTGCTGGGAGAGTGGCATGTCCGGAAATGGCAGGAAAGCTCCATGCACCTTCCCACACACCTTGCCCTATGCATCTTTTCCATCTGAATTTTCCTTTGTATCCTTTATCATATCTTTTTATAATAAAGTGGTAAACAGAGGGACGCCTGGGTGGTTCAGTCAGTTAAGCATCTATCTTTGACTTAGGTCATGATCCTGAAGTCCTGGAATTGAGCCCTGCATCAGGCTTCCTTCTCAGCAGAAGTCTGCTTCTCCTTCTGCCCCTCACCCTGTCTGCATGCTCTCTCTCTCTCAAATAGATAAATAAAATCTTAAAAAAAAAAACCACACTGGTAAACAGTAAGTAAACTGGTTTCCTAAGTTTTGTGAGCTACTCAGGCAAATTAATCAAACCCGAGTAGGGGATCATGGGAACCTGTGTGCTATAGCCAATCAATCTTCAGAAGCACAGGTGACCACCTAGATTTGAGGTTGTCTGAAGTTAGGAAAGCAGTCTTACTTTAACCTGAGGGATCTCCAGGCAGATAGGGTCAGAATTGAGTTAAATTGTAGGACACCCAGCTGGTGTCATAGACAATTGCTTGTTGTCAGAGTGTTTTAAGTGTGGTAGGGTATGAGAAACACATAGCAGGAGAAATGAGGTTTTCTTTACAAATACATAATACTTTGGGTAACTGCAACTCTACTCTGTCTAAAGGGGTCTATTTGGCTTTAATGCTTATAGAGATGGTGTCAGACTCTCTGAGGTTGGAGAGGTGAGGGGAAGGAATGCACACAAAGGAATAGGTCCATGTGAGCTACTTGGGGTAGTGACTCAGACAAAATCATACAGCAGATGACTTTGTCTCTACATCCTCTTTCCTCCCTCTTTCAATTCTTTTTCATATTCCTAGAAAATTCTGTGCATGGAAGCTCCTTGATAAAGAACTAATAATGGCCATCTTCTCAACGTACCTATATTTCTAGGATCACAAAAGTAATAATCATGGGTGATTTTCATAATTTTACACAGCCTTATGAAAACTGTTAATTAGTTTTTAATAAGGTTACAGAGATAGTTTCATATTTACTGTTTAAAGAGAAATATCTGTATTTGCAGATGTAAGTCTCAGACTATTACAAGAGGAGAAACTATTACATAATTAATATGGTTTGACTGATAAAAATCTTTTAAAACATGGAGCCCATGGGAAGGGGCTAGGGAATAAAAGTAGTGTGGTAGAAATCAATATTGTGAGTACCTTCCTCCCTTCCAGAAACTTAGTAGGTGAGCACTTCCATTTACCCTTGAAGTCTAATATGGCCTGCATCCTTTTGTGGGCAAGGAAATGTGAGTGGAAGTGATGCCTGGCCATTCCTAGGAAAAAGCCTTTAAGAGTCAATGTAATATCTGCAACCCTCTCTTTCGTGCCATGGTTACTGGAGACATTTCAGATTGTGGAGTCTTTATAAGCATGGGTCCATCCCTAAGTGAGAAGTTCATGGGGCAGAGACTTCCACTAACTGGAAATAGGCATGTAATGTGAACATGAAATAAGTCTTTGTTGCTGTTGTTCTAGACACTGAAGTTTTAGGGATGCTCATTACTGCAGCACACATAACCCATACTCACTAATATAGAAATTAGCACCTTGAAGTGAGCTGCTGCCATAACCCAAACCTAAAATACATGACATTGGTCTACCAATGAAGCTGTAGTCAAGGATTGGGAGGATACTGATACATGTGATGGAGTAGAAAAACATTTGGCAAATTGTCATCTGTGGTTGCACTGGAAGGCATGTCACATTCCTAAATAATCTGCATATTTAAGTAAACTGGTTAGATAACATCATGGAATTATGGTGTGTAGGTTGCTACTGGCTGCATTTAGAAAGGTACTAAAAAATGAGACAAACTCAGAAACGAATTGGTCATTTTGCAAAGAGGAAAGGAAAGGAAAAGAAAGGTCCATAAATTCAAGGACTTGTATGATTGGAAGAACAACTGCTCCTCAACTATATGTATTGAGTTAAAACTGATCAAGTCTCAGAACAGTAAAGAGGTCAATTAAAACTCGGTCTGTGACAAGGGTCAGTAAAAGGTATAGATATCATACCCCTTTCTCAAACCTTTGAATGGATTAAGGTGTCTCAAGTAAAGATCTATCGAATTCCATTAGGTGGGCCAACTCTCTCAGGGGAAAGAGAATAAGGATGTGCTCCTCCAACCCACACCTGATAGGTTCCAGGTGTAGTGCATTAGGTTGAGAAAGGAGGGAGGGAAGTGACATAGCAGAGAGACAACAGCAAATATGAGGACCGAGTTTTGAAATAAATGGTAGGTGTGGCTACTGGCACCAAGTTGTTGGCTGGAATCAGAGAGTTAAGAAGCCATCCCTTTGGGAGGGAAATTGTAATAATAAAAGATACATCACAGGCACTCAAAAAGAATGTGATGGTTCTAGACTTCGAAGACCTTTTGGGTCCCACCTCTGTATGTGCAGCATATGAGCTGAGGAGGGTGCTCATCTCTCAGTGAGGACTTAGTCCCCAGCTTGGGAAATCTTTTGCAAAGGAAGAGTCTCTGAGAGGGTTCCCAAAGGATAATGGACAGGGGAAGACCTTCCAGGGAATTGGATCATGGCCTTTTTAGGGACTGTCCCTTACTTTTAAGGAGGGAAATCTCATAATGTTCGCCTGGCAGGGTTACAGAAATACCACAGACCAGTGTTTTTCACCCTCCTTGAATGGGAGCATTTACCATGCATACCCCATCCCTATGCTACCACTATATAGTGGATGTGAGAGACAGCTTCCTCGTCTTTTGTTCTGGATCCAGATCTGATGGAAAGACTATCCCATATCACCCAGAGATCTTGGACATTGAGCTTAATGTCCTACCTGAATGGGGCTTTCATAAGGGGTATTTTGAGTATAAAAAAAAAGGTGAACTATTTGGTGACCAGAATTATAGACTCTGCAGTTACCAGTAGTAGTGCTATCAGTGTAGTTATTAGCCAGTCAATATTTTCAGGTCTCCTGCTGGGCCTATGGCTGGATTGCACCACCTTGCTCATCCATCAGGGGTGTCCAGGTAACTTGATTTGGCCCATATGCAATGTAATTATAGATACTTCTTAGGAGCACCTGGCTGGCTCAGTCAGTTAAGGTTAAATACCCAACTCTTTGTTTTGGCTCAAGTCATGATCTCAAGGTCCTGAGATAGAGCCCTACAGTGAGCTCTGTGCTCAGCTCAACACAGAGTCTGCTTGTCTCTCTCCCTCCCACCTCTGTCCCTCCTTCTGCTTATGCACATGTGCTTGCATGCAGGTGTTTGTGTTCTCTAAAATAAATAAACGAACAAAATCTTGAAAAAAAAAGTACTTCTTAGAGAAAGTCTTTAAGAGTGAATGTGTAATTTGCTATGTTCCCTTCCCCAGACATGGTGACTGGCTGCCATTTCAGATGGTGAAGACTCCATCCATCTTAGTTCTTGAGTGAGAAGGCATTAGAACTACTCCCTCACCCCCCAACCACCAACACTACTAGGACTCAAAACTGCAAATGGTCTGAATGAAAAATAAGGCTTTGTTGCTGTAAGTCACAAAATCTGGGAACTAACCTAGTCTTTCTGTTATCAGAGAACTTTCCCTCAGCTAAGAGAGTGGAAACAGGGGCACCTGGGGGGCTCAGTGTGTTAAAGCCTCTGCCTTCAGCTCAGGTCGTGATCTCAGGGTCCTGGGATCGAGCCCCACATGGGGCTCTCTGCTCAGTGGGGAGCCTGCTTCCCCCTCTTTCCCTGCCTGCCTCTCTGCCTACTTGCAATCTCTCTCTGTTAAATAAATAAATAAAATCTTAAAAAAAAAAAAGAGTGGACACAACGATTTCAGATGTCACTTCTCTATAACCTTTGCAATCAAGAGGCGGTGTATAGAGTGGATTATAGGCAGATGGGATTGACTCCAGGAGCTATTTGGAGGCTGGCTGAGCAGCAAGGAAGGGCAAAGAGGCTGAAGTTATGGGTATGGGGAGGAGACCTAATTAAGCCTTCAAACATGAAAAGGAGTTTGCTTCTGATAGAAGACCGTCTTCTGTGGTTGAAATGCAGCTGGTTAGATAACGTCAGTTCATCATCCATACCTCAGATAGCCTCTAACAAGTTTGTTAGGATTGAGCACACAATGGATATCTGAGCTTCAAAAATTAGGTTCTGAGCCTTCGCAATCCTATTTGGCTCCAAAGCCCTTCCAGTGAATAAAATGAGGAATGTATCATATTGGGGTAAACAAGCCCTTGATGAGTTGTGTTCTAATCCAAAGGGAACGCTCTGAGAGTTAGTTTCCCCAGGGATGCCCTTGAGTGAAGAACTCCTCTTTCAGAATCCAGCGTCCACCTTATTCTAGGCCTGCAACTTCTAAGTCTTGAATTCTGGCACTAAGTGTTCATTAATAGGAAATCTGCTCTCTTTAATGAGTTGTAATCACTGAATTTGGACTATATGATTAATCATAGAAAAATATAGCTCCACCACCTGCCATTTGAAATTCCTGGCAAGATCTGAGTGAAACTCCCTGGAGATCAATGTTAATAGGAAATGAATGATGCTTTTATAGTACACAATAATCATTTTCTGATCAAATAAATGCAAATGACTTTGACTGCACAGCTGGCTAGGGCTGCCTTAGTGAGCCAGGGACAAAATTATAAACACTAGGTTCTGTTACTGTCTTTTACATTCTTGGTAATAAAAGTCAGGTTGAGGTTTAAAATTTTGTGTGTCCCTCTGTAATTAAATACCCTCTATGCTACACTTTAAGTAAGAGTACTAAACAATTAATAGTGTCTTATAACCCAACATTCTCATTTGAATAAAAAGGAGACTGGGCGAAGCCATTCTTAGCACAGATAAATATCTTGATTTTTTTTGTTTGGCCATCTTCAATACAAAACATTCTGGCTGGTTTTGACTTTCAGATGGATTTTTTTTTTTAAAGACAAACACTCAGCATTTCCCTTGATGGTTTGCCTACACCTCAATCAATAAATTTTATTCACCTTGACAAACTAAATTTTGTAAGCTATGCTGTACACTTCAAAGAGCCTGAACGAGCATTTCAGAAGCGGGGAGAGTGCTTCATGGTGCATTCTTGGCATTTGAGGCTGCAGAAAATGCTACTGTACACTCCTGTGCCTTTGTTAATTCCAGAGAATGTAAGTTTAAAAACAAAATCTCCTTACAACAGCTTAAAAACAAAACAAAACCACCAATAACGTTTTTTATTTAAAAAACCAATATTTTAAAAAGCAAAATTTCATAGCTGAACAAGACTTCAAATATCTAACCCATTAATTTGAAAAACATGGAAACTGAAGTCTATAGAATGCTTCAATCCAAAGTTTAAAACACTGTGTTTTGTGTTTAGATAGAAACACAACTTTGTAGGTTGAAGCTTTATAATTCAAAGCAGGTGGTATCCGAGGTTAATTGAAAGTCTGCTGACTGTTGGGGTTTTTCTAACTAAAAATTCACTATATTTAAATGCAAATGACAAAGAACAGGTATAGATAACTGCCAGGAAACATTTAGTTTTTCAGCAGGGAACTGATTTTATGGTTGAAATTCCTCTTTACGTTTTGATTTGGTGGAATGGAGGATGCTGGAGGTCCTAGAGTTCAAATATTTGATGCTGGAATTTGGAAACACCCAGGTAAACATTTGTATATAAGAACCTCCTGAGAGCCCAAGTGAATATAATTGCCCAGAAATTATGACTCAGATATTCTAAGATGGAATTCAGGAAGCTATATCCTCTCGCCTCATCTCAGCTTGGAAAACACTGGTAGAGAGCTTCTGTCTACCATAATCATGTGGATCTCCACCTCTTCCTCATTCTACCAAAGGTGTGGAAAAGGTAAGACACATAAAGGTAGGTTTCCAAAGAACAGTATTTGAGTTTGAATCTTGAATGCACTTACTGTTCCATAGCCTGAGCTTCCTTGACTTTTAGAGATAATAAAAAGAATAGCTGTAAAATGCTTAGCACCATAATGGACAAATAATAGACATTTAAAAACTGATAGTATTCTTTTATGTTTTTAAAAAGAATAGCAATAGTAAGAGCAGTAATATTCTAGCCAAATCTATACAAAAGATTATAGGTGGAATAAGTTATTAGTGGATCAGGGTTAGGGATAAAATCTTCACATTTGACTCTGTTTAAAAATGTGTTCTATAAAGAACTTCTGCTTCCAGTCACAATGGGAAAACAGGAAGCAGATTTACCCTCCTGCCATCAGTAAATGGAAAATTGGACAGAGTAGAAGAAACAACCGTCTTTAGACATTAGACAACAGACAGATCAGATCTGTGATTCCTGAGAGAAGGGAGACAAATAAGGCAAGCCTTATGGTTGCCCTGAAATTCTGCCTAGAGGCATACTGCAGACTGTGGAGAAGAGACGGGGATCCCAAGCAGAGGACTTGAGTTGAGGAGACAGAACTGTGAGTTCAGAGAATCTGAGGGCTGGATTGTGAAGAGGACGGAGCTTTGTAAGGAGAGACCTCCAGAAATCTGCATCAGTAGGTCCCCTGGGTCTTGGCTGTAAACAGAGATGTGCAGGCAGAGAAGCCTACAAAGACCAGCCTGTGAGCAGTGAGCTGAATAGTTCTGAGAGCTCATAGAGGCTTGGGAATCATTCAATCCAGCCCAAGTTATCATGGGTGACTCAGTAATCACTTGGGTCATTTGGTAGGGACCTTAAGAAAGACCACACGAGCAGTAGTTTAGAAGCATAAAGATTATGTTAGACTCACCCTACCAAAGCTTAAAAATAAGCTGTGAAAGGATGAAACTGACTTACAAGTAAGTGAACTGCCCCTCGGAACAGACCCCAACACTCACTAAAGGAAGACAACAGAATTTAATCCCCAAAATGTAAAAATGTAAAATTTACAATGTCCAGGACTCAATAAAAAATTACCTGACAGGCCAAGAAGTGGGAAAACAAAGCCAACAATTAAGAAAAATAAGTAAATGATAGGGGCGCCTGGGTGGCTCAGTGGGTTAAAGCCTCTGCCTTTGGCCCAGGTCATGATCTCAGGGTCCTGGGATTGAGCCCCACATCGGGCTCTCTGCTCAGCAGGGAGCCTGCTTCCCCCTGTCTCTCTGCCTGCCTGTCTGCCTACTTGTGATCTCTCTCTCTGTGTCAGATAAATAAATAAAATCTTTTAAAAAATTAAAAAAAAAAGAAAAAGAAAAAGAAGTAAATGATCAAAGAAACAGGCCCAGAAGTGATTAGGTGATGGAATTTGCAGAGGAGATGGAAAACGTTATTTTAACTATTTTTTAATTTTTGGAGGAAAAACCTGAATATAATGAGAAATTGACAATGTAAGGAGAATCAATGGAACTTCCAGAAATGAAAGTTTCAATATCTGAAATTCAAAATTCATTGGATGGGATTAGCATCAAGTTAAATACTGAAGAATAAAATGTTAGTGAACTAGAAGATGTCCCTATAGGAACTGTCCAAAGAAATAAACACTATAGAAAGAAAAAGCAACAGAATCTCACTGAGTTATAGGACAGTATCTAGTGATCTAACATGCACTATGGGAATTTGGAAAAGGGACAAGACAAATATTTATTTATATGTGTGTGTGTGAGAGAGAGAGAGAGAGAGAGAGAGAGTGTACAAGCAGGAGGAGCTGCAGAGAGAGAAACAGGCTCCCCGCTGAGCAAGGAGCCTGATGTGGGACTCAATCCCAGGACTCTGGGATCATGATCTCAGCTGAAGGCAGATATTTAACTGACTGAGTCACCTAGGCATCCCTGCAATAGCTCTGTTAATATCAGAAAAACAGACTTCTGCACAAGTACTATTAATATGGATAAAGAGGAATATTATGAAATAATACAGGGCTCAATGCATCAAAATGCCATAACAATCCTAAATAACAGAGCTTTAGAATGTATGAAAACTGCCAGAACTGAGAGGGAAAGCCACATATCCATGGATACTGCTGGAAACCCCAGCACTCGTCTTTCAATGATCAATAGGAGATGTAGACAGAAAATCAGTAAATATATAGAAAATGTGAATGACACTTAAAACCCATCTGACCTAAGCGACATTTATAAACTGCTCCAACAAAGAACAGAAGTGTATACATCCATTTCAAGTACACAGGTAATATTCACCAAGATAAATCATATGCTGGGCCCCCAAGAAAGGCTTTCAGTAAACATAAAAAGATTTCAAATCATGTGGACTATGTTCTTTCAGCACAATAGAATTGAAATAGAAACCAAGAGCAGGCAAATGGCTGAAAAATTCATAGGTAATTGAAAATTAGGAAACATACTTCTAAATAATCCATGGGTCAAAAAAACAAATCATATGGGAAATTAGAAAATATTTTGAACTAAATTAAAATTAAGGCACAACATATAAAATTTAAGGGTTTATAGTTTTAAATGCTTATAAAGAGGGGGGAAAAGGCTCAAAATCAATGATCTGAGTGTTCCATTAAGAATCTAGATAAAGAAGAAAAAATTAAATTCAAATGAGTAAAAATAAGAGCAGACATCATTGAAATAGAAAATGGATAAACATTAAGAAAAATCAATGAAGCAAAACAAAAGAAGTCAACAAAATTAATAAACTTTTAACTAGATTAATCAAGAAACAAAGAGAAAGTACAAATAACCAATATGAGGAATGCAATAGGGACATCACTGGATCTCACTTCACTAGAGAGCCTACAGATATTAGACAAGAAACATTTGAACAACTTTTTATGAGTTAAGTTAAAGAGACAAATTTAATGAAAGACACAAAGGAGCAAAGCTGATACCAAAAAGTAGAAAACATTAACAATCCTGTATTTATTAAAGAAATTAAATTCATATTAAAAACCTGACCAGATAAAAAATACCTTTATGCCAAGATGCTTTACTCATCAATACTATCAGCTATTTAAGGAAGAAATTAACCAATTCTATACAAACTCAGAAAATAAAGGGTACATTTCCCATCTCATTTTATAAGGTCAGAGTCACTGACACCAAAACTAGACAAAGATGTTATATGAAAACTACAGGAATCCAGATGCAAAAATTCTTAACATAATTGCTGCAAGTAAAAGCAATATATATAAGTAATACATATAAGTAGTGATATACCATGACCAAGTGAGATGTATCCCAGGAAAGCCAAGATGGTTTCAAATTTGAAAACCAATCAGTGTAATTCACCTTATTAACAGAATAAAGAAAATCATAAGGTCACCTCAACAGATGTTGAAAACGCATTTGACATTTTCAATATATTTTCATGATAAAAATTCTCAGCAAAGAAGGAATAGAAGGAAAATTTCTCTAAAATGATAAAGGACATCTACAAAAAAACCTACAGCCAACATCCTATGTAAGAGTGTGAGCCTGCATGTTTTTCCCATAGATCACGAATAAGAAAGGGGTGCCCACTCTTGTCACTCATATTTGACATACGAGACCCTGGGCAGTGCAGTCTGTCAAGAAAATAGAATAAAAACACATAAACTGGAAAAAAAGTAAAAATTTTTTTCAGATGACATGTGTAGGAAATTTAAAGGAATCTTTTAAAAAAGCATCTATAAGTAGTAAATGAGTCTAACAAGAGCAGAATACAAGGTCAGTATACAAAATTAATTCTATTTCTAAATGCTAATGATGATTAGAAATTAAAATTTAGAAGTAATATTTACAATAGCATAAAAACATGAAACACTTACAAATAAGTATATCTATAATCTATCTATCTATCTATCTATCTATCTATCTCTCTATCTATATCTGAATACTAAAAACTACAAAATATTACCAGGACAATTTACGTAAGACCTTTTTTTAAAAAAAAAATTTTTTTAAGTAACATCTTTAAAAAACCTTGAGAGATTTATCATGTTCATGGATGGAAAGTGTCACTATTTCTAATGTGTCAATTCTCTCCAAATTGATGTGCTCCATATTGCAGGATTCTGCTTGTCTGAAGTGCCCTAAATTGGCAAATCCGTAGCTACAGCAAGTAGATTTGTTGTCTCTGGGGGCTTGTGAAAAAAGGGAGAACGAGAAATGGCTGCCCCTGTTTTTTTTCTGGGGTGATTAAAATGTTCCAGAATTAGAAAATGGTGCAATTGTACAACCTTGTGCATATATTAGAAGCACTGATTTGTATACTTTAAAAGAGTGGACTTTATATGTGAATTATACTTTCATTAAAAATTTACTTTTAAACAAACTGAATGGAAGGATGATGGAAACCTATCACCCCTAAGAGAAAGGAGCTGGGAAGAAGCCACCGGGTGGAGTGGGCAGGGAAGCCTCCTGAAAGGAGCTTTTGGAAGGATCCTGTACCAATAAAGGCTTGGAAGTATGAGCGTTTTGTCTAAACCTAATAACTGATGGGAATCCCATGGAACCAGGCCATGGGGTGCGAAGGCCAGGATAATTTGCAACGAAGTCCATGAAGATGAGCAAGGCCAGATGGTACACATCAGAGCGATGACTTTGGAGGACGCTTCTTTCCATTTGCTTCAATAAAAAAGTGATTTGGTCAATAAGGTGTGGAAATTGTATGGTTCTAAATGTGATCAGCTTTAAGTAGAAAGTGATCCTAGAAATTTTAGACGAGTCTAGCTGTAAGGTGACCACAGTGGATGTCACAGGTTTAGGGCAAAATAGGCTCCTGAGAACTCACTTCTCTTTTCTCTAAGGGGTACAATGTCTTCCTGATACATACACAGGGCTGTACAAACTCAGAATAACCAAACTGAAAGTATTTACATGTACAGATGTGGAAAGAAATCACTAAACGGGAGTTAAATTGTTTTTATTCAAGGCTAAATTTTCAAATCTGTATCAAATATCACAGAGCAAATGGCTTTTTCTAGGATTAACTGCCCAGTTACCCACTTACCCATAATTTGCCACTGATTAGAAGTAGGCAATTATCATTGTAATTTGTCTTTATTGGCCTCATTTTCCACTTGAAAAAGCCAAACCACCATTTTTTTTTCCAGCCCTATGATTCCCAACCCTTTTGCAATTCAAATCTTATGTATTATTTATTTAATAATATCTCTTGATCCCAAGTGGTAGGTTTTATGTGTCTTTGGGATGGATTAAAATTAAACTAGATTTTGAAAATTACTTAAATTTATCAACATGCCTGAGTAAAGGGGTGACATCATGAGTATGTCACGATCTAGGCTAGAAGTTCCTCCAACAAGTTTAGGACTCCACAGATGGAACTTAAAATCAGGCCAAACTACCTAATTTTAGACAAGTGGAAACCCTGGCCCAGAAAAGTGAAGTGACTTGCCCAACGTGTCTCCTAGTGAATTTAGGGGAGCAAGGGACAAGAAGAGAAGAACCCTTTCAGGTAGTTCAATTTCTTTAAATGGTTTGTAAAAAGTATAAGCACCACAAACAGGAGAAGCTGACCTTTTTTTTTTTTTTAAGCTATGTTTTGGAGGCAATTTGTTATGCAGAATACATACACAGAATTAATTATATGGGATTGATAAAATATAGATAATTAGTTATATGAGATGGATGAAAATCATAGCAAGATGAATAATGAAGTTCACTGGTTGGATCAATGAGAAAGTTTAGGGAGTGTTTAAGAAAGCAGGCTCCTAGGTGCCTAGGTGACTCAGTTTCTTAAGCATCCAACTCTTGGTTTCAGCTCAGGTCATGATCTCAGGTTTTTGAGATTGAGTCCTCTGTCAGGCTCTGCACTCAGTGGGCAGTCTGCTTGAGATTCTCTCTCTTTCTGTTCCTTCCCCACTCTCTTTAATAAATAAATAAACCTTAAAAAAAAAAAAGGCAGGCTCCAAGAGAGAGGTCAGACACAAAAGAATATTTATGCATCAATTCCATTTACATAAAGTTCAAATCAGACAAAACCAATCTATGGTGTTAGACATCAGAGAGAAATGGGATGTCATTTTCCTTGGGATGGCAGGACGTGGGTAGTATGAGGTGTAGGATAGTGGCTTCTGGGGACCTGGGGATGGTCTATCTCTTAATTACATCCATTAGTGATGGCAGTTCTGGTTACCAAATGTGCTTCCTCAGTGAAAATTCATCAAGCTGTACCATTGTGACTTATAGGCTTTCCTTTTTGTGTGATATATTAGTTGTCTATCGCTACCAAACAAACCACCTCAAAACCCAGAGGCTCAAAATATTTATCTCAAGGTTCTGTAGTTCAGGAGGAGGGCATGGCGTGACTGAGGTCTCTGCTTCAGGGTCTCTGAAGCAACACATCAGCTGGGGCTGTGGTCTCACTTCAAGGCTCGCCTGGGGTGGCTCTGCTTCCAACTCACTTCCACGGTCGTGGGCAGGATTCAGTTCCTTGTGAGCTGCTGGACTCAGGACCTCAGCTGCATGTCGGCTGTCGGCCAGAGGCTACCCTCCGTTCCTGACCACATGGGCCTCTCCAACACAGCAGCTTCCTTCAGCAAAGCATGTGAGCCAAGAGGGAGAAAAGTGCTACCAAGGTGGAAGTCACAGGCATTTGTAACCTAATCATGAAGTGACACTGCATCACGTGTCATATTGCCTTTTTTCAGAGAGTAAGCATGAACATCAGTGGAGGGGCAGAGGGACAAGAGAGAGAATTTAAGAAGACTCCCTGATGAGCATGGAGCCAGATGCAGGGCCGATCCCACGACCCAGAGATCATGACCTGAGCTGAAATCAAGAGTCGGATGCTTAACTAGTGGAGCCACCCAGGTGCCCCCATGTGTCGTATTCTATTCATTATAGGCAAGTCACTAGGACCAGCCCAAACTCAAGGAGGGAGGATTATACAGGGTGAGGATTATACAAAGGGATGAATACCAGGAGAGAGGAATTACTGGGAGTCATTTGAAAAGGGTGTTCACTGTATACATTCTACTTCAATACAAGCTTATTAAAAAAAATAAAGAAGGCAAGCTGAGGCATCAGGCTGACTTGGGTGTGAATCCCACCTCTCCCATCAGCTGGAAGAGATTACACAACTCACTGAAGTGCCGTATATCTATTTCTCCCTCTATTAAATGGGGTAATAGCTACCCATTTCCTAGTATTGTTTCAACTGTTAATTTAGGGAAAGTGGGAGATGCCTGCAAAGCCCTTTTGCAGACTCTGCTGCACATTAAGTACTGAGTACTAATATCTCAAAAGAATACACTGTATGGAGAAATACAAATCAAAACCACAGTGAAATACCACCTCACACCAGTCAGAATGGCTAAAATTAGCAAGTCAGGGAACGACAGATGTTGGCGAGGATGCGGAGAAAGGGGAACCCTCCTACACTGTTGGTGGGAATGCAAGCTGGTACAACCACTCTGGAAACTGTATGGAGGTTCTTCAAAATGTTGAAAATAGAGCTACCCTACGACCCAGCAATGGTACTGTTGGGTATTTACCCTAAAGATACAAATGTAGTGATCTGAAGGGTCACATGCACCCAAATGTTTATAGCAGCAATGTCCACAATAGCCAAACTATGGAAAGAATCTAGATGCCCATCAACAGATGAATGGATAAAGAAGATGTGGTATATATATATACAATGGAACACTATGCAGCCATCAAGAGAAACGAAATCTTGCCATTTGCAACGACGTGGATGGAACTAGAGGGTATTATGCTAAGCGAAATAAGTCAGTCAGAGAAAGACATAATTGTCTTTGTGTCACATGATCGCCCTGATATGAAGAATTTGAGAGGCAGAGCAGGGGGTTGTGGGGGGTGGGGAAGAGAGATGAAACAAGATGGGATGGGGAAGGAGACAAACCATAAGAGACTCCTAAACCCACGAAACAAACTAAGGGTGGCTGGGAGGTGGGGGGGGGGTAGGGTTATGGACATTGGGGAGGGTATGTGCTATGGCAAATGCTGTGAAATGTGTAAGCCTGATGATTCACAGACATGTACCTGGGGCAAATAATACATTATATGTTAATAAAAATTAAAAAAAATAAAGATCAAAAGGATGCTGGGGAAAAAAAAGAATACACTGTGTGAAATGCTATAGGAGAGAATGATAAAACCCTGCTGACATCCTTCTTGTGGCCCAATGCTCAGCTATAATTTACAGTTTCCATGATGCCTTCCTGATTATTCTATTACACTGATGCTTCTTCTCTAACTTTCTAAAGCTCCAGGAGCTCCATGTCCATCCAATGGTTTCATGTAGAAAACTGCCTTTAAGATGGTTATATGAGAAAGGGACCGTTAAAGCCTTATTGCAAACTTATTATGCAATACAAGTAGCATACAAATGCTTATGCTTACCGAATAATCCCAACAACTCCTCCAAGTAATGCTTATCCTGTCATTGTATAGCTAAGGAAACTAAAGATGTAGAGAGATGTAGTTCAACGTCTCAAAGCAAAGAGGTGCTAGAGCCTGGACTCAAACCCAGGTCTATCTGACTGATGTCCTTGCCTGCTCTGAACCTCTCACGACACTCCTCTTGTCTTCCCCTTATGGGGCAGCACAGGGTGTTGGCTCTGCAGCTCAATACGTGATGAGAACAGCATTCGACAGCAACTGCGGTTACAAAGGCCTTTCCCTCACTAATTCAAATATTTACAGAGATTACAGAATGATCTCTAGAAGCCCCAAATAGGTCATCTCATCAGTAGGACAAGAAGCCTGATGGATCTCTTATCAAGCTCATCACTGTGGGCTTCCTTTGGTGTCAGATGTCTCCAAATAGTTGGCCACATTGTCAGGGTTGGGGCTGCTGTTGTGACAACTTCCCTCCAGCACAGTATCCATGAGGCATCCTTTGGAAAGAGCTCGGACTGCCAGGCCTTTTACAATAAAACCCTCTTTTTCTTGGGAATTCTCAAATGTGGCAGTGAGCAGATGCGCTCACAGAGCCTCTGAATGCAAGCACAGATGGAACGCTCTGCATAGAAATTGCAAGTAAACTTCACAACTGGGGAACATAAAGATCTTTTATTTGCAGAAGTTGGAGGTTGTAATTTGAATGTGCGAAATTGCCAATAGTCGGGTAAATACGACAGCCCACCAGCAGCCTTAAAAGGGAATTGAAACCGTTTTAAAAATCAGTGAGGTAGGCAATGCGTGGGTGTGTGTGTTTTCCATGGAACCAATAGAGAGATTTATGCTAGATGCAGAATACTCTTTAAGTCATTGAGTACAAGAATGGGTCCTTAGGAAGATGGCGGACTTGTTCTGACCAGTGGAGGCCTGCCGGGACTTTTCTAGTCTCTTCAAAATCCTGTGGTGGTTCCCTATTGCCTACAGAAAGAAATTCATTTTCTTTGGTCTGGCATTTTCCACTCCAGCTCCCACCTCATCTACTGTGCTTTTCCTTTTGGCACCTCATTCTCCAGAATGATTCCAGTTAATCCTACCTTCCTGGACGTGGGCTCCATTTTCTCACCTCAAGTTTCCGCTCACGCCTTCCTGCCTATAATATCCTCCTTGTCACCATCACATGTTCAAATCCTACCCTTCTTTTGAAACTAGGATCTTCCTTGGCTCCTGACTTTCCCTCACCACCCCTCACTGCAATCCAACTCATCTTACTGGCAGGTTTCGGTGGCTCTACCTCCAAAATAACTGTTAACTGGGAACTGGTTTCTCTCCACGGTTCTCATCCTCGCCCAGTACTATCATCTCGCCTGACGGATAACAGCGGCTTCCTCTCTAATCTCCTTGCTTTGGACTTGGCCCACACAACAGCCAGACTTTTTTTTTTTTTAATATAAGTCAATTAATGCACGCCTATGCTTAACACCCTTCAGTGGATTCCCGTAATACTTAGCATCAAGCCCAAATACCTTCGCATGGATTCCAAAGGCCCCGAAATCTGGCCCTGGCCACCACTTTGACTTTGTCCCACAACTCTCTCACTCTGGTCATTCTGTTCCAGAGCTGAGGTCCCGTGCAGTGTAACCTGAGAACTATCCTGTAACTTATTCAGCCTCAAGCTCCCAACAGTTCACAGTGCCTTGTAACCAGTAGGGAGAAATTAATCTTTATTAGTTCAACAATACTTCTCTGATGGTGGATCGCAAAAATCTAGCCGTCATTTCTTAAGGGCTTGCATTTTGGGGAAACCCCATTTCTTTTTTTCACAGTGCTAGTTGTTTTTATTTTGCGTAGTTGCCATGTAGAAAAATAAATACATAAATCAGGCTAGCCTACAGGTGGCATTCTTCTGGGGAAAATGTAGAGACTTAATTAGCAGCAAGAATCCGCACATTTTGACTGGGCCAAAAAAATCAGGCTGCCAATTTCTCATTAATTCTTGTTAACTGCCTTGCATTCAAGCCCTTCAAGGACAGCATGTGTTTGATGAAATGGCCTCCAAATCTCTTAACAATTTGCTTGTCTTTAGAACTCTCCCCTGGAGAGCATCTGATAAAACAGGAATCCATACATATCAGGACAATACCAAAGAAATTGGTACAGTTGACCTTCACACTTACTGCCAATCTCTTAGCTAACGCTGAGTGCTGATGAGGCCTCAGGTTCTACTCTGCACATATTAGTTGATTTAATCATCAGAAAATCTTAAGAGTAAGCACTCCATTAGCTCCATTTCTTGGCAAGGAAACTGAGACACAGAGAAGTTGGGTATCTTGCTCAAGGTCACACAGCCAGTACTTGGCAGATCCAGGTTTTAAGGCCAGTTAGTCCAACTCCAGAACCTTTATTTTCAACAACTACTCTAAAAATTTTTGCATCTTTTAATTTTGATATATTTTGAAAATTACAGAAAAGAACTGTACATGAAACTTCTCTATGCCTTTTACCCAGATCCATATATTATTTATATTTTGTCTCACTTGCTTTATTATTCTTTCCATACATTTTACATATTTGTTATGTTTTCCTGACTACTGAGTTGATTGGAGATATTGTGTCCATATAACCTTAAATACTATGGTGTGAATTTCCTAAGAATATTCTCCCATATAATCACTGTGCTGTAATCAAAATCAGAAAATTTAACATGGATACAACTTAACATCAATAGTGTTTTCTAATTCAAAGTCCATATTCAAATCCCATCAATTGTCTCTGAGATGCTCGATACAGGTATTTTTGCCTTGGTTTGGGTACAACCCAAGATTATCATTGTGTTTAGCTGCTTCTAGTCTGGAACCTTTAGTGTCCTTTAATCTGGAATAGCTCCTTAGCCCTTCTTTGCTTCTTGACCTTGAAACTTCAAAATTTTGTAGCACGTTCCTAATATTTTCTCATGATTAGATTGAAGTTACGCATCTTTGGCAGAAGACCAGAGTGATGTTGTGTCCTTCACTGGACAGGAGACATAAGATATCTTCTTGTCCCTGTATCAATGAGGTTGGCTTTGATTGGCTTGGTTAAGGTCCTATCTGCCAGTTTTCTCCACTGTAAAAGTTACTATTTCTCCAATGTCATAAATAATTTGGGGGGAGATATTCTGGGACTTTGTATATATCCTCTTTCCCATAAGACTTTCACCCATTACTTTACCATGCCTTGGTGGCTAACCACTATACATTACTGCTTCTTCGTACATAGGGTTTGGTTTCCAACTCAAGGGTGGAAACCATTGCCCAGCTAGAGGCTCTGTCGTGGGGATCTGAGGATGGGCAGTGTCCCATCGTGAAGCCACAGCACAGTCTTTCAAGGGAATCAGACTCGAGTTCAAGTTCTGACACCAGCATAGCTAATGGTCTTGGGGGGAAGCTCCATAATCTCTTTGAATCTCAGCTTTCTTACCGGTGAAGGAGGATTATGATAGTAGGTGAGTGGTGTATATATATGGCACAACATAGAGCGTCTGGATCACAGAAGTGTCAGCCATAGCTGTGTGATTATCCCTGAAGGGAGAACCAGCCCAAAATGTCAGGGCTGAGTAGACTTTATAATTAACTAAAATGTGCATGCTAGTTATTGAGTATCTAGCATGGCAGTGGGAGAATATAGAAATGGGGTTCTGTATGAGTTACTAAGTCATGGTCAAGGCAGTTTGGAGGGTTTTGTCTGACAGATACAGAGAGTGGCAGGTGTGGGAGAGAAGCGGTTCATTTCAGTGGGAGGACCAGAGAGGACCTTGTGGAGAAGGCAGTAACAGATGAAATTGGGACCACGTGGGGTCAACATCTCTTTATTAAATCCCCCTGTGTTCTCCACTTTCTGCTCAGTGCTTTAAAGTTCCGCTCCATGGAAATGAGACGAGAAGATCCTGGAGAACCAAATTAACTGGAATGAGCGGTAGAACTGGCACCCTTGTTCACAAAATTGAGGGAATTACAAAGAACTGGGGACATGGGGGTCACATTTTGCTAACTTCACCTCTAAGCCTCCAATGGGGCCAAATGGCCAAAAAGCAAATTTTTACCTGTCCTTCAAAGAATGACCTTTGATTGTGGAAGTGTCCTTGTAGGTAGAGCTTAGTATCTTTTAGATGCTGCTGGTTTGGAGATAAATTTGGCAACATCTAGGCCCTATCTGAGAGAGTGAATTCCAGCAGCTCACCTGGTCCACATGGTGGCATGGAATAAACCATTCCCTTTCCAGAAGCCGCCTAGGACAGCTGACTTGCCCAGCGAGGGTGGGCTGGGCAGTTTTCAAGAGCAGAGTTTTGGATCCAAACAGGATAGAATCAGGAAGGTGTAAAGGAGAGACCAAAGTCCATTCCACACCAGGTTCACTTCCTTCCTACTGAATCATGCTTCTCAATCCTTTCTAGGGGGCCTTTTGGAGAGGCTGGGAGCCTCTGACAAATTGGCTGTGAGCAGTGAGAACCACAAAGCAAGGACCAGTTGGGTCTGAGCTCAGGTGTGGTCCACAGACTTTCTGAGCCAGCCTTCCACACACAGGCCTTTGCTGGAGCCCTCCTTTAAGAGGCTGCACTCAGGGGGGCGCCTGGGTGGCTCAGTGGGTTAAAGTCTCTGCCTTCAGCTCAGGTCATGATCTCAGGGTCGTGGAATCGAGCCCCGCATCGGGCTCTCCGCTCAGCAGGGAGCCTGCTTCCCCCTTTCTCTCTGCCTATTTGTGATCTCTCTCTCTCTCTCTCTGTCAAATAAATAAATAAATAAATAAAATCTTTAAAAAAAAAAAAAGAGGTTGCACTCAGGGAGCAGTCACAGAGATGGAGAAATACGAGTATTTAATTTTCCCACAAAGCACTTTTGCCCAAGCTGTGCTAATGTTCTCCAGCTAAATACTTTTCAAAACGATCCACCAAAAAATAAAAAAAAAAAAAAGGCAGCTGCACATTCCATTAATGATGTCTAGTTTCGTCCCACCCAGGGCCACAACAGCCAGCCAAGCAATTTAATCTCTTGAAACAAAAATTGTTATGTTTCCTCCCCTGATGGGGAGAAGGTGTCATGAACAGACAGGCAAGATGAGTGTGTTTTCCAGAGGGAGGGAGAGGTCTCATATTTTCTGAACTCTCACGGGGCTTCCAAAAGCAGCAAGAACTTCTCTACTTCATCCCATTAACACTGGGACTCTCGAACCCATGGTGTTTCTGCGGGATTTTTCTTCCAGCAGAGCAAAGATACGTGAGCCATAATTTTAGATGCAAAAGGGAATGCTTTGCCTCTCACTGCAGACTATGAGCCCTCTAAAGTCGGAGCTGAGGCCAATTCATCTTTGGAATTCTTGTTCCTAGCAGAGACCCTGCCACCCAAATGTGCAGTGAAAGGTTTATGAATAAAAAAAAAAAAATAGGATAGTCCAGTTCTGTCCCTTAGATCATTCTCCATCAGACAGCCATATGCCCTATATAATCGGGGGTAATCTTGATTTCAGATCTTTGGCTCCACTGTCTTCAGAATATCATTTTGATATACAATGCAGCCTGCTGTCAGGTTCAGCAATCAGGCACATCTGTGATCTTGAGTGCACCATTATGCTGGCTGATTTTCAACCTTTTCTGGGGTCAGAGACCCCTTTGAAAATCTGATGAGAGTTAAGACTCTTCCGCCATTAAAACTCGAGTTTGCATAGACATTCAGGATTCTGCAGTCAATTTTAGGGAGCTGTTAGACCCTTGAAAATACCCCTAAAAGCCAAGAAATAAGTTGCTTCAATAATGTTACTACCTCCTTCACTGTTGGTGGGAATGCAATTTGGTGCAGCCACTTTGGAAAACAGTATGGAGATTCCTCAGGAAATTAAATATACAGCTACCCTATGACCCTGCAATTGCACTACTCGGTGTTTACCCCAAAGAAGCAGATGCAGTACAAAGAAGGGCCACATGTACCCCAATGTTCATAGCCACAATGGCCACAATAGCCAAACTGTGGAAAGAACCAAAATGCCCTT